>CM076853.1:33524597-34124597 GCA_039519185.1 Astragalus membranaceus | reverse complement strand
GCAGAGCGTTGACTGCAACCCTTAGAACAAATTTAAGTGGAAACAGCTACCAATCTATGAACAAGAAATGCAAGGGTTAAGAATCAAACTTAAATAGAAATAAATAGTACAAAACAAGAATAAAAAGATTGTTGAGCCCCTACCAATTCAGACACTTATGCTTAACTAAATTAGAAGTACAAAACAAGAATAAAAAGAGGATACCAAAGTGCGAAAGCATTACTTGATAATGAAAGATTTTGTTGAGACAAAGCAAACCAACATAATAACACAAACATTAACATTATACTGACCATCCATACCGTAGTTAGCACCTTCAGCATTCATTTTTGATGGCCAAAGATTTAGTTGTGGTCACTGTTATTTCTCTCCTCACCAAACCTTTGAAGAACGAGAAGAAAAACTACAAGAAAAGTAAATAACTGAAAACGAAAATAAGAAACACAGTCAGAGCAAACAAGAAACACAACTAACATTGAGTGAGATTTTGATTACTGATTGTCGTTGCCGTAAAAGCGTTTGTTTCCAACCCACAGTGATAGCGATTGAGATTGGGGATCATAATGCGCTTAGGGTTTTAGGAGATGAGATTGGGGATTTCGAAATTGAGGGAATGAAAGAGATTGGGGCTGATTAAGGAATATGGTCACGAGGAACTGACAAACTAAGCACTTAGGGTTTTGGGAGGAATTGGATGGTGGGAGGGAAAGGGATAGGGAAAAGGCACCGAAGAACTATGTGTGTTTTCTAATTGAACCACCGTGATATAAGCTTGAACCGCCGCAACATGCAAGTGACCGAAGGCGGTTCAAGAACCACCATCTGAACCGCCGCAGAATGAGAAGATGGAGGCGTTTTTTTAAAACCGCTGCAGAATAACCGCCTCAGCTTGCTCCTTTTGTAGTAGTGAAAACGGGCGGGTAATTACCCGCACACATGGGTGCGGGATTGGGTAGGGGCACTACAGTGTCCAGCCCGCTTCGGGCCTGCAATAACTTCATATAGACACTCAAATTTATCAATCCGACCGTTGAATAACATCAGATTATCCTTGTGATCATGTATGTCAAATTTCAAAAAATTGGATACTCATAGGTGTGTTATCTAACAACACGCATTTTCTTATCTTTTAAATAACATATTAGCCATCAAAATAGAGAAGTGCGACGGACCATCAAATAATTTTGGATTTTTATGAAATTTGATATATATGATCTCAAAGAAAATATGACGTTATTCAACGGTCGGATTGATAAATTTCATTTTATACGCGAAGTTATTAGTTGGTGTAAGTCACTAAGTTTGACACCTGATGTCAATATATCCTAACTATATATATATATATATATATATATATATATATATATATATATATATATAATTATCCTAGTATAACAATTTTAAGTATATACAAATTTTAAAAATAAATCCAAACTAGCTACTAATATTTTACATGATTTTAATTCACCAAATGCTATCTTGTGTAATATTTTAATTTGTAGATACGAAAAATAATGGCTTTTTAAAAGGGGAAAACAAAGACTAAAAAAGTGAATGAAAGTGTTGTGAGAACGGAACTTGTTAGAATCAGGGGCAAAAGGGTCAGAGAAATCGACGGGAACGAAGGTGGGATCGGAGCTATAGAGTTCCTTGCTATAGAGGTGCTAAATTCTGTCCAGGGTATAATAGGTATTTAATTGATACGTATATAAACTTTTTTGAACCCCCTGAAATTTTAAATTTGCACTAACATCCCTAAGTTTGTACCAAATACATAATTTTGAACCCCCTAATCCAGGGTAGGGGTGGGAATAGGCTGGGCCTAACTAGGCTTTGCATGGCCTGGGCCTGGCCTGCTTTTAAAATGTTGGGCCTGTGATAGGCCGACTTTTGAGGCCTGGCCTGGCCTTTTGGAAAGCCTGGCGAGGCCCGCAAGCCTATTTAAAAACCTATTTCACCAAAAAAAAAATTACGAAAGTCTACAACCTTTGAGTAGTGTAAACTTTGTAAATAGACGAACAAACTAATCGATCAATGAAATTAAGATCTAATTCAAGATCTAACAAAATCTTTTAGAGAATTATCTTTATAGGACATTTTATTTAAATTTTATTTTATAATAATACTTTTAAATATGTTAAAAATTGATGTAGGTCATCATTTTGAATAAACATAAAATGTAAGCAAATTTGTGAGTTAAACAAAGTAGAAAATTTAATATAATAATAGTAGTAATAAAAAATTTATTAATATTTATTTAAATAGGCCGGCCTGGTAGGCTAAAAGACTTTTTCGATGGCCTGTACCCTGGCCTTTTTACCTAAATAGGCTTTTATTCGATTTAGAGAAAAACCTGGTCTGGCTTGGGCCTGATGTAGTCTAGGGTTTAGGCTTTTATTCTAATTTAATATAATGATGTAACCTATTCCCACCCCTAATCCCGGGTCCTTGATCGGCCACTGCATGGTTGGTAATATTTTATTAATATTAATTATTAATGTTGAATGATTTATAATTTCTGAGACACGACTGTATATGGTTATATTTTCAGATCGCAATTTTTTAATAGATTTGTGTAATTTTTATTTGTTCTCCTTTGAAAGAATTGACTGAATATAATCTAATATCCTATTTTTATTTATTAAATAAAAATATTAAGCGTGAAAACTTAACCTAATTTTAACTCCTCCTCGAGTTATTTTGTTATAAATGTGTGGCTGCAGTCATCATTTTGAGAATACTTGAATACACCAGCCGCCGTTTCCCCAAAATTTTGAGGGTATTTCTCTTCTCCTCTCTCTCTCTCTGTACATCTCTCTCGCTTCCCAGAAATTTATTAAGACTTCATTCAAGTTAGATCGATACCATATGTATGCATAATTCTAGGTCATTCATCATAATCTGTCACTTACTACATCTATAACTTTTCGTGGCTTCTTTCCCCCTTTTAAATTTTATGTTGTTTTGGCTATGCTAGATCATAAGAAACGAAACAAAACTTGATTTATCGATTATGATTGCAGGATTGATCAAATGGAAATTGTTGATGTTGTCTCAAGTTTGTACGCCTTCCTGGTTATGGTTTTCTCTATTGTTCATTTTGATAATATCAACTATGGATCTCTAACGACTGTGATTTTATTGATTAAAATAATATCAACACAAGAGAAGACAAGTTGCATCTTATTTTTAACGAAGGTAATAGTTATCAAATTTATTATTATTATTATTTATATGGATCTTCTTTTGTTTGACGATACTATTTATTATTCATTTGGAGTTGTTGGTTTTATCTAGGGGTGCACAAAATAACCATGTTTATAAAACCAATCCATATCCATCAAATGTCTATTTTATATAACCGGTTCCATAACCAAAGTAACATAACCGGTTATTAATTTGCAAAATCGGATATGTAACCGGTTATACTGGTTATATCCATAACCGGTTTTTACAACCGGTTATGGATCTATAACCGGTTATATCCATAACCTCTAACAAGTATTTTAAAAAAAAATTAAAAATATTTTTCAGTATTTTAAAAAGTAATTTTTCCATATTTTTAAGTCAAAAAAAAATAAATTCCAGAAAATGAATATTTTTAGAGAAAATCAGAAATGAAAATATATATAAAATATAATATATATATATATATATATATATATATATATATATTATATATATAATATATAACCACCACCGGCCGGAGCGCCTCCGCAGTTGCCGCCGCCGTGAGACCGCCTTGAGCCACCAGACCGCCGTCGGCGGCCGCCTCCTGCCGCCACCTTCCACCATCGCAACCACCATATATTATATATAATATTTATAATATATATTAATATAATATTGATACAAATATATTTAAATATTTATATATATATATATATATATTGATATACATATATATATATATATATATATATTTTATATTTATATATATATTTATATTATTTTTTATACTAATATAATAAACATATTTATATTAATATTTATATTTTAAATATATTAATATAATATTTATTTTTTTGACCAAATTTATAATATATATATATATATTATATTTAAATATATATGTATATATATAAAAATATATATTTAAAAATATTTTTATAATTTCAACTTTTTAAAATTATTTTGGTGGGCTTGTTTAAATTCTTAGGAAAAAACCAATTGAATATCCGATGGACATCCATTAAATAACCGGATAAAAACCATATCCATTATTTGATAAATTGAAATAACCGGTTATAAAAATAACATAAATATCCGGATTCTTTTAACCGGATATGGATATGATTAATTTGTGCACCCCTAGTTTTATCCAATGACATGCTTTAGCAATTGATTGTTAATGTTTAATATATTAATATAATATTTATTTTTTTTGACCAAATTTATAAAATGTAATATTTTTCTCAAACCCAAACAATGGTTACAAAATGTTTAATAGTTTTCTCTACTAGGTACATATGTTATGGCTAACAACTTGTTGGAGCTTTTCCTCTCCGATCACTTCGATTTCTAGAGCGCCGATACTATCGAAGGCAAGTGTACTGTCCACAGTTTCAAAAGCTACACCAAGCTTGAGCCTGTTGGTAATGACGATTTCTTCTATCGCTTTGAGTACAATTACTCCACCGGTGCCTTCAATCCTGATATAGATGTTGTGTGAGTTCATCACTTCCGAGAAGTCCTTGTTTATGCTATATCCAAAATATAACAGTTTTACATCATTTTACGATGGAATGGAAACTATGGACTTTAGCTCTATATATAATGTTTATTTATTTGGCAGTAGAGAGGGTGAGATGATACTTTAGGGTTCTGTTTTGTCGAAGGAAGGGAGAATGGGAATTTTAGATTTCCTTGTTTTGATTTTAATTTTGTTAATTATTTTACTGTTTTAATGTTTTATTAATAAACTAAGTTATCTAAATTATTTAAATTTTTAATATGACGTGGCTGTACACATGGCTCATTAAATTGAAACCTCCCCTTTTGGACTAAATGTTTGAGTTTTTAAAAATAGGGGGACTAAATATCTGAGTTTTAAAATAGAGGAACCAAATGCCCGAATTTGTGAAAAACAAAAAGCATCTTTAAAGGTTGCACACATGCATGTACACGGATATGCAAGTTCACCAACACCTGTTCACACTCCTTCAACTCCATCACCACCAACGCCAATTCAAACGCCAAACGATGAGTAACCTCGTTCAAGCCACTATTCTCGTCGACCTGAAGCACGTCAAGAACCATATCACTCATATAAGGCTTCAATAAACAGGTTCAGAGAACAAACAAATGATTAACGGAAGATCGCGAAATGACAACATCATCGCGCGTAGAAGATCGTGAAATAAAGAAGGTTTAGAGAACAAAAGAATTAAACTCACAACTGCATCAAAGGACACAGCCTAAATGTCGAGGTTACGAGAAGAAAAGGAAGATAAAAACGATGAGTGAAGAACGCAAATGACACATTCGAAGTTAAAAACGTGTTTCATATGGTTAAACAACATTCGTTTTGGAGAGAGGAGAAAACTACCAGCGTGAGTTCACAGAACTTACTTGGGTATTGACTGAGATGAACATCAGATGCATACATTTTGACTTCTTATTTACTTGAAATGTAACCAAATTGATGTAGAAAGATTGTTTGAGAATGTCTGAAAGCAATGTTATTGGTTGTACTACTATGATTGCTGGTTATTCGCGTCAAGGGCTTGGTTGTTGGTTCTTTGAAGACATTTCTTACTGGTCCCGCAATGGTAGGGATTTGGTTCGTGGTTCTTTGAATACATTTCTTACCGATAGGGATGAATATGATAAGAACACGATGTTCACTATAAAAAATCAGTTTTTAATGAACCTATGATTATTTAATTGGTTATGTTTTAGAGTCCCGGAGGACTCACTGAGAGTTTTATATCTCACCCCTTTATGTTTTGTTTTCATATAAGGTCAAGGAAAAAGCCATTTGAGGAAAACGCAAGTTATTTTGTTCACCTTATGTATTTTGCTACTAAAGAACTTATGCGATTAAGTTGTAATGTAGCATGGTGATAATAGACTTTTAGGATCACCTACATTATGTGTGTAACTATTACTTGACAAGTTTGTTATTCCACAAGTTAAGTGTATTATGAATGTTGTATTTTAATCCTAAGTAGCTACTGTGGACTAAGGTGTTACAATAATACAATCAATGGGAATGAAATAGTAGAAGTTCTATTTCTTGAAACCAATCAAATGTATAGAAAACAAGGAATGTGCCGCAAGATTGAATCAATGGGTTCATAGTTAAAGTTATTAATTAACTTTGTCTCTTATTTTTCATATATGTATGTGCATGTGAAATTTGTTAATTTTATTTACTTCCAGAAGCCACATAAACACGGACTTTTTGTTTATCGTTTGAGCCAATTGACTTCATCACCAAGAAACTAATGAAGGACAAGAACTTGATGTCATTTCCCAGCACAGAAAAATTACAAAAGAAGATACCCAAGCTTAATGTTTCTGATGCAAATCCGAGTTTTATTGAAGGTACATTTTCGTAGAAATTAACTACTTAAATAGATACCTTTGAAGTGGTTGTGTTTTGTATATCTGAACACTTAAACACCCTTTTCTATATATTTTCCTTTCTCTAAACATTTGAACTTGTTTTATTTGCAATGTAATCTGTTGTAGATCAAGTTATTGTGATGAGCGGATGGATTGTTGGGGATAAACACGTGAAAGGGAGAAGAAAAGGAAGTGGCGGCGCAAGGACAAGAGGAATGATTAGGGCAATATAATATAAATAGTAAAAGCTGCACTGAATTTCATAAAAGTAGGGTACGAATTACATGCTACTGACGTCTGTATATATATACAATGAAACAGGCCCAGACCCATAATTTCGACTAGCCCATTTCGACTAGGTTTCTAACTACACCTACTATTATTACAAGCAATAGAATTACAAGGCATATCTCAATATTCCCTCCTAATTCACATTGCTGAGTGACATCATCCCAAGCATTGTTCTCAATTCTTCGAATCTTCCCTTTTGCAATGGCTTGGTCATTGCATCAGCTACTTGAAGTTCCGAACAGCAATATTCCAGATTCAGCTTCTCATTGTTTACTTGATCACGCAGGAAGTGATATCTGGTCTCTATGTGCTTCGACCTACCATGTGCAACAGGGTTCTTGGCGAGATCTATCGCAGACTTGTTGTCGATCAACAACTTCATTCCTTCGACCCTGTGCACTCCAATTTCGACTAATAGCATGCTCAGCCATGATGCTTGACATGCTGCAAAGGAAGCAGCTACATACTCTGCTTCACAGGAGGACAACGCAACTATACTTTGCTTCTTCGAGAACCAAGAGATGGGTGTCGATCCATACATAAAGACATACCCACTTGTGCTTTTTCGATCACTCCTGTCTCCACTCCAGTCGGAGTCAGTGTAGCCAAACACTTCATTACCATTCTTCGACACACTCTTGCTAGGGAACAGAATACCATAACTTTGTGTTCCCTTTACATACCTTAGTACTCTTTTTGCAGCTACCATGTGAGAGCTTTTCGGCTTCTCCATGAATCTGCTGATCATTCCGACACTAAACATAATGTCAGGTCGAGTGTTGCACAGGTACCTTAGGGAGCCCACGATCTGTTTGAACAAGGTGGCATCTACTTCAATCCCTTCGTCGTCTTTCGACAGCTTGCTGCTAGTGTCTGATGGTGTCGAAACTTCCTTGCAGTTGCTCATGTCGAATCTTTTCAGGATATCAGCTGCATACTTCGACTGGTGCAGGAGTATACCCTTACTTGTCTTGGTAAACTCCATCCCCAAGAAATATGATAGATGTCCCAGATCACTCATTTCAAATTCTGACATCGTCACTTTCTTGAAGGCTTCGACTTCGACTTCATTGCTGCCAGTTACAAGTAGATCATCTACGTACAGGCACAACAACAACTGAGTCGAAGTTCCCTTCTTCTTCACATATACTCCATGTTCATTGGTGCATCTCATGAACTTCTGAGCCAAGAGAAATCCATCAATTCTCTTGTTCCACGCTCTTGGAGCTTGCTTGAGTCCATATAGGGCTTTCTCAAGCTTAAAAACCATGTCTTCTTGACCCTTCGACTCAAAACCAGGTGGTTGACAAACATAGACTTCCTCCTCCAGAGGTCCATTAAGAAATGCTGACTTCACATCTAGTTGATGTAGAGGCCAACCTCTATGACTTGCCACTGCTACTACCAATCTTATGGTTTCGATCCTGGCTACTGGGGCAAAGACCTCATTGAAATCCAAACCAGGTTTCTGTAGGAACCCTTTGGCCACTTCTCCATTTGGCTTGACTTTGGTCTTGAAGACCCACTTCACCCCTATGGCTTTCTTTTCTTTTGGAAGTTTGACTAGCTTCCAAGTATCATTCTTCTCGATTGATTTCAACTTGTCAATCATTGCTTCCTTCCACTGCTTGTGACTAAGGGCTTGCTCCAGGCTCACTGGTTCTACTTCTGCCATTAGTGCAAAGTGTGTCAGGTCTCCCTCTGCTGTGATAGCAGAATCTGGGTAAGTGTCGTATCCTTCTAGTCTTACTGATCTCTGCCTTTCCCTTTGCGACCTTCTTAAAGGTTCGACAGCAATGGGTTCTTCTGGCTCTTCAGTTTCGATCTCTTCATTCTGATCGTCTCGATCAGAGACTTCGTCGAAGTCCATCATTGTAGTTTTCTCACAGCCTTCTTCCCAGTTCCAATGTTTCGACTCATCTACTATGACATCTCTGCTTTTCACTATTTTCTTCTGCACAGGATCATACAGTTTGTATGCTCCTGTCGAATGATAGCCAACAAGAATCATTTGTTGTGCTCTATCATCCAGCTTGCTTCTAAGTTGCTCAGGGACATGTCTATAGCATAATGAGCCAATTATTCTGAGATGCTTGACACTTGGCTTTCTTCCTAGCCAAGCTTCTTCAGGTGTCTTCCCAATCAATCTCTTTGTGGGGCATTTGTTCAGAATGTATACTGTTGTGGCTACAAGTTCTCCCCATAAACTATGAGGTAGTTTCTTCTCCTTCAACATGCTTCTTACCATGTTGAGGATGGTCCTGTTTTTTCTCTCAGCAGTACCATTATGCTGAGGCGTGTAAGGTGCAGTGACTTCATGCACAATTCCTTCTTTCTCACAGAATTCGACAAATCCATGAGAATTGTACTCACCACCTCCATCGCTTCTAAGGGTTTTGATTGCACATTCACTCTGCTTTTCAATCATTACCTTAAACTTCTTGAATATTTCTAGTACTTCACTTTTCCTTTTGATCAAATACACCCAAGACATTCTAGTGTATTCGTCAATGAAGGTGACAAAGTACTTATTCCCTCCTAAGGAACATACTTCGAAAGGACCACAGACATCAAAAAATATCACCTCTAGCTTCTTCTCCGCTTTGCTAGGTACTTCTGATTTAAACGAGTTTCTTGGTTGCTTCGACTTGCAACAACTCTCGCAAACTTCGACAGATACTTTTACTGCAGGCAACCCATGAACCATCTTCTTTTCATGTAGTTGACTCAAGCTCTTGAAGTTGAGGTGGCCTAATCTCCTGTGCCATCTCCAGTGCTCTTCTTCGACAGTGGTCTGGAGACAATATTCTTCGACTACTTGCAGCTTGATCTTGAAGGTTCTGTTACTCTGCATCGACACCTTCAAAATCATCTTCTTGGTCGAATCGAACAAGCTGAGACTGTTATCACCCATTTCGACGGTGAAGTTTTTCTCAATCATATGCCCAATACTTAGCAGATTGCTCCTCTTATCTGGTACATAAAACACCCCTTGGATGTAGCACCACTTACCATCTTTCGACAGGAACTTTATGGTACCTACTCCTTCAGCAGTAACTCTACTGTTATCTGCAAACCTTATCTTTTTGCTTATCTGCTCCAGTTCGACAAACCACTCCTTGTGACAACACATGTGATTTGAACATCCTGTGTCGAGATACCATTCGACAGACTTTTCTTCAGTCGAATTTGTATCAGCCTTCAACAACAGTAATTCTGGGTCAGTAGCTGTCATGAATGACAATTCTTCATCATCATTGCTGGCAATGTTGGAGGCATCACCAGTGTTTCCACTGCCCTGCCACACACACATTGCACAAGTATTTTGAGCATCGCAAGTGAATCCACTTATACAAGTGTTCCCATTATTTTGCTCGCTACTTTCAGCAATTCCTTCATCGAGTCGAATCTCATCTTCGACAGCCATCAGCATTAACTCCTCTGAGTCAGAGTCTGAGTCACCATCATTAGCAAACTTGGCTTCTGCATCTTTATCCCTAGGAACTTTCTTGTTTTTACACTTGTTCCTAATAATGCCCAAATTGCTGACAGTTATAACACTGAACTTTCGACAGGTCTCCCTTCTTCTTGTCGAAAGATCCTTGTTCTTTCTTCTTACTGCTTGATCCCTTTTCTCTACCCTTCTCCTTGTTGCTTGCCTTCCAATTTCTCTTAGAGGAGTATGAAAGCAAGGCTTGTTCAGTTTCTTTCTCTGAACTTCTCTGCCTTATTCTCAATTCATGCGCCTCTAAGGAACCCTGAAGTTCATCTAACTTCAATGTATCTAGGTCCTTGGATTCTTCGATAGCAGTAACAACGTAGTCGAATTTCAGGGTTAAAGATCTGAGCACCTTTTCGAATTTATTTACTTCAGTCACAGTTTCACCATTACCTTTCATTTGATTAGTTAATGCTACTGACCTCGTAATGAAATCTCCAATCGATTCTCCATCTGTCATCTTCAAGCCCTCGTACTGCTTCCAGAGCGACTGTAGACGTATCTTCTTCAGCCTATCTGCTCTCCATACGAGTTCTTTAGGATGTCCCAATCTGCCTTTGCCGAATCACAGTCGATGATCAGGTTCAGGATGTTGGAATCAACGCATTGGTGAATCAAAACAGCCCTTTTCCATCTTTCTTCCTCAGCGAATGGTGGTTGTTCCTCACCGCTTCAGTGGCGTTTGCTGCCAAGTTGGAACACCATCATTCACGACATCAAGGACATCTTGATATCGAAACAACACCTTCATCTGCGCACACCAACGTTCATAATCCTTTCCGTCAAAGATTGGGAGGTTCCCCGGAATACCTCCACCAGAGTTGTCTCGCGCTGCCATGAATCTTGATAGATTTTGTGAGGATCTAACAAGCTCTGATACCAGTTTGTTGGGGATAAACACGTGAAAGGGAGAAGAAAAGGAAGTGGCGGCGCTAAGGACAAGAGGAATGATTAGGGCAATATAATATAAATAGTAAAAGCTGCACTGAATTTCACAAAAGTAGGGTACGAATTACATGCTACTGACGTCTGTATATATATACAATGAAACAGGCCCAGACCCATAATTTCGACTAGCCCATTCGACTGGCTCATTTCGACTAGGTTTCTAACTACACCTACTATAATTACAAGCAATAGAATTACAAGGCATATCTCAATATGGATATCTAGATCTAATAACTAGCTAAACAATCGTCTTATTTATGAGGAAGGAATAGACGAGGTGAAACAATCGTCCCCTATATTATACTATTTCTGATCCACAATATAAGAAATAAAATGTGTTTTTCTGTTGGTCCAAAATATAAGAAAAAACCCTATTTTTAAGATGTACTAAATGATCAATCTCAAATTTACCCCTATTTTAGTGGTGTAATTAAAGGTGATGTCATTAATTAGGAGTAAAAATCATCATTAAATAAAAAGGGCAATATTTTTTTATAAGTAGAATATATATTAATAAAAAGGGTACTAGTGGTACCCCCAACCCTTACATATACAAGGGGTCTCATTAAAACCTCCCTAGGCCAAAACCCGTGGGAGAAAGACCCAATGAGGAAAAAGAGTACCCAAGGAAGAACGAGGCAAGAGGCCAAATTACAACGACTTCCTGCAGACAAGAGGATTTCTCCACCAATCAGAAATCTTTAAATCTGAATTACGACCTTCTATGCTTATAAACCAGCTCCAAGTTATAAAAGGGCAATGTTGAAAAGAAGTTGAACTTTTAGCGTTATTAAATGAGAATAGTTGATTTCAATATCATTCATCTGTGTGGTTTGTTTCTTATAATGTGGACTAAAGGTACTATAAAATTTCTAGTTCATTGTGTGTATATGGATATAATTTCAATTATTAGTTTTTAAATAAATAGTTATGTTTATTATGTATTTTTTAGAGTAAATTTAGAGTGAAAGAATAAATTAAATTAATATTTGTATAATTTTATCATATAAAATTATATTTATTTTTTATTTACAATATTTTAAATATTTCTTCTCAATGAGTATGCCTAACTTTGATTAATTTACTTTGGAATAATCAATTAAATATATTCTTTTCTGTAATTTTATCATCTATAAGTTATTTTTATTTTTTATTTTATAATATTATAAATACAGATACGCAGGTTCGTCCCAAACAAATTGTAGGTATTGTTCAAATGTTAAAAATTGGCCCTAATTATATTTGTGATAACTGATTTTGTAAAATTTTTAAACCAGTATGTATATATACTTTGGCTCAAAACTTTGTGCATATTTTTAAAGAACCATGTTGTGAAAGAAAAAGCCAAGACATCTGCTCCCCTATAGGAAATAGGAAAAAAGACTATTGGGTTACAGTATTCCCAAACACACAAAACACATACATGAAAAAATTGCTTTTACTCAAATTCTACAATGAACCCAACAAAATTGAGAATTAAGGAAGCACATACATATACATATTGATTTTTTCAAATAATACTAATAACTATAATAAATGATGAGTAAATGTGAAGAGATTAACTGATCTTATAAAGAGAAAATATAACGACGAAAGAATTCATACGTCCCCAACGGTGTCAATTCACAATTCCCAATCCCAAATCACAACCCCTACAACAGTACAACCTGATGCTGCAAAATCAAGGAGGAAAGGGAGGGTTAGAAGGCGGCGGACATGGAAACGAACTGAAGAAGAATGAAATGGAAAACAAATTGGAGAACTGAAGAAGAACGAAATGGAAAACTAAAATGAAATGCATAAGGAGGAAAATGAAAACGAAATCCAAGCTTGAAGAACTACAGTGCAGAAGTAGCGGCGGAGCACGGAGCAGAGGGCAGCGGCGTGTGGTAGTTCGGACTGAAAGAGGGAGGGTGCGGGTTGAAGTCGGCGGTGTGTTTTGTGGTGCGTAACAGTTACGATGCTATGCTGGGAAGTGAGGGTGAGGATTTGTGGATATGGGCTAGCTGAAGCAAAAAAAAATTGGGCCGTAAAAAATTTGTTTTGGGCTGGGCCCTAGTGCAATAGCACAGGCCACACAACTTAAGGACTGGCCCGGCAGATACGTGAAAACTTAACCTAATTTTAACCCTTCCTCACTGCCACCTTATAAATGTGTGGTAGAAGTCATAACTTTCTCAATACTAGTACGGGACAAGCGGCGCATCCCCAAAACTACAAGGGTTTTTTCCTCTTCCACTCCCTTGTCTCCGCCCCCTGTTATTGCTTTTGTTAAGAGTTGGAAAGACGACATTTCACTATACATGTATGGCTTATTTGTATAAAGGGTATATTCACACACATATAATTGTATTATTGAATTGAATTGATTATGATGATATTTTCGTAGGAGTAAATCAATTACGACTTCACTCTACTTAGATCGATACCATATACATGACTAACCCAAGGTCATTCATCATCTTCTGTCACTTATTAAATCTATATATCTTTTGTTGGCTTCTTCTCTCCAATTTCACATGTGTTATTTTGTCTATACTAGATCCATCAGTGAGGCAACAAAACTTGATTGATCGATTATCAGTGAAGGATCAAATGGATGTCATTGACGTTAACGTATGTTTTGTTGTCTTCTCGATTATGTTTTGCTCTATTGTTCATTTTGATGATGTTCAACATAGATCTCGGGCGACTGTGATTTTATTGATTAAAAAAGTATGCACAAAAAGTGATTGGATGTTGTCTTTTTTTTTAAAGAAGGTAATAATTCTGAAATTAATACCTATATATTCTCCTTCATATTTTACAACTATAACTGATTATGGATTCACTGCTTTTATTTTGACAAATAATATATAATTTTTTGTTTGATTTTGGATTTTTTATTCAGAAACATACTGAAGTGAGATCCACCCACTAATGGAAAAAAGGCTTTTTATATCGGTTAAAATTGACATTTCATATCGGTTCCCGAACCGATGCCGAAAAAGGAGATATAAAAAATAGGGACATTTCATATCGGTTCCTGAACCGTTATGAAAAGTTGTTTTTATATCGGTTGTCCCTAGAACCGATATGAAAAGTCTCTTTTTTTTTTTAAAAAAAGACTTTTCATATCGGTTCCCATAGAAAACCGATATGAAAAGTCTCTTTTTTTTAAAAAAAGAGACTTTTCATATCGGTTCCCAAAGAAAACCGATATGAAAAGTCTCTTTTTTAAAAAAAATGAATTTTAACATCGGTTTTCTATGGGAACCGATATGAAAAGTCTTTTTTTTTTTTTTAAAAAAAGTGAGGTTCAAGGACTTTAGATATTGAAGGAAAGAGAGAAATAAAGAGTGAAATACACAAATCTGCTGAAGAAAATATATTAAAAAAATCTGTCAAACTTACCTAATCATGTGATTTTTAATATTCAATGGATGAATTGGGCTCTAAACAAATCAAAGCCTACAAATCTTATATACAAAAAAGTATTTTGACATCTTCCCAGGTCTAATAATACACACAATTATTTCAGCAACTATTTGTATATACAAGTATTTTGACAGATTAAAAAAAACAGAAACAGAAAAGAAAAGAATAATGAAAATACTTGATGAGTTCCATGAGAGGAAGATGATTTTGAGTGAGCAATTTGACTGGAATTTGAATTTATCCATTTAGTGAAGCCATCAACAAACTCATTCTCACTTATTTCACTGTCTCTGTTGACATCAAGATCTTGAAGGAGTTTTGATACTGCCTCTTCTGCATCTACAGCCTTACCAAACTGAATCTCCTTCACTATTTTTCCTAACTCGGCTTTAGAAACGTGGTCATCCCCGTTGCTATCAACTTCCTCAAACAATCTGTTGCATCACAATGGCCAATAGAACATGCAGAATTAGTCAATAACATTTAGGATTTTGTTGTGTCATTAATTGGATTTCTTAATGACTTTTGATTTTTGGTATATGGTTGAGCTCAGTGAACATCTCATTAACTATGTTGTACTATTTACTAGTAGATATGACAAACAAGAACAATGTGCATACCTTCTTATAGCATCTTTATCAGGTGTTCCATCATCTTTGAGCAACCTACCAACCATATCACTCTGAGCATGGTTTAAGACTCCAGATATTAGATGTCCCTTCAATTCACGTTCTTTTCTCACATGTTCAATCCATGGTTTGATAAAAGTCTGTTCATAATACAATAAGTATATGCTTAATTACCAAAGTGATAAAAGTCTGTCAAAAATGCTGCATTTTCTTACATAGCAATAGATTGTGCTAGGAAATTATAACTAATGTAATGTGTAGCAATCACGTGAATATGTGATACATGTCACATAGTGCATTACATACCTGATACATTTTGTTCATAGATTCTTTTGGAAGGTATTTTCTATCCAAAGCATGCTTTGTTTGGTTTATGTATTCTGTTAAGCCACCAACAAATTCCTCTTTGGTTATAATTTGGTCCCCGTTTCTGACAAAACTTTTCAACATGTCTGTTATTTGTTCCTCTCTGATATTCACATCGGTTAATTTGTTCCCTAGCAGCAATTCCTTTATTTCAGAAGCTAACAAATGCTTTCCCCCATGTTGACTGAATTCATTGTATAGCCTGCATAATATAGTATATTATTATGGTTATGTATGTAGAAAATACCTATTTAGAAAACTAAGGGAAATGAAATGAACATTTAATCTATTGAGAAATGTTCCATATCAAATTTGACTCACCCACTTATAGCAGTTACATTGGGAGTCCCATCCTCTGTGAGGATCTTCTGCAGAGTTTGCTTTTCAACACGTTGGAAAATTCTTAATATTAAATCATCATGTTTTATGTATTCTAGTCTTGTTTTCTCTATCTGAGGTTTAAAAATCTGCACATTCATTGAAGAAACATAATAAGTCAATTTTGGCATTTAGCAATGTTATTTAACAAAAGTGATTTTTAAGGATCAACTTAAGTGCAAATAGGAAGTGGATGATAAACCTGGTATATGAAGTATGAGATTAGAAAAGATACAGCAATGATAAGAGAAATAATCAAGGTTGCATTGCGCGGTGTGGAAGAGAACTTGAATAATGTAGGAATCTGCATTATGAGGAGTGGAATAACAGAGAAAACCATGATTCTTGCCATCTTTCTAGTGTCCACATCCATAGTAATGCCATGACCTATATAGAAATTCAATAAAAAAGGCTACACATTAATTATTCACATCAAACAACTATAAAGGAGTTAGGGTATGATTATGAATGCTAATTGAAGAACTTGAAACTCCAAAAAAGAACAAGATTAGTTTGTATTATGAACATGAACTTTTTAACTATTAAGAGATTCAAATATAGAGAAAGAATCAAAACAATGTACATAAAAGACTGCAAATATTGACATCAAAACCAGCACCAAAGATTTATACAACATATGACAGTAAGGAAAGATTCTGCCTTCTCTTTCAATCATTAAACCACAAGACTTCCAGCAAGAGGCAATGAAACCAAAGGTCCAGCACAAGCATAATGTTACTCCTTTGAGCAGAAATACACAAGTATACTTTTTCTTTCTTGTACTTTATGGAAACAAAGAAAAAGACTGAAATTACAAGCATAGAATTAGATGCTACTTTTTCTTCAACTCTTTCACACAACACGAAAATACTAACAAACATGCTTGCACAAATGCACACCAATTACAAACAAGTAGTAGCATTAATCTAGCCTCAGTTACAAACAAACAGTAGGATTAATCTAGCCCCAACTTCATATTGTAAAATCAAAAGTGACTACCAAACTAATGCTTACAAGTTGCTGTCAAAGGGGGAAAATACCTAAAAGACAAACTCACCTCTCAGAACAAACAAGATAAGAGAAGATCCAAACGGCTTCAAAACCTCAATCGCACCTAAATTCCCTTCTGTAGCTGAAACAAAATCAAACCAGAGGTATAAGGTAAAACCCTAAATTTCAAAATCAGTGGAAAAAGTGGAAAACCCTAAATCTGTGAAGAATGGGGGATTAGAGTAGACATAGATCATGTATTCAAAATATTCATGGAAGTCAAACTACTCATTGAAGTATCAAGAATAGTTACCAATTTTTTCGTAAGAATAGTAGGATTAGAGTCTTTCAATCTGTCATGGAAAAGGAAAGAATAGTTAAAATAAAAAGGTATGAGACTAAAAGGGATGAACTGGAGCACCTAGATTTAGTCCCAAAACTCAAGAAATGAGGAGGAAGACATAACAACATTATTAGCATTATGACAGCTTGGCCTTGGAGAGTATGAAAATGAAAAAAAATGCATAATAAAAGATAACTCAAAGTGTTGTGTCAACATTTTCACAGGTGCGATGCACAGGTTTCCATACCTCAATGCTTTAACCTAAGCTTCATGGTCACTCTTCATAAACATTGTTGTCTCCATTTAATGATGGCATCAGGCTATCAACAGATGAAGTAATTTTGGAAATTGATAATAGATTAGGCTTTATTGTGTATGTATTCTACCTCTCTCGGATCATTACACCTTGTTGGGTATGATTTAACGGTTTATTGCATTCAGCAAACAGATACAATTGCATCTTCTCTTGTTCCTGCTAGTAACCTGTAATTGAACATGAAATAAGTTCGGTTAATTTAAAGACAGACTTTGATACTCTTAACTTTTGATAGAAGTGTGGCTTATTTAAATCAAATAGTACTTATAGACTACTAATAATATACTAATTAGAACAGGCTATTAGAAAAGACTACTTATAGACTACTAATAATATACTCATTACGCAAGTTTTTGGTTAAACGTTGCCTGAATTTCTGCAATAGCCTTGTCCACTTGATGGTTCAATTTGGTCAGAAATTTGTCAAAGGATATTAGTGTTGGAAAAACTAATACTTCAAAAAAGAAATATAGACAGTAAGAATGATTATAATAAGTGACAAATTCTGACAAAATTGAGGTTCACAATAAACCCTAAATTTCAAAATCAGTGGAAAACGAGAATCAACAAATGAAAGGTAAAACCAGAATCTGTGAAGAATGGGGGAAGATTCCGAAAAGGGGGAAAACATACCTCTTCTTATTTTGGAGACGCAAGAGGTACAGGAAAAGGGTAGTACGGCGAATCTGCAGCTAGGGACGATTTGCAGTGCACAACTCTTCTTCTTTTTTGTTCAGAGACGCAAGAGTGAGAGCGAGAGGTTGAAGATGAAATTGGTTCAGAAACGCAAGAGAAGAGCGAGAGGTGAGCGAGGGAATTTATCAAAAAGCGAGGGAGATTGCGGATGTTGGTGAGAGGTGGTGGTGTGACGAACGAATTCGGTGGTCGTAAAGAGCGGCGACGTAGACAGCGATGGAGAGCAGATCAAACAACGCTAGGGAGAAGCTTGTAGAGAGTGATGCAGATCGAAGTTGCAGAGAGCCATGGAGATCGAAGTTGCAGAGAGCCATGGAGATCGAAATTGCAAAGGCCATGAAGATCGAAGTTGCAGAGAGAGAAGTTACAGAGAGAGCAGCTATGGTGATTGAACGATTAGGGTTCATTTGTGCGATTAGGAAGAGGAATACAAAATGAGAGGAATACAGAATGAGCGAACAGAATGTGAAAAGCCCAATTTTATTTTTTAGTTTCTATAACGGGTGGTGTTTTGACCCGTTATAGAAGCCTTGATTTTTTCACTTTCTATAACGGTTATGAAATGGAACCGATATGAAAGATGGTTTTTACACTTTCTATATCGGTTCCTGTGGAAACCGATATAAAAAGTATAATTTTAATTACAAAACTGCCACCGCGTCACTTTTAACATCAGGCTGTTTTTAACCGATATAAATAGCAGTTATAAAAAGCATTTTTTCCATTGCCTCAAATTGCTTCTCGTTATGTAATAATGAAGTGATTGGTAGTTTTCTTGCGGATGGAAAAAGGTCCAGCTCGAATAACCTGAAACTTGGGCCTTCTTCAACACCATCATCCCAAATGTTAACTTTGGTGCTACTGTGACTCCAACCAGTCATTCTTTGGTGTATTTATTTGTAAAGGTATTTGTTTGGAACCTTTACCTTTTTGTCTAGTTTGATTTATAAGAAAAATATTACAGATCAAAAGAGTGGTATTTTAGGTTTGAGAAGGAAAGACAATATGAACTCTAATTTTATTTTGGGGGAGGGGTGGGTATATGTTAGATATATGTGAAGTATTGATGCTGGCTTTTTAACTACAGCTTTTTTGGGGAGTGGATTGAGCAGGATGACATGCAAAACTTATCCTCTGAAAATATTCTCAGGTTTGGAAGCAAAACTATCTTAAAGAGATATTGCATTTTCCTCCAAATTGTTCATCCTCCAAATATAATCCAATATTTTTTATGAGAAAATTTATTTTAACATGGCCACATGGCATTTTCTAGAGAAGAATCTTTTCCCAACCAAAAAAAATGTGTAAAACAAAGCACGACTTTTACTCTATATATTTCTATATTTTTTTTTCTAATTTCTATTCTATGATATGTGTCATTTTTTGAAGAAGAAATAATCTCTCCAAAAACAAAAACTCTAGAAATGCTGGTGATGTATCCAATGACAATGAAGATATGAATGACAATGATGGGGGAAAGGATACGTCTTCTGATGATGAGCAGTCAGAAACCATGCAAAGAAGATGCAAAAGAGGGAGAGAAGGAGAAACACAGTTTCCTCAGCATTCTGCCACTACTGATCCAGATGGAGCTGGCGATCAAAATATTCCAGAAATAAATAGAGAAATCATAAGTGAATCTGGTACACTTTCCTGGGAAAAAAAATGGCCCCGCAGTCACAACCGAGTCAATGGGAAGAATGCCAAAAACAATCACATCTCCAGATTAGTTGAACATCTTCGTAACTCAGCAGTAAATGATGATGAGGTAACTCTTTATCCTAGCAGTGATTGTTTAAATACCTCTCTACTATGACTATATACTTTTTCATAAGTTATATTCTATGAAATGGTCAGCTTATACAAAATGGCAAATAACACCACACACCCTCTTCCACACACTCACATCCCCATGTCGCTGAAATTGCGAATACAACAATGACATAGTAACCAAAAAAAAGAAAAGTAGTCTAGAAAAGAAAAAGAGAAATATAGAAATATTTAAATGAAATTAATATTCATATTTAAATTATATATAGTCTGCCAGACACCTATTTGTGTGATTATTATATTATTAATTTGTGTAATATTTACGTATTTAATAAGAGTCAAATTTACTTTGAATGAATTAATTGAATATAATATTTTATAAGATTTTATCTCAATTATATATTTTTGTTTTTATAATACAAATATAGATGCTTGAAAATTTAACCTAATTGTAACCATTCATCGAGTAATCTTATAAATGTGTGGTTGGAGTCATCAGCATCATAATACTCGCATAAATCAGCGCCGTATCCCCAAAACTACAAGGTATGTTTTTCCATCTTCCTCTCGCTCACTCCTTTCCTTTCACTCTATGCCGCCCCCATTACTTTCTTTTGCGTGGATCTGAAAAAATAGCCCTTCACCATAGATGCATCCGCCAATTGTATGTAAGATATTTTCACACATATTTAATTGTATTATTGTGAAGATCATGATGAAATTCTAGGAATGAGTAAATAATAACGACTTCATTCTATGTAGATCGATACCATATGCATGGCTAGTGTCCCAAGTCATTCATTATGTTCCGTCACTTATTGCATCTAGTCTTTTTTCGCTTCTTTTCTCCTTTTTAATCATGTGTTGTTTTGTTTATACTAGATATATAAGGGAGACGACAAAACTTGATTGGTATCATTGGAGGCTTGATCGAATGGAAATTGTTGACGATCTCTTACATTTCTACGCCTTGTTTGATATACCCTGCTCTATTGTTCCTTTTGATAATGTTCAACATAGATCTCCACCGATTGTGATTTCATTGATTAAAATCGCCCAAAAGGTGACTTGACATTGTCTTATTTTTTAAGTTAATAGCTGTGAAATTAATATATATACTCACACACGCACACACATATATAATTCACTGTCAGATTTACTACAATAAGTGATTTTGGATTTACTCGTTTTATTTTGACAAATACTATCTACTTTTAATTTGAATTTATAGCTTTTATCAGTGGTATTGTTTACTTAATATATGTTTCTACTTATTACATAGTTTTTTATTTTGTAAATTTTGGTAGATACTTTTATCTATTAAAAAAAGAAATTTATAAAATTACAAAGCACGTTTTGTCAAAAAAAATACAAAACACGGTCGACCAAAGGTTAATAAAGGGGAGGGATTGGGTATCTTTAATTAGGGTGGGAAAGACACTCATTCCTTTACGAAGCTTTAGAGTGAACGAATTATTTAGGGTTTTCTTACCTTATATATTGGTGCAAAAATTGCACACAAATTAGATGACGCTCGATTGTAATTTCGACATTGTTTTTCTTTAATATAGTTTGTTTTTTTTCCTCAATATGAATCTCTGATATAAATAGCCATTCAGAATTTCGGATAAGGTGTCCCTTCATCCGCACAAGTAGTATAAATGTGCAGCATGTACAAGTTTCTATTTGACCTGTTAGAGGAAGTCTCCAAGTTTATTGTATATTTACATTTAGACCCAATTTTAAAATGTGTTTTATTTTGTGTTTACATTTTTACACCTTATATAATATGTAATTAGTTTTAAAAAAAAATGTGGTCCTATATATGGAAGAACCCACTTGGGCTTGTCTAATCTCTTCTTTTTCTTGTTTAGACTAAACAGGGGGATCCTTTGGTAGGGAGGGAGGTGGCCCAGGAATCACAAATGGAGGATTTTTGATTCATCCAAAAGTACATGCAACTTTCCATGCTTGTTGTTTCCTTGGTCGTCCACAAATGGAACCGAAACCTCAAGTCCATTGTCAGTAACATGTACTTGCTCATTTCCATACTGAACAGTTTCATAGCATAAACCAATGTTGGCTAAGCATTTCAAACCTAAAGAACTCAAGCTGCTAGAGCAAAAAGAATTGAGCAGAAATGGTCTTTCAGTCGGTACATTGGAAGAAGTTCCTGGTCTATCAGATGTTTCAGCAGAAGCGTCATCAAAAAAACAATACTTTAACTAATGGGTGAAAACTAATACCTAGAGATCGATGCAATGAATTATATAAATGTTATTTCATTGAAGCACTGCGTACATGTAATAATAAGTTTAACGTAAAATCTACTTTAATGATAACATATTAGGAGCTAGCATCAATGCTATTGTCTATTATACATTCTCTTATGTTGTAGCTTGATATTTTTAGTATCAAAATCAAAAGCTTACCCAGAAATTAGAAACTCAAAAGTTAGAATACACAACTCTTGAGACTAAATTTTATCAACCGAAAGGAGAGGCAACAACCACATGAATCCTCTTTAGCAGTGGTAGAGAAGTATTGGTAGCAGGTAACTGGTTTATTTCCGACTGGAGCCGTATACTTTTTTGGGCCTTTTTAAGCCCAACCCGGAAGGGATAGGTTAGTTTTTCTAGCTCTATTACACCTGTTGCAAAGTACACAATATTTTTTTACGATAGCTTTGAAAAATGGGTCACATGCATAAGATTTTAGTGAAATTTTGCATGTTGGTAACAAGATTTTGTTTCTACTTCTATACTTGAGGATGGTGGGTCTTGGGAGGGATAGGCATCTTCCACTAGTGGAGTTTGCAAACACCTATCAAACGATTATAGGCATGGCTCCCTATGATGCCTTTTATGGGTGTTGGCATGAGGCAGAAGACACAAGACTTTTAGGACAAGAAATTTTCCAACAAACCACAAACAAGATCCGATTCATAAGGGATAAGTTGAAAACCACTTATTGTGTGGTTGGATTAGGAGAGAAAGAGGGAAGAGAGAAGGATGTGAGAAATAGAGTAAATTAGGAGGGTTGCTTGGTTTAAGGGAAAGAGAAGAGAAATAGGGAAGAGAGACTTGTGTCCCTTAGTTTGGTTTGTGCGAAAGAGAGAAGAGAGACAGAATACTAGTTTTAATTTGACAAAAACACCCCTATGTATTTGATTTAATTTTTAATTTAATTACCTTAGTATTTATTTTAATTTTTTTTGACAAGTGGTATTTATTTTAATTAGCTAAATAATTAATTTAATCATTTAACTTAATTAGTTACATATTTAGCCAATGACAAAATAGTAAAAGCATTGTCAAAAAAATAGTAAAAGTAAAATTTAAGAGCCATTTCTCTCCACTTGTAGAGAGATTACAAAAACCACTAAATTAATCATACCTCGCTCTCTCTTTCCTATTTCTCTCTTTAATCAAACATCCCAAAATTACTCCATCTTTTCTTACTCTCAACTCCCTCACCCTCTCTTCCCTATTTCACCTCAAACAAACACACCCTTAGTGTCAGTGAAAGAGTTATGCCAACAACAATTTGAGGTAGGAGACCATGTATAGTTTTGAAGACGATAGGCATCAGAAGGGCCCTCAACGCTAAAAAACTTCATCCAAGATTTATTGGTCCATTTGAAATTCTTAGTAGGATTGGTACCGCCGGGTACCAAATTTCTCTTCCTCTTATCCTTATCACATCTTCATAATGTCTTTCATGCCTCTAAACTAGTCAAACACATTCCAAATCCTTTAGGCCCATTGGATCACGAATCAGTACAATTAAAGAATGATTTAACGTACAAATCTTTACCTTCTTAAATCATTGACTGAGATTGTTGGGGATAAATTCGTGAAAGGGAGAATAAAAGGAAGTGGCGGCGCAAAGGTGTCAGAGAATGATTAGGGCAATATCAATGGAATAGTAAAAGTTGCACTGATTTTCATAAAAGTAGGGTACAGATTACATACTACTAACGTCTATATATATACAATGAAACAGGCCCAGGCCCATAATTTCGACCAGCCCATTTCGACTAGGTTACTAACTACACATATGTTTATTACAAGTAATAGAATTACAAGGTATACTCTAGGGTATGAAAATCTCTCTACAATAGGGATTTTACTGGGGAGGCATAACGGCCTTCCCTGAAAAAGGAGGCTCACTTGAAAACTATAGACTTTATCTTAACATAAGGGATCGTTGGCAAATCTAGGTGTACTCATTTACATTTGGATTCCGTACGGTATTGAGATAGTTGTAGCATCAAAGAAACGAGAAAACAGAAGAATTCTTTTAAGGAATCAAACAGGCGCACAGTTGGTGCATCCTGGGTTGATTCAGAAAACGAATTCCAACCATTTCGAACATTCCTATGATCCTCCGGCTCTCCGAATTCCATAAACAATACAAATGAAACTATTACAACTATCATAGAAACCGATTCGGAACTCATCTTACCTAGAGAACAAACATTCATCACCTAGGTAAACTGAACTTTTCCTTGGACAACATTTAGCGGAATTCCTAATGGTCTAAGGCTTTCATAGACTCTGACAATTTCTGAAAGGCTATAATTACTAATAACCATTTCTGAGAGATAGTCCCTTTTTTTGGACTACAAAGGATATTATCCTAACCCAGTGTCTAAGAACTTAGTCTGGATAGTTGGGGAATCCTCTTCCCATTTACCATACTACTCGAGGTTTATTTCCTACGAATACCTTAGTGTTTAATGGCTTAAGGTTGGAAAAGAGTATCTTTCAGAATTACCATTAGGGGTACATTCCCAAAACACACTTAGACGTGTCGACATTTTTGTTAGCTTTCCAACACATCTCGGAACATAAAAATCGGGGTTCCGGATCAGAAGTTACAAGTAAAATAAGTCGGAAGACTATCGAGAATATCTCACAGACCAAGACCGGCATACTCCTAATCGGAGGATTGCAATAAGGTTATCTCTATCGTCATCACATACTAGTCCCTTCTTGGAAGGGAACCGATTCATAATTTTTGGTCATGAACTAATCAGACAAATCTTGGGTGGCATTTCTTGCCAGTATTGCTGATTCAATTATGGTTTACTAACTCGACTCCATGACAGTTCGAAGGTTGTTCTGAGGAAAAGGTACCTGACCTAGACTCGAGGCTTATCCGAAGGATTTCTCTAAACTGTGACGTGAGTTGGGGTTAACCCGATTTACAAGGTAAGGTAACTACTGGACGTCATCTCGGGAATCGAGAAACTTGGTTGACCATGGATTCGGAGTCTTTCGGTGTCGGTAACTCCTAAACGGATCTCTGAACACTGATACTCTTACTACCTGAAGATTTTGTTTAGGTTGTAACTTTTTTGGATAACCTATAAAGGTTTACGCGGCAACACAACGTTCGCTTCGGCTCCAAAGACTGAACAGTCGCTTACAGTTCCCTCGAACCATCACGGATGCCCATCTGTTGTTCCAGAATGTCATCTGTAGCCCTCTGCTTCTGCTGCGCGCTCTGATGAAACGAGAAGGCTAGAAATCCTATGGTTTATGGTTTCAGAAATTTTCGGGGCTGAGGCAACCAATTGTCATCATTCTCAGTAACTTACATGAAACATTGAGTGGATCCTGACTCAACACTTCACATAATATACTGAAAGACTCGATCTAATATCCTCTTGACCGTAAGGTCACTAAGCCCGACTAGGTCGAACTGCTCTGATACCAAAATGTAACACCCTGATATTTCAACCGCCGAAGAAATACTAGAATATACTTTTAGGCATATATCAGAGTAAAATTCTTATCTTTAGATATTGAACAAAACTAAAACTTGATAAAAACTCATCAAGCGATCTCTCGTGTTTCGTACTTTCAATTAGAAATACATAATTAATATGAAAACCATCTTTTATTTTCCTTCCCACATCCTAATGTCCAATATCCAATACAGAAATAGCGGAAACGATTTATAACTTCTAATACTGTTACAAGTCATAATATCGAAGTTACAAAGAAAACAAGGGAAGCAACATAAACCCTAAACAAAGTTCTCAGTAATCTCCATGACCTTCATATGGTGCACCGGCTAACCGTGCCCCTTTGCTTCTGACTTTCCCTGTTTCTTTGTAAAAACCACAACAATTAAAGGGTGAGATAAACATTATCTCAGTGAGTCATATCGAGACCCCTCACTAACACTAGCGGTTCATTATGCATCATTCTTTTGCACTCGTAGCCCTACTAAGCGACTACGGGTTGCATTTCATACTAACACAACACCGGAGACCTGCAGTTTCAGTCCCCCAATGAACCCAATCCACTAATCCTTTAATCAGTGGGCAAACATAGAAGGGGCGTAGGTTGTGGGCTCATGACTTCCCTCCCCTAGTGTGTTATCATAGGGGTCGTCACCCCAATTAATGTCGATCACATTAATTATCATACCTTGATCCTTTCATCAAGTAGTTCATTATCATACCTTGAGTTATATCAAGTAACTTCATTAACATACCTTGAATTATATCAAGTAACTTCATTAACATACCTTGAATTATATCAAGTAATTTCATTAACATACCTTGAATTATATCAAGTAACTTCATTAACATACCTTGAATTATATCAAGTAACTTCATTAACATACCTTGAATTATATCAAGTAATTTCATTTCATTATCATGTACATGTGTTCTCACTTGTAACCTTAATCGGTTATCGTACATTTGACATACTTCGATAAATTCCAATGTCTTATGCATGCCTACGCTTAATTAAGCAAATTACGGTTATTTTATCAATTCATAGGGTTGGGGAAAGGGATAAGAATGAAACTGAAATCGATTCACAAAATAGGAAAAGTTCACAATATTTGAATAGATTCACAGTCCTGGGAATCGATTCACCGAATATCTCTAGTTTTCAAAAGACCATCCGCCTTGTCCAAAAGACCTTTTTTCAATGTTTTGGTCTTAAAATTAAACTATTGATGGCGGCTCCAAAAATTTTCCACGTTGTACATCGAGAAACCCAAACCGGGGGATTTTTCGGGGTGCAACAGGAACAGAGTTCACAATCTGTGAATTGCTTCACAGTCCTATGAATTGATTCACAGAATTACAGTTTGCAACATAACTCATTGTTTCGTATCATTTCGCTATTGCATTCGTTGTCAATGTCCGTTCCAATCGATCTCTGAATACAACCAACCATTATTTCAGTACATACAGCAACCATGACAATCAAACAACTTCAAGACATTCATCAAATCATTCCACACAATACACCAATACATGCATTTTTGAAATTACGGTTTTAGGGAATTTCACGAAACGAAATGGGACCTTACATATATTTATATCTTTTTAAAACTGAAAATGTGAGTGGATGTAGCATTGTGAGAGTGTTTTATGAGTGGTGTGGGAGTGAGTAGAATAATGAATGGTTCAGCCGAGCTTTTAAGTGGGGTGGAGTGAAATTTCTATTATACCCTTAGGCTAGTTACACCCCACTAGTACTAATACACTACCCCAATACAACATAAGTCCACAACTAAACAATGATTCAATTTAATTTAATAATTCACTCAATCAATTCACCTCATTTATCACTCAAATTCAATATCCTAAATTCTATTGCGATCAATCGCTTAACTTTACAATCAATTAAATAGGTAAAACACCTGCTAATTTCTAGTATCGAGGTTATCCAAAATGGGGATGTTACATAATTAATGACATCACCTTTGATTAAACCACTTAAATAGGGTTAAAATTGAGATTACTCATTTAATACATCTTAAAAGTAGAGTTTTTTTATTGTATTTTGGGCCAACAGAAAAACACATTTTGTTTCTTATATTGTGGACCAAAAGTAGTAGAAAATATATTTTCTTTAATTCTAAAATGTTATATATATATATATATATAAATTTTATACTAGCAATAAATATTTATAATTTGTTTGTATCATATGGAGAAATTGTATGCCTTTGCCTTGGTATAATGGTTCCTTTGAAATTATGAACTCCCTAGTCGTGGGAAATTTCGATGTAACTACATTTTATTTTAATAAAGCATAATTCTTTATTGTAATTGAATATGATTTAAACATGAATTTTAAATTCTATGCTTAAATATCATTTTGGTTCTGACAATCGAAAATCCATCTTTGTCCTTGCAATTTTTTTTTTCAAAAGGTCCCTCTAAAATGTTTTTTTATTCATTTTGGTCCCTAATGTCATCTTAAGTTGATTTGTCACTTTTTTATTTTTTTTTGTTTTCAGATGAGGTGGACTGCCATGTCATTAAAGAAATGTGAAATACCTATTATACCTAACTTCAATTTGGGGGAAAATTAAAACTAGGTCACGAAGTATAAATTTGAATATCAGGTTCATACATGAAGGTAACAGTTGCTGCAGGTAGGGATGACAATTGAGCCCATGCCCATAGGGCATCTGCAAACACTACAACAAAATTGGCAAACTGCGGCGGTTTTAGAAGCTATCTGCGGCGGTTTTAACCGCGTCTAAATGACTCTTGCGGCGGTTCCCAAGCAGCTGCAGTTACCTCCGCCGCGAGCCCCTTCGGCGGCAGTTTTGAGCAACCGCTGGAATAACCGCCTGGAGGAAACGTTTGCGGCGATTTTGAGCAACCGCTGGAATAACCGCCTGGAGGAGACGTTTACCAGCAGAAATCATCTAACATATCAGCATATGCATGAAGGATCAAAGACACTTTTGAGTTTTGACATTCCACCAAATTTTATGTTACTTTCAATTGGTGCAGTCAATCACATTAAAAAGAAGAGACAAAAGGATTAGCAACATACTCCTTCCAGCCAATTGTCATGGCGCAAGCAATTGATGAAAACGTGGCTAATGGCATAATAGAATTAAGGACTATTGGGGAGCAGAATCTTGAAGAAAACGTGGCTGATGGCTGATGGCATAATAGAATCTTGGCAGGTAAAAGTGGAAAGAAAATTCCCTCAACCTATTTATTTGAAAAGCACCTTAATTTCCCCTTGTATTCACCTCTCCCTTGTAATCAATAAAGAAGCACATTAAAGAATCAATTACAGTCTTGTTTTATAAATAGTAAATGTAGAAATCAAATTCCATTTATTCTGATCTTCAAGTGTAGTATTACTAAGCATTTGTTGCTAAGTGTGTCTCCTCTATTGTAGTTAGTTACTCACAATCATATGTATTTATGTTCCTTCATTCTATTATATTTATGTTCTTAATGTATGAAATATACCTTGCTACATTCTAGTAAAAGTTACTTATAGCCATAGATAAATGTTGAGAGTATATTACCTTGTAGTTCCTTTATTTGTTCAGTATCTTATGTCTTGTTTCATATTTCTCAATTCAGAAATAAGATTGCATGGCAATGGATAAGTCATAAAAATATAAAATAAAATATGTTGAGCCAGTAGATACACAAACATAGACAAAAAATTGGACACTTAATAAATCTAGAGAAATACCAAGATAATTAGAAGGTCAGGATTCAATTAAGAAAAAGGGCTACATGAAGAACATACCGCAGAGCGTTGACTGCAACCCTTAGAACAAATTTAAGTGGAAACAGCTACCAATCTATGAACAAGAAATGCAAGGGTTAAGAATCAAACTTAAATAGAAATAAATAGTACAAAACAAGAATAAAAAGATTGTTGAGCCCCTACCAATTCAGACACTTATGCTTAACTAAATTAGAAGTACAAAACAAGAATAAAAAGAGGATACCAAAGTGCGAAAGCATTACTTGATAATGAAAGATTTTGTTGAGACAAAGCAAACCAACATAATAACACAAACATTAACATTATACTGACCATCCATACCGTAGTTAGCACCTTCAGCATTCATTTTTGATGGCCAAAGATTTAGTTGTGGTCACTGTTATTTCTCTCCTCACCAAACCTTTGAAGAACGAGAAGAAAAACTACAAGAAAAGTAAATAACTGAAAACGAAAATAAGAAACACAGTCAGAGCAAACAAGAAACACAACTAACATTGAGTGAGATTTTGATTACCTGATTGTCGTTGCCGTAAAAGCGTTTGTTTCCAACCCACAGTGATAGCGATTGAGATTGGGGATCATAATGCGCTTAGGGTTTTAGGAGATGAGATTGGGGATTTCGAAATTGAGGGAATGAAAGAGATTGGGGCTGATTAAGGAATATGGTCACGAGGAACTGACAAACTAAGCACTTAGGGTTTTGGGAGGAATTGGATGGTGGGAGGGAAAGGGATAGGGAAAAGGCACCGAAGAACTATGTGTGTTTTCTAATTGAACCACCGTGATATAAGCTTGAACCGCCGCAACATGCAAGTGACCGAAGGCTGTTCAAGAACCACCATCTGAACCGCGGCAGAATGAGAAGATGGAGGCGTTTTTTTAAAACCGCTGCAGAATAACCGCCTCAGCTTGCTCCTTTTGTAGTAGTGAAAACGGGCGGGTAATTACCCGCACACATGGGTGCGGGATTGGGTAGGGGCACTACAATGTCCAGCCCGCTTCGGGCCCGCAATAACTTCATATAGACACTCAAATTTATCAATCCGACCTTTGAATAACATCAGATTATCCTTGTGATCATGTATGTCAAATTTCAAAAAAATTGGATACTCATAGGTGTGTTATCTAACAACACGCATTTTCTTATCTTTTAAATAACATATTAGCCATCAAAATAGAGAAGTGCGACGGACCATCAAATAATTTTGGATTTTTATGAAATTTGATATATATGATCTCAAAGAAAATATGACGTTATTCAACGGTCGGATTGATAAATTTCATTTTATACGCGAAGTTATTAGTTGGTGTAAGTCACTAAGTTTGACACCTGATGTCAATATATCCTAACTATATATATATATATATATATATATATATATATATATATATATATATATAATTATCCTAGTATAACAATTTTAAGTATATACAAATTTTAAAAATAAATCCAAACTAGCTACTAATATTTTACATGATTTTAATTCACCAAATGCTATCTTGTGTAATATTTTAATTTGTAGATACGAAAAATAATGGCTTTTTAAAAGGGGAAAACAAAGACTAAAAAAGTGAATGAAAGTGTTGTGAGAACGGAACTTGTTAGAATCAGGGGCAAAAGGGTCAGAGAAATCGACGGGAACGAAGGTGGGATCGGAGCTATAGAGTTCCTTGCTATAGAGGTGCTAAATTCTGTCCAGGGTATAATAGGTATTTAATTGATACGTATATAAATTTTTTGAACCCCCTGAAATTTTAAATTTGCACTAACATCCCTAAGTTTGTACCAAATACATAATTTTGAACCCCCTAATCCAGGGTAGGGGTGGGAATAGGCTGGGCCTAACTAGGCTTTGCATGGCCTGGGCCTGGCCTGCTTTTAAAATGTTGGGCCTGTGATAGGCCGACTTTTGAGGCCTGGCCTGGCCTTTTGGAAAGCCTGGCGAGGCCCGCAAGCCTATTTAAAAACCTATTTCACCAAAAAAAAAATTACGAAAGTCTACAACCTTTGAGTAGTGTAAACTTTGTAAATAGACGAACAAACTAATCGATCAATGAAATTAAGATCTAATTCAAGATCTAACAAAATCTTTTAGAGAATTATCTTTATAGGACATTTTATTTAAATTTTATTTTATAATAATACTTTTAAATATGTTAAAAATTGATGTAGGTCATCATTTTGAATAAACATAAAATGTAAGCAAATTTGTGAGTTAAACAAAGTAGAAAATTTAATATAATAATAGTAGTAATAAAAAATTTATTAATATTTATTTAAATAGGCCGGCCTGGTAGGCTAAAAGACTTTTTCGATGGCCTGTACCCTGGCCTTTTTACCTAAATAGGCTTTTATTCGATTTAGAGAAAAACCTGGTCTGGCTTGGGCCTGATGTAGTCTAGGGTTTAGGCTTTTATTCTAATTTAATATAATGATGTAACCTATTCCCACCCCTAATCCCGGGTCCTTGATCGGCCACTGCATGGTTGGTAATATTTTATTAATATTAATTATTAATGTTGAATGATTTATAATTTCTGAGACACGACTGTATATGGTTATATTTTCAGATCGCAATTTTTTAATAGATTTGTGTAATTTTTATTTGTTCTCCTTTGAAAGAATTGACTGAATATAATCTAATATCCTATTTTTATTTATTAAATAAAAATATTAAGCGTGAAAACTTAACCTAATTTTAACTCCTCCTCGAGTTATTTTGTTATAAATGTGTGGCTGCAGTCATCATTTTGAGAATACTTGAATACACCAGCCGCCGTTTCCCCAAAATTTTGAGGGTATTTCTCTTCTCCTCTCTCTCTCTCTGTACATCTCTCTCGCTTCCCAGAAATTTATTAAGACTTCATTCAAGTTAGATCGATACCATATGTATGCATAATTCTAGGTCATTCATCATAATCTGTCACTTACTACATCTATAACTTTTCGTGGCTTCTTTCCCCCTTTTAAATTTTATGTTGTTTTGGCTATGCTAGATCATAAGAAACGAAACAAAACTTGATTTATCGATTATGATTGCAGGATTGATCAAATGGAAATTGTTGATGTTGTCTCAAGTTTGTACGCCTTCCTGGTTATGGTTTTCTCTATTGTTCATTTTGATAATATCAACTATGGATCTCTAACGACTGTGATTTTATTGATTAAAATAATATCAACACAAGAGAAGACAAGTTGCATCTTATTTTTAACGAAGGTAATAGTTATCAAATTTATTATTATTATTATTAAATATATGGATCTTCTTTTGTTTGACGATACTATTTATTATTCATTTGGAGTTGTTGGTTTTATCTAGGGGTGCACAAAATAACCATGTTTATAAAACCAATCCATATCCATCAAATGTCTATTTTATATAACCGGTTCCATAACCAAAGTAACATAACCGGTTATTAATTTGCAAAATCGGATATGTAACCGGTTATACTGGTTATATCCATAACCGGTTTTTACAACCGGTTATGGATCTATAACTAGGGCTGTTCATGGTTCAGTTTAGGGGGAGAACTGGACCGAACTGAACCGAACCAGTTGAAACAGTTCAGCGAACTGAACCGAACTGCAATAACAGTTCGCCGAACCGAACTGAACTATATTAACAGTTCAGTTCACAGTTTTTTAGTTTCGAACCGAACTGTTTAAAAACCAAACTTTTATTAACTATTTTATTTGAACTTTTATGCCTGAACTGATCCGAACTGTTAACAGAACAGTTTTTTACTGAACTTTTATTTAACAGTTTTTTTTACCGAACAGTTTTTTTTACTGAACTTTTACCAAACAGTTTTTTTACCGAACTGTTTCTTTACCGAACTGTTAACCAAATACAGTCAAAATGAACAAAATGCAAATCAGAATGATTCATTGCCAACAATACCGAACTAAACTATAAAACAAAGCAACTTAAAACTCCAAATTAATAGAACTAGGTTCACATCAGAATGCTTAAATGTATGAAATATCCTTTCAAGTCCTCTGATCCTCTCCTCTGTTTACAGAACGAAAACAATGGAAAATTTAAATATTTTCAGCTGACATTCATTTCATTGGCATTTTGCTGATATAATTATTTTAACAGTATATAGTTTGGCATATATAAAGTATCTAGAGTCATCATAGATTCATTCAATTAACATCAGCATTAAACTGACATGAAGGGTGGGCGAAGCGTATAGCTTGAAGCACTTCTATATCTGCATTCAGATTCTTGCCCACCTTCAATTTTAGTCTTGAATCCTTCTCTATAGTATTTTGAAGCCAATTCAGCTGCTTCAGCTGGGGAAACAATCGGAATCTGCATATAATATAAGATGGCTTAGATTTATTTTCTAACAGATAATGTTTTCACAATCGGAATCTGCATATAATACCCTTAACAGTTTTTAGTTCGCTAACTGAACTGGTCCTAACAGTTCAGTTAGTGAACTGTGTTGAATAAATGTAGTTCGGTTCAGAACTGTTACTAAAAGTTCAGTTTGTAATAGTTCGGTTCGGTTCGGTTCAGCAGTTCAGTTCAGTTTTCCAGTTAGTTTGAACAGCCCTATCTATAACCGGTTATATCCATAACCTCTAACAAGTATTTTAAAAAAAAATTAAAAATATTTTTCAGTATTTTAAAAAGTAATTTTTCCATATTTTTAAGTCAAAAAAAAATAAATTCCAGAAAATGAATATTTTTAGAGAAAATCAGAAATGAAAATATATATAAAATATAATATATATATATATATATATATATTTATATATATAATATATAACCACCACCGGCCGGAGCGCCTCCGCAGTTGCCGCCGCCGTGAGACCGCCTTGAGCCACCAGACCGCCGTCGGCGGCCGCCTCCTGCCGCCACCTTCCACCATCGCAACCACCATATATTAATATAATATTATATTAATATATATTAATATAATATTGATACAAATATATTTATATATATATATATATTGATATACATATATATATATATATATAATATTTATATATATATATATATATATTTATATATATATTTTTATACTAATATAATAAACATATTTATATTAATATTTATATTTTAAATATATTAATATAATATTTATTTTTTTGACCAAATTTATAATATATATATATATATATATATATATATATATATATATTTATATATAAATATATATGTATATATATAAAAATATATATTTAAAAATATTTTTATAATTTCAACTTTTTAAAATTATTTTGGTGGGCTTGTTTAAATTCTTAGGAAAAAACCAATTGAATATCCGATGGACATCCATTAAATAACCGGATAAAAACCATATCCATTATTTGATAAATTGAAATAACCGGTTATAAAAATAACATAAATATCCGGATTCTTTTAACCGGATATGGATATGATTAATTTGTGCACCCCTAGTTTTATCCAATGACATGCTTTAGCAATTGATTGTTAATGTTTAATATATTAATATAATATTTATTTTTTTTGACCAAATTTATAAAATGTAATATTTTTCTCAAACCCAAACAATGGTTACAAAATGTTTAATAGTTTTCTCTACTAGGTACATATGTTATGGCTAACAACTTGTTGGAGCTTTTCCTCTCCGATCACTTCGATTTCTAGAGCGCCGATACTATCGAAGGCAAGTGTACTGTCCACAGTTTCAAAAGCTACACCAAGCTTGAGCCTGTTGGTAATGACGATTTCTTCTATCGCTTTGAGTACAATTACTCCACCGGTGCCTTCAATCCTGATATAGATGTTGTGTGAGTTCATCACTTCCGAGAAGTCCTTGTTTATGCTATATCCAAAATATAACAGTTTTACATCATTTTACGATGGAATGGAAACTATGGACTTTAGCTCTATATATAATGTTTATTTATTTGGCAGTAGAGAGGGTGAGATGATACTTTAGGGTTCTTGTTTTGTCGAAGGAAGGGAGAATGGGAATTTTAGATTTCCTTGTTTTGATTTTAATTTTGTTAATTATTTTACTGTTTTAATGTTTTATTAATAAACTAAGTTATCTAAATTATTTAAATTTTTAATATGACGTGGCTGTACACATGGCTCATTAAATTGAAACCTCCCCTTTTGGACTAAATGTTTGAGTTTTTAAAAATAGGGGGACTAAATATCTGAGTTTTAAAATAGAGGAACCAAATGCCCGAATTTGTGAAAAACAAAAAGCATCTTTAAAGGTTGCACACATGCATGTACACGGATATGCAAGTTCACCAACACCTGTTCACACTCCTTCAACTCCATCACCACCAACGCCAATTCAAACGCCAAACGATGAGTAACCTCGTTCAAGCCACTATTCTCGTCGACCTGAAGCACGTCAAGAACCATATCACTCATATAAGGCTTCAATAAACAGGTTCAGAGAAGAAACAAATGATTAACGGAAGATCGCGAAATGACAACATCATCGCGCGTAGAAGATCGTGAAATAAAGAAGGTTTAGAGAACAAAAGAATTAAACTCACAACTGCATCAAAGGACACAGCCTAAATGTCGAGGTTACGAGAAGAAAAGGAAGATAAAAACGATGAGTGAAGAACGCGAATGACACATTCGAAGTTACAAAACGTGTTTCATATGGTTAAACAACATTCGTTTTGGAGAGAGGAGAAAATTACCAGCGTGAGTTCACAGAACTTACTTGGGTATTGACTGAGATGAACATCAGATGCATACATTTTGACTTCTTATTTACTTGAAATGTAACCAAATTGATGTAGAAAGATTGTTTGAGAATGTCTGAAAGCAATGTTATTGGTTGTACTACTATGATTGCTGGTTATTCGCGTCAAGGGCTTGGTTGTTGGTTCTTTGAAGACATTTCTTACTGGTCCCGCAATGGTAGGGATTTGGTTCGTGGTTCTTTGAATACATTTCTTACCGATAGGGATGAATATGATAAGAACACGATGTTCACTATAAAAAATCAGTTTTTAATGAACCTATGATTATTTAATTGGTTATGTTTTAGAGTCCCGGAGGACTCACTGAGAGTTTTATATCTCACCCCTTTATGTTTTGTTTTCATATAAGGTCAAGGAAAAAGCCATTTGAGGAAAACGCAAGTTATTTTGTTCACCTTATGTATTTTGCTACTAAAGAACTTATGCGATTAAGTTGTAATGTAGCATGGTGATAATAGACTTTTAGGATCACCTACATTATGTGTGTAACTATTACTTGACAAGTTTGTTATTCCACAAGTTAAGTGTATTATGAATGTTGTATTTTAATCCTAAGTAGCTACTGTGGACTAAGGTGTTACAATAATACAATCAATGGGAATGAAATAGTAGAAGTTCTATTTCTTGAAACCAATCAAATGTATAGAAAACAAGGAATGTGCCGCAAGATTGAATCAATGGGTTCATAGTTAAAGTTATTAATTAACTTTGTCTCTTATTTTTCATATATGTATGTGCATGTGAAATTTGTTAATTTTATTTACTTCCAGAAGCCACATAAACACGGACTTTTTGTTTATCGTTTGAGCCAATTGACTTCATCACCAAGAAACTAATGAAGGACAAGAACTTGATGTCATTTCCCAGCACAGAAAAATTACAAAAGAAGATACCCAAGCTTAATGTTTCTGATGCAAATCCGAGTTTTATTGAAGGTACATTTTCGTAGAAATTAACTACTTAAATAGATACCTTTGAAGTGGTTGTGTTTTGTATATCTGAACACTTAAACACCCTTTTCTATATATTTTCCTTTCTCTAAACATTTGAACTTGTTTTATTTGCAATGTAATCTGTTGTAGATCAAGTTATTGTGATGAGCGGATGGATTGTTGGGGATAAACACGTGAAAGGGAGAAGAAAAGGAAGTGGCGGCGCCAAGGACAAGAGGAATGATTAGGGCAATATAATATAAATAGTAAAAGCTGCACTGAATTTCATAAAAGTAGGGTACGAATTACATGCTACTGACGTCTGTATATATATACAATGAAACAGGCCCAGACCCATAATTTCGACTAGCCCATTTCGACTAGGTTTCTAACTACACCTACTATTATTACAAGCAATAGAATTACAAGGCATATCTCAATATTCCCTCCTAATTCACATTGCTGAGTGACATCATCCCAAGCATTGTTCTCAATTCTTCGAATCTTCCCTTTTGCAATGGCTTGGTCATTGCATCAGCTACTTGAAGTTCCGAACAGCAATATTCCAGATTCAGCTTCTCATTGTTTACTTGATCACGCAGGAAGTGATATCTGGTCTCTATGTGCTTCGACCTACCATGTGCAACAGGGTTCTTGGCGAGATCTATCGCAGACTTGTTGTCGATCAACAACTTCATTCCTTCGACCCTGTGCACTCCAATTTCGACTAATAGCATGCTCAGCCATGATGCTTGACATGCTGCAAAGGAAGCAGCTACATACTCTGCTTCACAGGAGGACAACGCAACTATACTTTGCTTCTTCGAGAACCAAGAGATGGGTGTCGATCCATACATAAAGACATACCCACTTGTGCTTTTTCGATCACTCCTGTCTCCACTCCAGTCGGAGTCAGTGTAGCCAAACACTTCATTACCATTCTTCGACACACTCTTGCTAGGGAACAGAATACCATAACTTTGTGTTCCCTTTACATACCTTAGTACTCTTTTTGCAGCTACCATGTGAGAGCTTTTCGGCTTCTCCATGAATCTGCTGATCATTCCGACACTAAACATAATGTCAGGTCGAGTGTTGCACAGGTACCTTAGGGAGCCCACGATCTGTTTGAACAAGGTGGCATCTACTTCAATCCCTTCGTCGTCTTTCGACAGCTTGCTGCTAGTGTCTGATGGTGTCGAAACTTCCTTGCAGTTGCTCATGTCGAATCTTTTCAGGATATCAGCTGCATACTTCGACTGGTGCAGGAGTATACCCTTACTTGTCTTGGTAAACTCCATCCCCAAGAAATATGATAGATGTCCCAGATCACTCATTTCAAATTCTGACATCGTCACTTTCTTGAAGGCTTCGACTTCGACTTCATTGCTGCCAGTTACAAGTAGATCATCTACGTACAGGCACAACAACAACTGAGTCGAAGTTCCCTTCTTCTTCACATATACTCCATGTTCATTGGTGCATCTCATGAACTTCTGAGCCAAGAGAAATCCATCAATTCTCTTGTTCCACGCTCTTGGAGCTTGCTTGAGTCCATATAGGGCTTTCTCAAGCTTAAAAACCATGTATTCTTGACCCTTCGACTCAAAACCAGGTGGTTGACAAACATAGACTTCCTCCTCCAGAGGTCCATTAAGAAATGCTGACTTCACATCTAGTTGATGTAGAGGCCAACCTCTATGACTTGCCACTGCTACTACCAATCTTATGGTTTCGATCCTAGCTACTGGGCAAAGACCTCATTGAAATCCAAACCAGGTTTCTGTAGGAACCCTTTGGCCACTTCTCCATTTGGCTTGACTTTGGTCTTGAAGACCCACTTCACCCCTATGGCTTTCTTTTCTTTTGGAAGTTTGACTAGCTTCCAAGTATCATTCTTCTCGATTGATTTCAACTTGTCAATCATTGCTTCCTTCCACTGCTTGTGACTAAGGGCTTGCTCCAGGCTCACTGGTTCTACTTCTGCCATTAGTGCAAAGTGTGTCAGGTCTCCCTCTGCTGTGATAGCAGAATCTGGGTAAGTGTCGTATCCTTCTAGTCTTACTGATCTCTGCCTTTCCCTTTGCGACCTTCTTAAAGGTTCGACAGCAATGGGTTCTTCTGGCTCTTCAGTTTCGATCTCTTCATTCTGATCGTCTCGATCAGAGACTTCGTCGAAGTCCATCATTGTAGTTTTCTCACAGCCTTCTTCCCAGTTCCAATGTTTCGACTCATCTACTATGACATCTCTGCTTTTCACTATTTTCTTCTGCACAGGATCATACAGTTTGTATGCTCCTGTCGAATGATAGCCAACAAGAATCATTTGTTGTGCTCTATCATCCAGCTTGCTTCTAAGTTGCTCAGGGACATGTCTATAGCATAATGAGCCAATTATTCTGAGATGCTTGACACTTGGCTTTCTTCCTAGCCAAGCTTCTTCAGGTGTCTTCCCAATCAATCTCTTTGTGGGGCATTTGTTCAGAATGTATACTGTTGTGGCTACAAGTTCTCCCCATAAACTATGAGGTAGTTTCTTCTCCTTCAACATGCTTCTTACCATGTTGAGGATGGTCCTGTTTTTTCTCTCAGCAGTACCATTATGCTGAGGCGTGTAAGGTGCAGTGACTTCATGCACAATTCCTTCTTTCTCACAGAATTCGACAAATCCATGAGAATTGTACTCACCACCTCCATCGCTTCTAAGGGTTTTGATTGCACATTCACTCTGCTTTTCAATCATTACCTTAAACTTCTTGAATATTTCTAGTACTTCACTTTTCCTTTTGATCAAATACACCCAAGACATTCTAGTGTATTCGTCAATGAAGGTGACAAAGTACTTATTCCCTCCTAAGGAACATACTTCGAAAGGACCACAGACATCAAAAAATATCACCTCTAGCTTCTTCTCCGCTTTGCTAGGTACTTCTGATTTAAACGAGTTTCTTGGTTGCTTCGACTTGCAACAACTCTCGCAAACTTCGACAGATACTTTTACTGCAGGCAACCCATGAACCATCTTCTTTTCATGTAGTTGACTCAAGCTCTTGAAGTTGAGGTGGCCTAATCTCCTGTGCCATCTCCAGTGCTCTTCTTCGACAGTGGTCTGGAGACAATATTCTTCGACTACTTGCAGCTTGATCTTGAAGGTTCTGTTACTCTGCATCGACACCTTCAAAATCATCTTCTTGGTCGAATCGAACAAGCTGAGACTGTTATCACCCATTTCGACGGTGAAGTTTTTCTCAATCATATGCCCAATACTTAGCAGATTGCTCCTCTTATCTGGTACATAAAACACCCCTTGGATGTAGCACCACTTACCATCTTTCGACAGGAACTTTATGGTACCTACTCCTTCAGCAGTAACTCTACTGTTATCTGCAAACCTTATCTTTTTGCTTATCTGCTCCAGTTCGACAAACCACTCCTTGTGACAACACATGTGATTTGAACATCCTGTGTCGAGATACCATTCGACAGACTTTTCTTCAGTCGAATTTGTATCAGCCTTCAACAACAGTAATTCTGGGTCAGTAGCTGTCATGAATGACAATTCTTCATCATCATTGCTGGCAATGTTGGAGGCATCACCAGTGTTTCCACTGCCCTGCCACACACACATTGCACAAGTATTTTGAGCATCGCAAGTGAATCCACTTATACAAGTGTTCCCATTATTTTGCTCGCTACTTTCAGCAATTCCTTCATCGAGTCGAATCTCATCTTCGACAGCCATCAGCATTAACTCCTCTGAGTCAGAGTCTGAGTCACCATCATTAGCAAACTTGGCTTCTGCATCTTTATCCCTAGGAACTTTCTTGTTTTTACACTTGTTCCTAATAATGCCCAAATTGCTGACAGTTATAACACTGAACTTTCGATAGGTCTCCCTTCTTCTTGTCGAAAGATCCTTGTTCTTTCTTCTTACTGCTTGATCCCTTTTCTCTACCCTTCTCCTTGTTGCTTGCCTTCCAATTTCTCTTAGAGGAGTATGAAAGCAAGGCTTGTTCAGTTTCTTTCTCTGAACTTCTCTGCCTTATTCTCAATTCATGCGCCTCTAAGGAACCCTGAAGTTCATCTAACTTCAATGTATCTAGGTCCTTGGATTCTTCGATAGCAGTAACAACGTAGTCGAATTTCAGGGTTAAAGATCTGAGCACCTTTTCGAATTTATTTACTTCAGTCACAGTTTCACCATTACCTTTCATTTGATTAGTTAATGCTACTGACCTCGTAATGAAATCTCCAATCGATTCTCCATCTGTCATCTTCAAGCCCTCGTACTGCTTCCAGAGCGACTGTAGACGTATCTTCTTCAGCCTATCTGCTCTCCATACGAGTTCTTTAGGATGTCCCAATCTGCCTTTGCCGAATCACAGTCGATGATCAGGTTCAGGATGTTGGAATCAACGCATTGGTGAATCAAAACAGCCCTTTTCCATCTTTCTTCCTCAGCGAATGGTGGTTGTTCCTCACCGCTTCAGTGGCGTTTGCTGCCAAGTATGGAACACCATCATTCACGACATCAAGGACATCTTGATATCGAAACAACACCTTCATCTGCGCACACCAACGTTCATAATCCTTTCCGTCAAAGATTGGGAGGTTCCCCGGAATACCTCCACCAGAGTTGTCTCGCGCTGCCATGAATCTTGATAGATTTTGTGAGGATCTAACAAGCTCTGATACCAGTTTGTTGGGGATAAACACGTGAAAGGGAGAAGAAAAGGAAGTGGCGGCGCTAAGGACAAGAGGAATGATTAGGGCAATATAATATAAATAGTAAAAGCTGCACTGAATTTCACAAAAGTAGGGTACGAATTACATGCTACTGACGTCTGTATATATATACAATGAAACAGGCCCAGACCCATAATTTCGACTAGCCCATTCGACTGGCTCATTTCGACTAGGTTTCTAACTACACCTACTATAATTACAAGCAATAGAATTACAAGGCATATCTCAATATGGATATCTAGATCTAATAACTAGCTAAACAATTGTCTTATTTATGAGGAAGGAATAGACGAGGTGAAACAATCGTCCCCTATATTATACTATTTCTGATCCACAATATAAGAAATAAAATGTGTTTTTCTGTTGGTCCAAAATATAAGAAAAAACCCTATTTTTAAGATGTACTAAATGATCAATCTCAAATTTACCCCTATTTTAGTGGTGTAATTAAAGGTGATGTCATTAATTAGGAGTAAAAATCATCATTAAATAAAAAGGGCAATATTTTTTTATAAGTAGAATATATATTAATAAAAAGGGGTACTAGTGGTACCCCCAACCCTTACATATACAAGGGGTCTCATTAAAACCTCCCTAGGCCAAAACCCGTGGGAGAAAGACCCAATGAGGAAAAAGAGTACCCAAGGAAGAACGAGGCAAGAGGCCAAATTACAACGACTTCCTGCAGACAAGAGGATTTCTCCACCAATCAGAAATCTTTAAATCTGAATTACGACCTTCTATGCTTATAAACCAGCTCCAAGTTATAAAAGGGCAATGTTGAAAAGAAGTTGAACTTTTAGCGTTATTAAATGAGAATAGTTGATTTCAATATCATTCATCTGTGTGGTTTGTTTCTTATAATGTGGACTAAAGGTACTATAAAATTTCTAGTTCATTGTGTGTATATGGATATAATTTCAATTATTAGTTTTTAAATAAATAGTTATGTTTATTATGTATTTTTTAGAGTAAATTTAGAGTGAAAGAATAAATTAAATTAATATTTGTATAATTTTGTCATATAAAATTATATTTATTTTTTATTTACAACATTTTAAATATTTCTTCTCAATGAGTATGCCTAACTTTGATTAATTTACTTTGGAATAATCAATTAAATATATTCTTTTCTGTAATTTTATCATCTATAAGTTATTTTTATTTTTTATTTTATAATATTATAAATACAGATACGCAGGTTCGTCCCAAACAAATTGTAGGTATTGTTCAAATGTTAAAAATTGGCCCTAATTATATTTGTGATAACTGATTTTGTAAAATTTTTAAACCAGTATGTATATATACTTTGGCTCAAAACTTTGTGCATATTTTTAAAGAACCATGTTGTGAAAGAAAAAGCCAAGACATCTGCTCCCCTATAGGAAATAGGAAAAAAGACTATTGGGTTACAGTATTCCCAAACACACAAAACACATACATGAAAAAATTGCTTTTACTCAAATTCTACAATGAACCCAACAAAATTGAGAATTAAGGAAGCACATACATATACATATTGATTTTTTCAAATAATACTAATAACTATAATAAATGATGAGTAAATGTGAAGAGATTAACTGATCTTATAAAGAGAAAATATAACGACGAAAGAATTCATACGTCCCCAACGGTGTCAATTCACAATTCCCAATCCCAAATCACAACCCCTACAACAGTACAACCTGATGCTGCAAAATCAAGGAGGAAAGGGAGGGTTAGAAGGCGGCGGACATGGAAACGAACTGAAGAAGAATGAAATGGAAAACAAATTGGAGAACTGAAGAAGAACGAAATGGAAAACTAAAATGAAATGCATAAGGAGGAAAATGAAAACGAAATCCAAGCTTGAAGAACTACAGTGCAGAAATAGCGGCAGAGCACGGAGCAGAGGGCAGCGGCGTGTGGTAGTTCGGACTGAAAGAGGGAGGGTGCGGGTTGAAGTCGGCGGTGTGTTTTGTGGTGCGTAACAGTTACGATGCTATGCTGGGAAGTGAGGGTGAGGATTTGTGGATATGGGCTAGCTGAAGCAAAAAAAAATTGGGCCGTAAAAAATTTGTTTTGGGCTGGGCCCTAGTGCAATAGCACAGGCCACACAACTTAAGGACTGGCCCGGCAGATACGTGAAAACTTAACCTAATTTTAACCCTTCCTCACTGCCACCTTATAAATGTGTGGTAGAAGTCATAACTTTCTCAATACTAGTACGGGACAAGCGGCGCATCCCCAAAACTACAAGGGTTTTTTCCTCTTCCACTCCCTTGTCTCCGCCCCCTGTTATTGCTTTTGTTAAGAGTTGGAAAGACGACATTTCACTATACATGTATGGCTTATTTGTATAAAGGGTATATTCACACACATATAATTGTATTATTGAATTGAATTGATTATGATGATATTTTCGTAGGAGTAAATCAATTACGACTTCACTCTACTTAGATCGATACCATATACATGACTAACCCAAGGTCATTCATCATCTTCTGTCACTTATTAAATCTATATATCTTTTGTTGGCTTCTTCTCTCCAATTTCACATGTGTTATTTTGTCTATACTAGATCCATCAGTGAGGCAACAAAACTTGATTGATCGATTATCAGTGAAGGATCAAATGGATGTCATTGACGTTAACGTATGTTTTGTTGTCTTCTCGATTATGTTTTGCTCTATTGTTCATTTTGATGATGTTCAACATAGATCTCGGGCGACTGTGATTTTATTGATTAAAAAAGTATGCACAAAAAGTGATTGGATGTTGTCTTTTTTTTTAAAGAAGGTAATAATTCTGAAATTAATACCTATATATTCTCCTTCATATTTTACAACTATAACTGATTATGGATTCACTGCTTTTATTTTGACAAATAATATATAATTTTTTGTTTGATTTTGGATTTTTTATTCAGAAACATACTGAAGTGAGATCCACCATTGCCTCAAATTGCTTCTCGTTATGTAATAATGAAGTGATTGGTAGTTTTCTTGCGGATGGAAAAAGGTCCAGCTCGAATAACCTGAAACTTGGGCCTTCTTCAACACCATCATCCCAAATGTTAACTTTGGTGCTACTGTGACTCCAACCAGTCATGCTTTGGTGTATTTATTTGTAAAGGTATTTGTTTGGAACCTTTACCTTTTTGTCTAGTTTGATTTATAAGAAAAATATTACAGATCAAAAGAGTGGTATTTTAGGTTTGAGAAGGAAAGACAATATGAACTCTAATTTTATTTTGGGGGAGGGGTGGGTATATGTTAGATATATGTGAAGTATTGATGCTGGCTTTTTAACTACAGCTTTTTTGGGGAGTGGATTGAGCAGGATGACATGCAAAACTTATCCTCTGAAAATATTCTCAGGTTTGGAAGCAAAACTATCTTAAAGAGATATTGCATTTTCCTCCAAATTGTTCATCCTCCAAATATAATCCAATATTTTTTATGAGAAAATTTATTTTAACATGGCCACATGGCATTTTCTAGAGAAGAATCTTTTCCCAACCAAAAAAAATGTGTAAAACAAAGCACGACTTTTACTCTATATATTTCTATATTTTTTTTTCTAATTTCTATTCTATGATATGTGTCATTTTTTGAAGAAGAAATAATCTCTCCAAAAACAAAAACTCTAGAAATGCTGGTGATGTATCCAATGACAATGAAGATATGAATGACAATGATGGGGGAAAGGATACGTCTTCTGATGATGAGCAGTCAGAAACCATGCAAAGAAGATGCAAAAGAGGGAGAGAAGGAGAAACACAGTTTCCTCAGCATTCTGCCACTACTGATCCAGATGGAGCTGGCGATCAAAATATTCCAGAAGTAAATAGAGAAATCATAAGTGAATCTGGTACACTTTCCTGGGAAAAAAATGGCCCCGCAGTCACAACCGAGTCAATGGGAAGAATGCCAAAAACAATCACATCTCCAGATTAGTTGAACATCTTCGTAACTCAGCAGTAAATGATGATGAGGTAACTCTTTATCCTAGCAGTGATTGTTTAAATACCTCTCTACTATGACTATATACTTTTTCATAAGTTATATTCTATGAAATGGTCAGCTTATACAAAATGGCAAATAACACCACACACCCTCTTCCACACACTCACATCCCCATGTCGCTGAAATTGCGAATACAACAATGACATAGTAACCAAAAAAAAGAAAAGTAGTCTAGAAAAGAAAAAGAGAAATATAGAAATATTTAAATGAAATTAATATTCATATTTAAATTATATATAGTCTGCCAGACACCTATTTGTGTGATTATTATATTATTAATTTGTGTAATATTTACGTATTTAATAAGAGTCAAATTTACTTTGAATGAATTAATTGAATATAATATTTTATAAGATTTTATCTCAATTATATATTTTTGTTTTATAATACAAATATAGATGCTTGAAAATTTAACCTAATTGTAACCATTCATCGAGTAATCTTATAAATGTGTGGTTGGAGTCATCAGCATCATAATACTCGCATAAATCAGCGCCGTATCCCCAAAACTACAAGGTATGTTTTTCCATCTTCCTCTCGCTCACTCCTTTCCTTTCACTCTATGCCGCCCCCATTACTTTCTTTTGCGTGGATCTGAAAAAATAGCCCTTCACCATAGATGCATCCGCCAATTGTATGTAAGATATTTTCACACATATTTAATTGTATTATTGTGAAGATCATGATGAAATTCTAGGAATGAGTAAATAATAACGACTTCATTCTATGTAGATCGATACCATATGCATGGCTAGTGTCCCAAGTCATTCATTATGTTCCGTCACTTATTGCATCTAGTCTTTTTTCGCTTCTTTTCTCCTTTTTAATCATGTGTTGTTTTGTTTATACTAGATATATAAGGGAGACGACAAAACTTGATTGGTATCATTGGAGGCTTGATCGAATGGAAATTGTTGACGATCTCTTACATTTCTACGCCTTGTTTGATATACCCTGCTCTATTGTTCCTTTTGATAATGTTCAACATAGATCTCCACCGATTGTGATTTCATTGATTAAAATCGCCCAAAAGGTGACTTGACATTGTCTTATTTTTTAAGTTAATAGCTGTGAAATTAATATATATACTCACACACGCACACACATATATAATTCACTGTCAGATTTACTACAATAAGTGATTTTGGATTTACTCGTTTTATTTTGACAAATACTATCTACTTTTAATTTGAATTTATAGCTTTTATCAGTGGTATTGTTTACTTAATATATGTTTCTACTTATTACATAGTTTTTTATTTTGTAAATTTTGGTAGATACTTTTATCTATTAAAAAAAGAAATTTATAAAATTACAAAGCACGTTTTGTCAAAAAAAATACAAAACACGGTCGACCAAAGGTTAATAAAGGGGAGGGATTGGGTATCTTTAATTAGGGTGGGAAAGACACTCATTCCTTTACGAAGCTTTAGAGTGAACGAATTATTTAGGGTTTTCTTACCTTATATATTGGTGCAAAAATTGCACACAAATTAGATGACGCTCGATTGTAATTTCGACATTGTTTTTCTTTAATATAGTTTGTTTTTTTTCCTCAATATGAATCTCTGATATAAATAGCCATTCAGAATTTCGGATAAGGTGTCCCTTCATCCGCACAAGTAGTATAAATGTGCAGCATGTACAAGTTTCTATTTGACCTGTTAGAGGAAGTCTCCAAGTTTATTGTATATTTACATTTAGACCCAATTTTAAAATGTGTTTTATTTTGTGTTTACATTTTTACACCTTATATAATATGTAATTAGTTTTAAAAAAAATGTGGTCCTATATATGGAAGAACCCACTTGGGCTTGTCTAATCTCTTCTTTTTCTTGTTTAGACTAAACAGGGGGATCCTTTGGTAGGGAGGGAGGTGGCCCAGGAATCACAAATGGAGGATTTTTGATTCATCCAAAAGTACATGCAACTTTCCATGCTTGTTGTTTCCTTGGTCGTCCACAAATGGAACCGAAACCTCAAGTCCATTGTCAGTAACATGTACTTGCTCATTTCCATACTGAACAGTTTCATAGCATAAACCAATGTTGGCTAAGCATTTCAAACCTAAAGAACTCAAGCTGCTAGATCAAAAAGAATTGAGCAGAAATGGTCTTTCAGTCGGTACATTGGAAGAAGTTCCTGGTCTATCAGATGTTTCAGCAGAAGCGTCATCAAAAAAACAATACTTTAACTAATGGGTGAAAACTAATACCTAGAGATCGATGCAATGAATTATATAAATGTTATTTCATTGAAGCACTGCGTACATGTAATAATAAGTTTAACGTAAAATCTACTTTAATGATAACATATTAGGAGCTAGCATCAATGCTATTGTCTATTATACATTCTCTTATGTTGTAGCTTGATATTTTTAGTATCAAAATCAAAAGCTTACCCAGAAATTAGAAACTCAAAAGTTAGAATACACAACTCTTGAGACTAAATTTTATCAACCGAAAGGAGAGGCAACAACCACATGAATCCTCTTTAGCAGTGGTAGAGAAGTATTGGTAGCAGGTAACTGGTTTATTTCCGACTGGAGCCGTATACTTTTTTGGGCCTTTTTAAGCCCAACCCGGAAGGGATAGGTTAGTTTTTCTAGCTCTATTACACCTGTTGCAAAGTACACAATATTTTTTTACGATAGCTTTGAAAAATGGGTCACATGCATAAGATTTTAGTGAAATTTTGCATGTTGGTAACAAGATTTTGTTTCTACTTCTATACTTGAGGATGGTGGGTCTTGGGAGGGATAGGCATCTTCCACTAGTGGAGTTTGCAAACACCTATCAAACGATTATAGGCATGGCTCCCTATGATGCCTTTTATGGGTGTTGGCATGAGGCAGAAGACACAAGACTTTTAGGACAAGAAATTTTCCAACAAACCACAAACAAGATCCGATTCATAAGGGATAAGTTGAAAACCACTTATTGTGTGGTTGGATTAGGAGAGAAAGAGGGAAGAGAGAAGGATGTGAGAAATAGAGTAAATTAGGAGGGTTGCTTGGTTTAAGGGAAAGAGAAGAGAAATAGGGAAGAGAGACTTGTGTCCCTTAGTTTGGTTTGTGCGAAAGAGAGAAGAGAGACAGAATACTAGTTTTAATTTGACAAAAACACCCCTATGTATTTGATTTAATTTTTAATTTAATTACCTTAGTATTTATTTTAATTTTTTTTGACAAGTGGTATTTATTTTAATTAGCTAAATAATTAATTTAATCATTTAACTTAATTAGTTACATATTTAGCCAATGACAAAATAGTAAAAGCATTGTCAAAAAAATAGTAAAAGTAAAATTTAAGAGCCATTTCTCTCCACTTGTAGAGAGATTACAAAAACCACTAAATTAATCATACCTCGCTCTCTCTTTCCTATTTCTCTCTTTAATCAAACATCCCAAAATTACTCCATCTTTTCTTACTCTCAACTCCCTCACCCTCTCTTCCCTATTTCACCTCAAACAAACACACCCTTAGTGTCAGTGAAAGAGTTATGCCAACAACAATTTGAGGTAGGAGACCATGTATAGTTTTGAAGACGATAGGCATCAGAAGGGCCCTCAACGCTAAAAAACTTCATCCAAGATTTATTGGTCCATTTGAAATTCTTAGTAGGATTGGTACCGCCGGGTACCAAATTTCTCTTCCTCTTATCCTTATCACATCTTCATAATGTCTTTCATGCCTCTAAACTAGTCAAACACATTCCAAATCCTTTAGGCCCATTGGATCACGAATCAGTACAATTAAAGAATGATTTAACGTACAAATCTTTACCTTCTTAAATCATTGACTGAGATTGTTGGGGATAAATTCGTGAAAGGGAGAATAAAAGGAAGTGGCGGCGCAAAGGTGTCAGAGAATGATTAGGGCAATATCAATGGAATAGTAAAAGTTGCACTGATTTTCATAAAAGTAGGGTACAGATTACATACTACTAACGTCTATATATATACAATGAAACAGGCCCAGGCCCATAATTTCGACCAGCCCATTTCGACTAGGTTACTAACTACACATATGTTTATTACAAGTAATAGAATTACAAGGTATACTCTAGGGTATGAAAATCTCTCTACAATAGGGATTTTACTGGGGAGGCATAACGGCCTTCCCTGAAAAAGGAGGCTCACTTGAAAACTATAGACTTTATCTTAACATAAGGGATCGTTGGCAAATCTAGGTGTACTCATTTACATTTGGATTCCGTACGGTATTGGGATAGTTGTAGCATCAAAGAAACGAGAAAACAGAAGAATTCTTTTAAGGAATCAAACAGGCGCACAGTTGGTGCATCCTGGGTTGATTCAGAAAACGAATTCCAACCATTTCGAACATTCCTATGATCCTCCGGCTCTCCGAATTCCATAAACAATACAAATGAAACTATTACAACTATCATAGAAACCGATTCGGAACTCATCTTACCTAGAGAACAAACATTCATCACCTAGGTAAACTGAACTTTTCCTTGGACAACATTTAGCGGAATTCCTAATGGTCTAAGGCTTTCATAGACTCTGACAATTTCTGAAAGGCTATAATTACTAATAACCATTTCTGAGAGATAGTCCCTTTTTTTGGACTACAAAGGATATTATCCTAACCCAGTGTCTAAGAACTTAGTCTGGATAGTTGGGGAATCCTCTTCCCATTTACCATACTACTCGAGGTTTATTTCCTACGAATACCTTAGTGTTTAATGGCTTAAGGTTGGAAAAGAGTATCTTTCAGAATTACCATTAGGGGTACATTCCCAAAACACACTTAGACGTGTCGACATTTTTGTTAGCTTTCCAACACATCTCGGAACATAAAAATCGGGGTTCCGGATCAGAAGTTACAAGTAAAATAAGTCGGAAGACTATCGAGAATATCTCACAGACCAAGACCGGCATACTCCTAATCGGAGGATTGCAATAAGGTTATCTCTATCGTCATCACATACTAGTCCCTTCTTGGAAGGGAACCGATTCATAATTTTTGGTCATGAACTAATCAGACAAATCTTGGGTGGCATTTCTTGCCAGTATTGCTGATTCAATTATGGTTTTACTAACTCGACTCCATGACAGTTCGAAGGTTGTTCTGAGGAAAAGGTACCTGACCTAGACTCGAGGCTTATCCGAAGGATTTCTCTAAACTGTGACGTGAGTTGGGGTTAACCCGATTTACAAGGTAAGGTAACTACTGGACGTCATCTCGGGAATCGAGAAACTTGGTTGACCATGGATTCGGAGTCTTTCGGTGTCGGTAACTCCTAAACGGATCTCTGAACACTGATACTCTTACTACCTGAAGATTTTGTTTAGGTTGTAACTTTTTTGGATGACCTATAAAGGTTTACGCGGCAACACAACGTTCGCTTCGGCTCCAAAGACTGAACAGTCGCTTACAGTTCCCTCGAACCATCACGGATGCCCATCTGTTGTTCCAGAATGTCATCTGTAGCCCTCTGCTTCTGCTGCGCGCTCTGATGAAACGAGAAGGCTAGAAATCCTATGGTTTATGGTTTCAGAAATTTTCGGGGCTGAGGCAACCAATTGTCATCATTCTCAGTAACTTACATGAAACATTGAGTGGATCCTGACTCAACACTTCACATAATATACTGAAAGACTCGATCTAATATCCTCTTGACCGTAAGGTCACTAAGCCCGACTAGGTCGAACTGCTCTGATACCAAAATGTAACACCCTGATATTTCAACCGCCGAAGAAATACTAGAATATACTTTAAGGCGTATATCAGAGTAAAATTCTTATCTTTAGATATTGAACAAAACTAAAACTTGATAAAAACTCATCAAGCGATCTCTCGTGTTTCGTACTTTCAATTAGAAATACATAATTAATATGAAAACCATCTTTTATTTTCCTTCCCACATCCTAATGTCCAATATCCAATACAGAAATAGCGGAAACGATTTATAACTTCTAATACCGTTACAAGTCATAATATCGAAGTTACAAAGAAAACAAGGGAAGCAACATAAACCCTAAACAAAGTTCTCAGTAATCTCCATGACCTTCATATGGTGCACCGGCTAACCGTGCCCCTTTGCTTCTGACTTTCCCTGTTTCTTTGTAAAAACCACAACAATTAAAGGGTGAGATAAACATTATCTCAGTGAGTCATATCGAGACCCCTCACTAACACTAGCGGTTCATTATGCATCATTCTTTTGCACTCGTAGCCCTACTAAGCGACTACGGGTTGCATTTCATACTAACACAACACCGGAGACCTGCAGTTTCAGTCCCCCGATGAACCCAATCCACTAATCCTTTAATCAGTGGGCAAACATAGAAGGGGCGTAGGTTGTGGGCTCATGACTTCCCTCCCCTAGTGTGTTATCATAGGGGTCGTCACCCCAATTAATGTCGATCACATTAATTATCATACCTTGATCCTTTCATCAAGTAGTTCATTATCATACCTTGAGTTATATCAAGTAACTTCATTAACATACCTTGAATTATATCAAGTAACTTCATTAACATACCTTGAATTATATCAAGTAATTTCATTAACATACCTTGAATTATATCAAGTAACTTCATTAACATACCTTGAATTATATCAAGTAATTTCATTTCATTATCATGTACATGTGTTCTCACTCGTAACCTTAATCGGTTATCGTACATTTGACATACTTCGATAAATTCCAATGTCTTATGCATGCCTACGCTTAATTAAGCAAATTACGGTTATTTTATCAATTCATAGGGTTGGGGAAAGGGATAAGAATGAAACTGAAATCGATTCACAAAATAGGAAAAGTTCACAATATTTGAATAGATTCACAGTCCTGGGAATCGATTCACCGAATAGGAACGGATTCCCAATCGGTGAACAAATTCGCAGTTTTGTGAATTGATTCACAGAATTAGAACGGAATTAACAATCTGTGAATTGATTCACAGTCCTGGGAATCGATTCACAGAATGGGAGCTGTCATACCCCAATTTTGTCCGGCTTAGGTCAAAAACCCTAATTTTCCACACAAAAATAAATAGCAGACTTCATGTGCTTCAACTTGTGTAATTTTGCATGAAAATATTTTTTAAAAAAACAAACCTCATGCATGCAAGATTAAATAAGACAAGCACAAAACTTGTGAAAATATTTTTTTTAGAAGCATAAAATCGATTTTACAAAGACTATATTTGATTCACATTGCTTCCAAAAATTAGAAGAAATCGATTTCCTCCCTAGTATATTCAAGCAAAAAAATCGATTTCAACATATCCTAAATTCAAGCTAATTGATTTCCTTCCTTTTCCCTATAAGGCAATAATCGATTCTTATGTTTTAGGAAGCCACTAATCGATTACACACTTCATTTCTTCAAGCCTATAATCGATTATCCTCCTGAAAGTGTTCAGGAGCATAATCGATTATCCTCTCTTTCAACTAAGCAGCATAATCGATTACAAGTATTTTTGGAAAGTTTCTATGATTTTGGAAAGTGCCTAATCGATTACACACTTCATTTCTTCAAGCCTATAATCGATTATCCTCCTGAAAAGTGTTCAGGAGCATAATCGATTATCCTCTTTTATAACTACACACCATAATCGATTATCACCTATTTTGGAAAGTTTCTATGATTTGGAAAGGGCCTAATCGATTACTCAAGGCTCATAATCGATTATCATTGTCAAAACATCATGAGCCCTTAATCGATTAACATACACCAAGTGTTTTTCAACTAATCGATTACTCCATTTCCTAAAATAGATCACCTTAGTTTTCCTATAAATAGGCGCACCAAATTTCATTTTCGAGGAGGACCCAGATTCACGAAATCAGAGAAAACCTGCTTGAGAAAAAAATCTTCACGCTTCTACTTCCACTCGTCACGCATTGTCGGTCCGTCTGAGCTGATCTTTTGCTAAGAGTTAGTTGGGGTTGCATTCTTGAAGTTGTAAAATCTGCCTTCATTAGAGGTATTTCTGTCTTTACATTTGTTGTTATTTAATTATTGTGATCCGTGCCAAAACTGCCCTATGTGATTCAACTTAGCTTTAGTGTTTACTTACTTGTTCTTGTATATTATTGTCCATAGTTGATGATGAATCATATGATTCCCACTTATGCCTAGTGCATCATGTTCTAAGTGGTGAAGATGGTTTCAGATGATTCAACCTCCCCCTTTTTTTAACTTCTTAATGAATAAAAGATAGTTAGGTTTATGGTTTAAGGTCCATGGGGTATTGCAAAGGATAGGTTACCCAAAACCTTGATGCTCCCTCCTCTTTGATTGTGTTACTAGCCTTTGGGCACTTATTCATGAATGCAAAGGATAGGCTTACCTTAGCCTTGATGCAATTTCCCCTTTTGTTCATGTTATTGAGAAATCGTGCTCATATGTTCCTTAGTTTAATTAAGATCATTCTATGCCTATGATCAATTGCTTGCTTGTTTTTGATGCATTTTAAATGTCTTGATTCAATATGCCATTCCGTCCATGTGTATGACCTCCTAATGAAGACGTAAGTCTACGTGCATGTTGTAGCATAGAGTCATTAGGCTAAATACACTCCCTCCTACACACACACACTTGCTTTGAGAACTTTACCTCGCATCCCTGATAAGTGGGTCTTTTGATCATGTTGGCATGTTTAGTCTTGATTAAATATTCAACATATGCATGATTTCGTGATTATTGAATGTGCTTGAACTTTTGTAATCAATCATTGATAATACCTTCACCCTTTTTTTTCAAAATCTTTCAAACTCTTTTCCAATTAATGCGAGTTATTAGTGACTATCACTCAAAGCCTTGGCTTGTTTGATTGTCATGAACGCCATCAAGGGTTATTAGTAATGATCACTCAAAGTCTTTGCTTGCTTGATCGTTATGAAAGCTCTTCCCCTTTCAAACCCTTTCAAAAACATTTTCATTAGAACTACGTCGCTTTGATTCCCATTTGGGATACGTAGGAGCGAGTTACGTTCTCGTCAAGCGCAACGAATAAAAATCCTTTTCGCAACCATAAACAAATCATTTTCATAAAACAGAATCATTTTCAAATTCATTGTTGCTAGTAGCTCATCTGAGCCTTTGTTCGTTTAGCTATTAGTGGCAATGTCCTTTTCTCATAAGAATAATAAACGATGATCCATCATAACCTTTGTTAGTTTGATCATCGTGCGAATCAATCTCTTTCGAAAATCACTTTCAAAAAAGATAATAAAAAACGAGTTGTTATCAATAGTCCATCAGAACCTTTGTTCGTTTGACTAGCGGTACAACTCTCTCTTTTTGAGTATTTAGTAGTGATTCATCATAGCCTCTGCTAGTTTAATCATTCACTAATGCCCGTTCTATTTCAAAAACTCACCAAAAAAGATAAAAAAACAAAAACTTTTCAAAAAGACAACCAAGAACTACGTAGCTTTGAATTCTCCATCGCACCGGGAGATACGTAGGAGCGGGCCATGTCCCGTCAAGCACTTTTTCTAAAAACCATTTTTTCCCCCTTTCTCACCAAAAATAAAATTTTCATTAAGTTTTCCCATTCATCTTCAAACAAGAAATAAATAGGCAAATCTAGGTATTTTTTCAAATCAAACGTCAAAACCACACATTTAATTAGAGGTTCCCTTTCGGTAGAAAGGATGTGCGCGGTGCTAACACCTTCCTCGCACGTAATCGACCCCCGATCCTATATCTCTAGTTTTCAAAAGACCATCCGCCTTGTCCAAAAGACCTTTTTTCAATGTTTTGGTCTTAAAATTAAACTATTGATGGCGGCTCCAAAAATTTTCCACGTTGTACATCGAGAAACCCAAACCGGGGGATTTTTCGGGGTGCAACAGGAACAGAGTTCACAATCTGTGAATTGCTTCACAGTCCTATGAATTGATTCACAGAATTACAGTTTGCAACATAACTCATTGTTTCGTATCATTTCGCTATTGCATTCGTTGTCAATGTCCGTTCCAATCGATCTCTGAATACAACCAACCATTATTTCAGTACATACAGCAACCATGACAATCAAACAACTTCAAGACATTCATCAAATCATTCCACACAATACACCAATACATGCATTTTTGAAATTACGGTTTTAGGGAATTTCACGAAACGAAATGGGACCTTACATATATTTATATCTTTTTAAAACTGAAAATGTGAGTGGATGTAGCATTGTGAGAGTGTTTTATGAGTGGTGTGGGAGTGAGTAGAATAATGAATGGTTCAGCCGAGCTTTTAAGTGGGGTGGAGTGAAATTTCTATTATACCCTTAGGCTAGTTACACCCCACTAGTACTAATACACTACCCCAATACAACATAAGTCCACAACTAAACAATGATTCAATTTAATTTAATAATTCACTCAATCAATTCACCTCATTTATCACTCAAATTCAATATCCTAAATTCTATTGCGATCAATCGCTTAACTTTACAATCAATTAAATAGGTAAAACACCTGCTAATTTCTAGTATCGAGGTTAGCCAAAATGGGGATGTTACATAATTAATGACATCACCTTTGATTAAACCACTTAAATAGGGTTAAAATTGAGATTACTCATTTAATACATCTTAAAAGTAGAGTTTTTTTATTGTATTTTGGGCCAACAGAAAAACACATTTTGTTTCTTATATTGTGGACCAAAAGTAGTAGAAAATATATTTTCTTTAATTCTAAAATGTTATATATATATATATATAAATTTTATACTAGCAATAAATATTTATAATTTGTTTGTATCATATGGAGAAATTGTATGCCTTTGCCTTGGTATAATGGTTCCTTTGAAATTATGAACTCCCTAGTCGTGGGAAATTTCGATGTAACTACATTTTATTTTAATAAAGCATAATTCTTTATTGTAATTGAATATGATTTAAACATGAATTTTAAATTCTATGCTTAAATATCATTTTGGTTCTGACAATCGAAAATCCATCTTTGTCCTTGCAAATTTTTTTTTTCAAAAGGTCCCTCTAAAATGTTTTTTTATTCATTTTGGTCCCTAATGTCATCTTAAGTTGATTTGTCACTTTTTTATTTTTTTTTGTTTTCAGATGAGGTGGACTGCCATGTCATTAAAGAAATGTGAAATACCTATTATACCTAACTTCAATTTGGGGGAAAATTAAAACTAGGTCACGAAGTATAAATTTGAATATCAGGTTCATACATGAAGGTAACAGTTGCTGCAGGTAGGGATGACAATTGAGCCCATGCCCATAGGGCATCTGCAAACACTACAACAAAATTGGCAAACTGCGGCGGTTTTAGAAGCTATCTGCGGCGGTTTTAACCGCGTCTAAATGACTCTTGCGGCGGTTCCCAAGCAGCTGCAGTTACCTCCGCCGCGAGCCCCTTCGGCGGCAGTTTTGAGCAACCGCTGGAATAACCGCCTGGAGGAAACGTTTGCGGCGATTTTGAGCAACCGCTGGAATAACCGCCTGGAGGAGACGTTTACCAGCAGAAATCATCTAACATATCAGCATATGCATGAAGGATCAAAGACACTTTTGAGTTTTGACATTCCACCAAATTTTATGTTACTTTCAATTGGTGCAGTCAATCACATTAAAAAGAAGAGACAAAAGGATTAGCAACATACTCCTTCCAGCCAATTGTCATGGCGCAAGCAATTGATGAAAACGTGGCTAATGGCATAATAGAATTAAGGACTATTGGGGAGCAGAATCTTGATGAAAACGTGGCTGATGGCATAATAGAATCTTGGCAGGTAAAAGTGGAAAGAAAATTCCCTCAACCTATTTATTTGAAAAGCACCTTAATTTCCCCTTGTATTCACCTCTCCCTTGTAATCAATAAAGAAGCACATTAAAGAATCAATTACAGTCTTGTTTTATAAATAGTAAATGTAGAAATCAAATTCCATTTATTCTGATCTTCAAGTGTAGTATTACTAAGCATTTGTTGCTAAGTGTGTCTCCTCTATTGTAGTTAGTTACTCACAATCATATGTATTTATGTTCCTTCATTCTATTATATTTATGTTCTTAATGTATGAAATATACCTTGCTACATTCTAGTAAAAGTTACTTATAGCCATAGATAAATGTTGAGAGTATATTACCTTGTAGTTCCTTTATTTGTTCAGTATCTTATGTCTTGTTTCATATTTCTCAATTCAGAAATAAGATTGCATGGCAATGGATAAGTCATAAAAATATAAAATAAAATATGTTGAGCCAGTAGATACACAAACATAGACAAAAAATTGGACACTTAATAAATCTAGAGAAATACCAAGATAATTAGAAGGTCAGGATCAATTAAGAAAAAGGGCTACATGAAGAACATACCGCAGAGCGTTGACTGCAACCCTTAGAACAAATTTAAGTGGAAACAGCTACCAATCTATGAACAAGAAATGCAAGGGTTAAGAATCAAACTTAAATAGAAATAAATAGTACAAAACAAGAATAAAAAGATTGTTGAGCCCCTACCAATTCAGACACTTATGCTTAACTAAATTAGAAGTACAAAACAAGAATAAAAAGAGGATAAAAGTGCGAAAGCATTACTTGATAATGAAAGATTTTGTTGAGGAAAAGCAAACCAACATAATAACACAAACATTAACATTATACTGACCATCCATACCGTAGTTAGCACCTTCAGCATTCATTTTTGATGGCCAAAGATTTAGTTGTGGTCACTGTTATTTCTCTCCTCACCAAACCTTTGAAGAACGAGAAGAAAAACTACAAGAAAAGTAAATAACTGAAAACGAAAATAAGAAACACAGTCAGAGCAAACAAGAAACACAACTAACATTGAGTGAGATTTTGATTACTGATTGTCGTTGCCGTAAAAGCGTTTGTTTCCAACCCACAGTGATAGCGATTGAGATTGGGGATCATAATGCGCTTAGGGTTTTAGGAGATGAGATTGGGGATTTCGAAATTGAGGGAATGAAAGAGATTGGGGCTGATTAAGGAATATGGTCACGAGGAACTGACAAACTAAGCACTTAGGGTTTTGGGAGGAATTGGATGGTGGGAGGGAAAGGGATAGGGAAAAGGCACCGAAGAACTATGTGTGTTTTCTAATTGAACCACCGTGATATAAGCTTGAACCGCCGCAACATGCAAGTGACCGAAGGCGGTTCAAGAACCACCATCTGAACCGCCGCAGAATGAGAAGATGGAGGCGTTTTTTTAAAACCGCTGCAGAATAACCGCCTCAGCTTGCTCCTTTTGTAGTAGTGAAAACGGGCGGGTAATTACCCGCACACATGGGTGCGGGATTGGGTAGGGGCACTACAGTGTCCAGCCCGCTTCGGGCCTGCAATAACTTCATATAGACACTCAAATTTATCAATCCGACCGTTGAATAACATCAGATTATCCTTGTGATCATGTATGTCAAATTTCAAAAAAATTGGATACTCATAGGTGTGTTATCTAACAACACGCATTTTCTTATCTTTTAAATAACATATTAGCCATCAAAATAGAGAAGTGCGACGGACCATCAAATAATTTTGGATTTTTATGAAATTTGATATATATGATCTCAAAGAAAATATGACGTTATTCAACGGTCGGATTGATAAATTTCATTTTATACGCGAAGTTATTAGTTGGTGTAAGTCACTAAGTTTGACACCTGATGTCAATATATCCTAACTATATATATATATATATATATATATATATATATATATAATTATCCTAGTATAACAATTTTAAGTATATACAAATTTTAAAAATAAATCCAAACTAGCTACTAATATTTTACATGATTTTAATTCACCAAATGCTATCTTGTGTAATATTTTAATTTGTAGATACGAAAAATAATGGCTTTTTAAAAGGGGAAAACAAAGACTAAAAAAGTGAATGAAAGTGTTGTGAGAACGGAACTTGTTAGAATCAGGGGCAAAAGGGTCAGAGAAATCGACGGGAACGAAGGTGGGATCGGAGCTATAGAGTTCCTTGCTATAGAGGTGCTAAATTCTGTCCAGGGTATAATAGGTATTTAATTGATACGTATATAAACTTTTTTGAACCCCCTGAAATTTTAAATTTGCACTAACATCCCTAAGTTTGTACCAAATACATAATTTTGAACCCCCTAATCCAGGGTAGGGGTGGGAATAGGCTGGGCCTAACTAGGCTTTGCATGGCCTGGGCCTGGCCTGCTTTTAAAATGTTGGGCCTGTGATAGGCCGACTTTTGAGGCCTGGCCTGGCCTTTTGGAAAGCCTGGCGAGGCCCGCAAGCCTATTTAAAAACCTATTTCACCAAAAAAAAAATTACGAAAGTCTACAACCTTTGAGTAGTGTAAACTTTGTAAATAGACGAACAAACTAATCGATCAATGAAATTAAGATCTAATTCAAGATCTAACAAAATCTTTTAGAGAATTATCTTTATAGGACATTTTATTTAAATTTTATTTTATAATAATACTTTTAAATATGTTAAAAATTGATGTAGGTCATCATTTTGAATAAACATAAAATGTAAGCAAATTTGTGAGTTAAACAAAGTAGAAAATTTAATATAATAATAGTAGTAATAAAAAATTTATTAATATTTATTTAAATAGGCCGGCCTGGTAGGCTAAAAGACTTTTTCGATGGCCTGTACCCTGGCCTTTTTACCTAAATAGGCTTTTATTCGATTTAGAGAAAAACCTGGTCTGGCTTGGGCCTGATGTAGTCTAGGGTTTAGGCTTTTATTCTAATTTAATATAATGATGTAACCTATTCCCACCCCTAATCCCGGGTCCTTGATCGGCCACTGCATGGTTGGTAATATTTTATTAATATTAATTATTAATGTTGAATGATTTATAATTTCTGAGACACGACTGTATATGGTTATATTTTCAGATCGCAATTTTTTAATAGATTTGTGTAATTTTTATTTGTTCTCCTTTGAAAGAATTGACTGAATATAATCTAATATCCTATTTTTATTTATTAAATAAAAATATTAAGCGTGAAAACTTAACCTAATTTTAACTCCTCCTCGAGTTATTTTGTTATAAATGTGTGGCTGCAGTCATCATTTTGAGAATACTTGAATACACCAGCCGCCGTTTCCCCAAAATTTTGAGGGTATTTCTCTTCTCCTCTCTCTCTCTCTGTACATCTCTCTCGCTTCCCAGAAATTTATTAAGACTTCATTCAAGTTAGATCGATACCATATGTATGCATAATTCTAGGTCATTCATCATAATCTGTCACTTACTACATCTATAACTTTTCGTGGCTTCTTTCCCCCTTTTAAATTTTATGTTGTTTTGGCTATGCTAGATCATAAGAAACGAAACAAAACTTGATTTATCGATTATGATTGCAGGATTGATCAAATGGAAATTGTTGATGTTGTCTCAAGTTTGTACGCCTTCCTGGTTATGGTTTTCTCTATTGTTCATTTTGATAATATCAACTATGGATCTCTAACGACTGTGATTTTATTGATTAAAATAATATCAACACAAGAGAAGACAAGTTGCATCTTATTTTTAACGAAGGTAATAGTTATCAAATTTATTATTATTATTAAATATATGGATCTTCTTTTGTTTGACGATACTATTTATTATTCATTTGGAGTTGTTGGTTTTATCTAGGGGTGCACAAAATAACCATGTTTATAAAACCAATCCATATCCATCAAATGTCTATTTTATATAACCGGTTCCATAACCAAAGTAACATAACCGGTTATTAATTTGCAAAATCGGATATGTAACCGGTTATACTGGTTATATCCATAACCGGTTTTTACAACCGGTTATGGATCTATAACCGGTTATATCCATAACCTCTAACAAGTATTTTAAAAAAAAATTAAAAATATTTTTCAGTATTTTAAAAAGTAATTTTTCCATATTTTTAAGTCAAAAAAAAATAAATTCCAGAAAATGAATATTTTTAGAGAAAATCAGAAATGAAAATATATATAAAATATAATATATATATATATATATATATATTATATATATATATATATATATAATATATAACCACCACCGGCCGGAGCGCCTCCGCAGTTGCCGCCGCCGTGAGACCGCCTTGAGCCACCAGACCGCCGTCGGCGGCCGCCTCCTGCCGCCACCTTCCACCATCGCAACCACCATATATTAATATAATATTATATTAATATATATTAATATAATATTGATACAAATATATTTATATATATATATATATTGATATACATATATATATATATATATATTATATATATATATATATATATATTTTATATATATTTTTATACTAATATAATAAACATATTTATATTAATATTTATATTTTAAATATATTAATATAATATTTATTTTTTTGACCAAATTTATAATATATATATATATATATTTATATATAAATATATATGTATATATATAAAAATATATATTTAAAAATATTTTTATAATTTCAACTTTTTAAAATTATTTTGGTGGGCTTGTTTAAATTCTTAGGAAAAAACCAATTGAATATCCGATGGACATCCATTAAATAACCGGATAAAAACCATATCCATTATTTGATAAATTGAAATAACCGGTTATAAAAATAACATAAATATCCGGATTCTTTTAACCGGATATGGATATGATTAATTTGTGCACCCCTAGTTTTATCCAATGACATGCTTTAGCAATTGATTGTTAATGTTTAATATATTAATATAATATTTATTTTTTTTGACCAAATTTATAAAATGTAATATTTTTCTCAAACCCAAACAATGGTTACAAAATGTTTAATAGTTTTCTCTACTAGGTACATATGTTATGGCTAACAACTTGTTGGAGCTTTTCCTCTCCGATCACTTCGATTTCTAGAGCGCCGATACTATCGAAGGCAAGTGTACTGTCCACAGTTTCAAAAGCTACACCAAGCTTGAGCCTGTTGGTAATGACGATTTCTTCTATCGCTTTGAGTACAATTACTCCACCGGTGCCTTCAATCCTGATATAGATGTTGTGTGAGTTCATCACTTCCGAGAAGTCCTTGTTTATGCTATATCCAAAATATAACAGTTTTACATCATTTTACGATGGAATGGAAACTATGGACTTTAGCTCTATATATAATGTTTATTTATTTGGCAGTAGAGAGGGTGAGATGATACTTTAGGGTTCTTGTTTTGTCGAAGGAAGGGAGAATGGGAATTTTAGATTTCCTTGTTTTGATTTTAATTTTGTTAATTATTTTACTGTTTTAATGTTTTATTAATAAACTAAGTTATCTAAATTATTTAAATTTTTAATATGACGTGGCTGTACACATGGCTCATTAAATTGAAACCTCCCCTTTTGGACTAAATGTTTGAGTTTTTAAAAATAGGGGGACTAAATATCTGAGTTTTAAAATAGAGGAACCAAATGCCCGAATTTGTGAAAAACAAAAAGCATCTTTAAAGGTTGCACACATGCATGTACACGGATATGCAAGTTCACCAACACCTGTTCACACTCCTTCAACTCCATCACCACCAACGCCAATTCAAACGCCAAACGATGAGTAACCTCGTTCAAGCCACTATTCTCGTCGACCTGAAGCACGTCAAGAACCATATCACTCATATAAGGCTTCAATAAACAGGTTCAGAGAAGAAACAAATGATTAACGGAAGATCGCGAAATGACAACATCATCGCGCGTAGAAGATCGTGAAATAAAGAAGGTTTAGAGAACAAAAGAATTAAACTCACAACTGCATCAAAGGACACAGCCTAAATGTCGAGGTTACGAGAAGAAAAGGAAGATAAAAACGATGAGTGAAGAACGCGAATGACACATTCGAAGTTACAAAACGTGTTTCATATGGTTAAACAACATTCGTTTTGGAGAGAGGAGAAAATTACCAGCGTGAGTTCACAGAACTTACTTGGGTATTGACTGAGATGAACATCAGATGCATACATTTTGACTTCTTATTTACTTGAAATGTAACCAAATTGATGTAGAAAGATTGTTTGAGAATGTCTGAAAGCAATGTTATTGGTTGTACTACTATGATTGCTGGTTATTCGCGTCAAGGGCTTGGTTGTTGGTTCTTTGAAGACATTTCTTACTGGTCCCGCAATGGTAGGGATTTGGTTCGTGGTTCTTTGAATACATTTCTTACCGATAGGGATGAATATGATAAGAACACGATGTTCACTATAAAAAATCAGTTTTTAATGAACCTATGATTATTTAATTGGTTATGTTTTAGAGTCCCGGAGGACTCACTGAGAGTTTTATATCTCACCCCTTTATGTTTTGTTTTCATATAAGGTCAAGGAAAAAGCCATTTGAGGAAAACGCAAGTTATTTTGTTCACCTTATGTATTTTGCTACTAAAGAACTTATGCGATTAAGTTGTAATGTAGCATGGTGATAATAGACTTTTAGGATCACCTACATTATGTGTGTAACTATTACTTGACAAGTTTGTTATTCCACAAGTTAAGTGTATTATGAATGTTGTATTTTAATCCTAAGTAGCTACTGTGGACTAAGGTGTTACAATAATACAATCAATGGGAATGAAATAGTAGAAGTTCTATTTCTTGAAACCAATCAAATGTATAGAAAACAAGGAATGTGCCGCAAGATTGAATCAATGGGTTCATAGTTAAAGTTATTAATTAACTTTGTCTCTTATTTTTCATATATGTATGTGCATGTGAAATTTGTTAATTTTATTTACTTCCAGAAGCCACATAAACACGGACTTTTTGTTTATCGTTTGAGCCAATTGACTTCATCACCAAGAAACTAATGAAGGACAAGAACTTGATGTCATTTCCCAGCACAGAAAAATTACAAAAGAAGATACCCAAGCTTAATGTTTCTGATGCAAATCCGAGTTTTATTGAAGGTACATTTTCGTAGAAATTAACTACTTAAATAGATACCTTTGAAGTGGTTGTGTTTTGTATATCTGAACACTTAAACACCCTTTTCTATATATTTTCCTTTCTCTAAACATTTGAACTTGTTTTATTTGCAATGTAATCTGTTGTAGATCAAGTTATTGTGATGAGCGGATGGATTGTTGGGGATAAACACGTGAAAGGGAGAAGAAAAGGAAGTGGCGGCGTCAAGGACAAGAGGAATGATTAGGGCAATATAATATAAATAGTAAAAGCTGCACTGAATTTCATAAAAGTAGGGTACGAATTACATGCTACTGACGTCTGTATATATATACAATGAAACAGGCCCAGACCCATAATTTCGACTAGCCCATTTCGACTAGGTTTCTAACTACACCTACTATTATTACAAGCAATAGAATTACAAGGCATATCTCAATATTCCCTCCTAATTCACATTGCTGAGTGACATCATCCCAAGCATTGTTCTCAATTCTTCGAATCTTCCCTTTTGCAATGGCTTGGTCATTGCATCAGCTACTTGAAGTTCCGAACAGCAATATTCCAGATTCAGCTTCTCATTGTTTACTTGATCACGCAGGAAGTGATATCTGGTCTCTATGTGCTTCGACCTACCATGTGCAACAGGGTTCTTGGCGAGATCTATCGCAGACTTGTTGTCGATCAACAACTTCATTCCTTCGACCCTGTGCACTCCAATTTCGACTAATAGCATGCTCAGCCATGATGCTTGACATGCTGCAAAGGAAGCAGCTACATACTCTGCTTCACAGGAGGACAACGCAACTATACTTTGCTTCTTCGAGAACCAAGAGATGGGTGTCGATCCATACATAAAGACATACCCACTTGTGCTTTTTCGATCACTCCTGTCTCCACTCCAGTCGGAGTCAGTGTAGCCAAACACTTCATTACCATTCTTCGACACACTCTTGCTAGGGAACAGAATACCATAACTTTGTGTTCCCTTTACATACCTTAGTACTCTTTTTGCAGCTACCATGTGAGAGCTTTTCGGCTTCTCCATGAATCTGCTGATCATTCCGACACTAAACATAATGTCAGGTCGAGTGTTGCACAGGTACCTTAGGGAGCCCACGATCTGTTTGAACAAGGTGGCATCTACTTCAATCCCTTCGTCGTCTTTCGACAGCTTGCTGCTAGTGTCTGATGGTGTCGAAACTTCCTTGCAGTTGCTCATGTCGAATCTTTTCAGGATATCAGCTGCATACTTCGACTGGTGCAGGAGTATACCCTTACTTGTCTTGGTAAACTCCATCCCCAAGAAATATGATAGATGTCCCAGATCACTCATTTCAAATTCTGACATCGTCACTTTCTTGAAGGCTTCGACTTCGACTTCATTGCTGCCAGTTACAAGTAGATCATCTACGTACAGGCACAACAACAACTGAGTCGAAGTTCCCTTCTTCTTCACATATACTCCATGTTCATTGGTGCATCTCATGAACTTCTGAGCCAAGAGAAATCCATCAATTCTCTTGTTCCACGCTCTTGGAGCTTGCTTGAGTCCATATAGGGCTTTCTCAAGCTTAAAAACCATGTCTTCTTGACCCTTCGACTCAAAACCAGGTGGTTGACAAACATAGACTTCCTCCTCCAGAGGTCCATTAAGAAATGCTGACTTCACATCTAGTTGATGTAGAGGCCAACCTCTATGACTTGCCACTGCTACTACCAATCTTATGGTTTCGATCCTGGCTACTGGGGCAAAGACCTCATTGAAATCCAAACCAGGTTTCTGTAGGAACCCTTTGGCCACTTCTCCATTTGGCTTGACTTTGGTCTTGAAGACCCACTTCACCCCTATGGCTTTCTTTTCTTTTGGAAGTTTGACTAGCTTCCAAGTATCATTCTTCTCGATTGATTTCAACTTGTCAATCATTGCTTCCTTCCACTGCTTGTGACTAAGGGCTTGCTCCAGGCTCACTGGTTCTACTTCTGCCATTAGTGCAAAGTGTGTCAGGTCTCCCTCTGCTGTGATAGCAGAATCTGGGTAAGTGTCGTATCCTTCTAGTCTTACTGATCTCTGCCTTTCCCTTTGCGACCTTCTTAAAGGTTCGACAGCAATGGGTTCTTCTGGCTCTTCAGTTTCGATCTCTTCATTCTGATCGTCTCGATCAGAGACTTCGTCGAAGTCCATCATTGTAGTTTTCTCACAGCCTTCTTCCCAGTTCCAATGTTTCGACTCATCTACTATGACATCTCTGCTTTTCACTATTTTCTTCTGCACAGGATCATACAGTTTGTATGCTCCTGTCGAATGATAGCCAACAAGAATCATTTGTTGTGCTCTATCATCCAGCTTGCTTCTAAGTTGCTCAGGGACATGTCTATAGCATAATGAGCCAATTATTCTGAGATGCTTGACACTTGGCTTTCTTCCTAGCCAAGCTTCTTCAGGTGTCTTCCCAATCAATCTCTTTGTGGGGCATTTGTTCAGAATGTATACTGTTGTGGCTACAAGTTCTCCCCATAAACTATGAGGTAGTTTCTTCTCCTTCAACATGCTTCTTACCATGTTGAGGATGGTCCTGTTTTTTCTCTCAGCAGTACCATTATGCTGAGGCGTGTAAGGTGCAGTGACTTCATGCACAATTCCTTCTTTCTCACAGAATTCGACAAATCCATGAGAATTGTACTCACCACCTCCATCGCTTCTAAGGGTTTTGATTGCACATTCACTCTGCTTTTCAATCATTACCTTAAACTTCTTGAATATTTCTAGTACTTCACTTTTCCTTTTGATCAAATACACCCAAGACATTCTAGTGTATTCGTCAATGAAGGTGACAAAGTACTTATTCCCTCCTAAGGAACATACTTCGAAAGGACCACAGACATCAAAAAATATCACCTCTAGCTTCTTCTCCGCTTTGCTAGGTACTTCTGATTTAAACGAGTTTCTTGGTTGCTTCGACTTGCAACAACTCTCGCAAACTTCGACAGATACTTTTACTGCAGGCAACCCATGAACCATCTTCTTTTCATGTAGTTGACTCAAGCTCTTGAAGTTGAGGTGGCCTAATCTCCTGTGCCATCTCCAGTGCTCTTCTTCGACAGTGGTCTGGAGACAATATTCTTCGACTACTTGCAGCTTGATCTTGAAGGTTCTGTTACTCTGCATCGACACCTTCAAAATCATCTTCTTGGTCGAATCGAACAAGCTGAGACTGTTATCACCCATTTCGACGGTGAAGTTTTTCTCAATCATATGCCCAATACTTAGCAGATTGCTCCTCTTATCTGGTACATAAAACACCCCTTGGATGTAGCACCACTTACCATCTTTCGACAGGAACTTTATGGTACCTACTCCTTCAGCAGTAACTCTACTGTTATCTGCAAACCTTATCTTTTTGCTTATCTGCTCCAGTTCGACAAACCACTCCTTGTGACAACACATGTGATTTGAACATCCTGTGTCGAGATACCATTCGACAGACTTTTCTTCAGTCGAATTTGTATCAGCCTTCAACAACAGTAATTCTGGGTCAGTAGCTGTCATGAATGACAATTCTTCATCATCATTGCTGGCAATGTTGGAGGCATCACCAGTGTTTCCACTGCCCTGCCACACACACATTGCACAAGTATTTTGAGCATCGCAAGTGAATCCACTTATACAAGTGTTCCCATTATTTTGCTCGCTACTTTCAACAATTCCTTCATCGAGTCGAATCTCATCTTCGACAGCCATCAGCATTAACTCCTCTGAGTCAGAGTCTGAGTCACCATCATTAGCAAACTTGGCTTCTGCATCTTTATCCCTAGGAACTTTCTTGTTTTTACACTTGTTCCTATAATGCCCAAATTGCTGACAGTTATAACACTGAACTTTCGACAGGTCTCCCTTCTTCTTGTCGAAAGATCCTTGTTCTTTCTTCTTACTGCTTGATCCCTTTTCTCTACCCTTCTCCTTGTTGCCTGCCTTCCAATTTCTCTTAGAGGAGTATGAAAGCAAGGCTTGTTCAGTTTCTTTCTCTGAACTTCTCTGCCTTATTCTCAATTCATGCGCCTCTAAGGAACCCTGAAGTTCATCTAACTTCAATGTATCTAGGTCCTTGGATTCTTCGATAGCAGTAACAACGTAGTCGAATTCCAGGGTTAAGGATCTGAGCACCTTTTCGACTTTATTTACTTCAGTCACAGTTTCACCATTACCTTTCATTTGATTAGTTAATGCTACTAACCTCGTAATGAAATCTCCAATCGATTCTCCATCTGTCATCTTCAAGCCCTCGTACTGCTTCCTGAGCGACTGTAGACGTATCTTCTTCAGCCTATCTGCTCCTCCATACGAGTTCTTTAGGATGTCCCAAGCTGCCTTTGCTGAATCACAGTCGATGATCAGGTTCAGGATGTTGGAATCAACGCATTGGTGAATCAAAAACAGCCCTTTTCCATCTTTCTTCCTCAGCGAATGGTGGTTGTTCCTCACCGCTTCAGTGGCGTTTGCTGCCAAGGGTGGAACACCATCATTCACGACATCAAGACATCTTGATATCGAAACAGCACCTTCATCTGCGCACACCAACGTTCATAATCCTTTCCGTCGAAGATTGGGAGGTTCCCCGGAATACCTCCACCAGAGTTGTCTCGCGCTGCCATGAATCTTGATAGATTTTGTAAGGATCTAACAAGCTCTTGATACCAGTTTGTTGGGGATAAACACGTGAAAGGGAGAAGAAAGGAAGTGGCGGCGCTAAGGACAAGAGGAATGATTAGGGCAATATATAAATAGGTAAAAGCTGCACTGAATTTCATAAAAGTAGGTACAATTACATGCTACTGACGTCTGTATATATATACAATGAAACAGGCCCAGGCCCATAATTTCGACTAGCCCATTCGACTGGCCCATTTCGACTAGGTTTCTAACTACACCTACTATAATTACAAGCAATAGAATTACAAGGCATATCTCAATATGGATATCTAGATCTAATAACTAGCTAAACAATCGTCTTATTTATGAGGAAGGAATAGACGAGGTGAAACAATCGTCCCCTATATTATACTATTTCTGATCCACAATATAAGAAATAAAATGTGTTTTTCTGTTGGTCCAAAATATAAGAAAAAACCCTATTTTTAAGATGTACTAAATGATCAATCTCAAATTTACCCCTATTTTAGTGTAATTAAAGGTGATGTCATTAATTAGGAGTAAAAATCATCATTAAATAAAAAGTCAAATTATTAAATAAAAAGAATATATATTAATAAAAAGGAGTACTAGTGGTACCCCCAACCCTTACATATACAAGGGGTCTCATTAAAACCTCCCTAGGCCAAAACCCGTGGGAGAAAGACCCAATGAGGAAAAAGAGTACCCAAGGAAGAACGAGGCAAGAGGCCAAATTACAACGACTTCCTGCAGACAAGAGGATTTCTCCACCAATCAGAAATCTTTAAATCTGAATTACGACCTTCTATGCTTATAAACCAGCTCCAAGTTATAAAAGGGCAATGTTGAAAAGAAGTTGAACTTTTAGCGTTATTAAATGAGAATAGTTGATTTCAATATCATTCATCTGTGTGGTTTGTTTCTTATAATGTGGACTAAAGGTACTATAAAATTTCTAGTTCATTGTGTGTATATGGATATAATTTCAATTATTAGTTTTTAAATAAATAGTTATGTTTATTATGTATTTTTTAGAGTAAATTTAGAGTGAAAGAATAAATTAAATTAATATTTGTATAATTTTATCATATAAAATTATATTTATTTTTTATTTACAATATTTTAAATATTTCTTCTCAATGAGTATGCCTAACTTTGATTAATTTACTTTGGAATAATCAATTAAATATATTCTTTTCTGTAATTTTATCATCTATAAGTTATTTTTATTTTTTATTTTATAATATTATAAATACAGATACGCAGGTTCGTCCCAAACAAATTGTAGGTATTGTTCAAATGTTAAAAATTGGCCCTAATTATATTTGTGATAACTGATTTTGTAAAATTTTTAAACCAGTATGTATATATACTTTGGCTCAAAACTTTGTGCATATTTTTAAAGAACCATGTTGTGAAAGAAAAAGCCAAGACATCTGCTCCCCTATAGGAAATAGGAAAAAAGACTATTGGGTTACAGTATTCCCAAACACACAAAACACATACATGAAAAAATTGCTTTTACTCAAATTCTACAATGAACCCAACAAAATTGAGAATTAAGGAAGCACATACATATACATATTGATTTTTTCAAATAATACTAATAACTATAATAAATGATGAGTAAATGTGAAGAGATTAACTGATCTTATAAAGAGAAAATATAACGACGAAAGAATTCATACGTCCCCAACGGTGTCAATTCACAATTCCCAATCCCAAATCACAACCCCTACAACAGTACAACCTGATGCTGCAAAATCAAGGAGGAAAGGGAGGGTTAGAAGGCGGCGGACATGGAAACGAACTGAAGAAGAATGAAATGGAAAACAAATTGGAGAACTGAAGAAGAACGAAATGGAAAACTAAAATGAAATGCATAAGGAGGAAAATGAAAACGAAATCCAAGCTTGAAGAACTACAGTGCAGAAGTAGCGGCGGAGCACGGAGCAGAGGGCAGCGGCGTGTGGTAGTTCGGACTGAAAGAGGGAGGGTGCGGGTTGAAGTCGGCGGTGTGTTTTGTGGTGCGTAACAGTTACGATGCTATGCTGGGAAGTGAGGGTGAGGATTTGTGGATATGGGCTAGCTGAAGCAAAAAAAAATTGGGCCGTAAAAAATTTGTTTTGGGCTGGGCCCTAGTGCAATAGCACAGGCCACACAACTTAAGGACTGGCCCGGCAGATACGTGAAAACTTAACCTAATTTTAACCCTTCCTCACTGCCACCTTATAAATGTGTGGTAGAAGTCATAACTTTCTCAATACTAGTACGGGACAAGCGGCGCATCCCCAAAACTACAAGGGTTTTTTCCTCTTCCACTCCCTTGTCTCCGCCCCCTGTTATTGCTTTTGTTAAGAGTTGGAAAGACGACATTTCACTATACATGTATGGCTTATTTGTATAAAGGGTATATTCACACACATATAATTGTATTATTGAATTGAATTGATTATGATGATATTTTCGTAGGAGTAAATCAATTACGACTTCACTCTACTTAGATCGATACCATATACATGACTAACCCAAGGTCATTCATCATCTTCTGTCACTTATTAAATCTATATATCTTTTGTTGGCTTCTTCTCTCCAATTTCACATGTGTTATTTTGTCTATACTAGATCCATCAGTGAGGCAACAAAACTTGATTGATCGATTATCAGTGAAGGATCAAATGGATGTCATTGACGTTAACGTATGTTTTGTTGTCTTCTCGATTATGTTTTGCTCTATTGTTCATTTTGATGATGTTCAACATAGATCTCGGGCGACTGTGATTTTATTGATTAAAAAAGTATGCACAAAAAGTGATTGGATGTTGTTTTTTTTTAAAGAAGGTAATAATTCTGAAATTAATACCTATATATTCTCCTTCATATTTTACAACTATAACTGATTATGGATTCACTGCTTTTATTTTGACAAATAATATATAATTTTTTGTTTGATTTTGGATTTTTTATTCAGAAACATACTGAAGTGAGATCCACCATTGCCTCAAATTGCTTCTCGTTATGTAATAATGAAGTGATTGGTAGTTTTCTTGCGGATGGAAAAAGGTCCAGCTCGAATAACCTGAAACTTGGGCCTTCTTCAACACCATCATCCCAAATGTTAAGTTTGGTGCTACTGTGACTCCAACCAGTCATGCTTTGGTGTATTTATTTGTAAAGGTATTTGTTTGGAACCTTTACCTTTTTTTAGTTTAGTTTGAAGCAAATGATTGAGAGTCTCTCTGCAATAAGTGTGCTTTGTGATGCTTTAGTTTAGACCGATTATTGAATTTTAAATATTAATAAGATTTATGAAAAGTCTTCTTACAACATGTGAAGTATTGATGATAGCTTTTTATCTACAGCTTTTTTAGGGAGTGGATTGAGCAGGATGACATGCAAAACTTATCCTCTATGAAAATATTCTCAGGTTTGGAAGCAAAACTATCTTAAAGAGATATTGCATTTTCCTCCAAATTGTTCATCCTCCAAATATAATCCAATATTTTTTATGAGAAAATTTATTTTAACATGGCCACATGGCATTTTCTAGAAGAATCTTTTCCCAACCAAAAAAAATGTGTAAAACAAAGCACGACTTTTATATTTCTATATATATTTTTTTCTAATTTCTATTCTATGATATGTGTCATTTTTTGAAGAAGAAATAATCTCTCCAAAAACAAAAACTCTAGAAATGCTGGTGATGTATCCAAATGACAATGATGGGGGAAAGGATCCGTCTTCTGATGATGAGCAGTCAGAAACCATGCAAAGAAGATGCAAAAGAGGCAGAGAAGGAGAAACACAGTTTCCTCAGCATTCTGCCACTAATGATCCAGATGGAGCTGGCGATCAAAATATTCCAGAAGTAAATAGAGAAATCATAAGTGAATCTGGTACACTTTCCTGGGAAAAAAATGGCCCCGCAGTCACAACCGAGTCAATGGGAAGAATGCCAAAAACAATCACATCTCCAGATTAGTTGAACATCTTCGTAACTCAGCAGTAAATGATGATGAGGTAACTCTTTATCCTACCAGTGATTGTTTAAATACCTCTTTTTCATAAGTTATATTCTATGAAATGGTCAGCTTAGACAAAATGGCAAATAACACCACACACCCTCTTCCAGACACTCACATCCCCATGTCGCTGAAATTGCGAATACAACAATGACATAGTAACCAAAAAAAAGAAAAGTAGTCTAGAAAAGAAAAAGAGAAATATAGAAATATTTAAATGAAATTAATATTCATATTTAAATTATATATAGTCTGCCAGATACCTATTTGTGTGATTATTATATTATTAATTTGTGTAATATTTACGTATTTAATAAGAGTCAAATTTACTTTGAATGAATTAATTGAATATAATATTTTATAAGATTTTATCTCAATTATATATTTTTGTTTTATAATACAAATATAGATGCTTGAAAATTTAACCTAATTGTAACCATTCATCGAGTAATCTTATAAATGTGTGGTTGGAGTCATCACCATCATAATACTCGCATAAATCAGCGCCGTATCCCCAAAACTACAAGGTATGTTTTTCCATCTTCCTCTCGCTCACTCCTTTCCTTTCACTCTATGCCACCCCCATTACTTTCTTTTGCGTGGATCTGAAAAAATAGCCCTTCACCATAGATGCATCCGCCAATTGTATGTAAGATATTTTCACACATATTTAATTGTATTATTGTGAAGATTATGATGAAATTCTAGGAATGAGTAAATAATAGCGACTTCATTCTATGTAGATCGATACCATATGCATGACTAGTCCTAAGTCATTCATTATGTTCCGTCACTTATTGCATCTAGTCTTTTTTCGCTTCTTTTCTCCTTTTTAATCATGTGTTGTTTTGTTTATACTAGATATATAATTAAGGGAGACGACAAAACTTGATTGGTATCATTGGAGGCTTGATCGAATGGAAATTGTTGACGATCTCTTACATTTCTACGCCTTGTTTGATATACCCTGCTCTATTGTTCCTTTTGATAATGTTCAACATAGATCTCCACCGATTGTGATTTCATTGATTAAAACCGCCCAAAAGGTGACTTGACATTGTCTTATTTTTTTAAGTTAATAGCTGTGAAATTAGTATATATACTCACACACGCACACACATATATAATTCCCTGTCAGATTTACTACAATAAGTGGTTTTGGATTTACTCGTTTTATTTTGACAAATACTATCTACTTTTAATTTGAATTTATAGCTTTTATCAGTGGTATTGTTTACTTAATATATGTTTCTACTTATTACATAGTTTTTTATTTTGTAAATTTTGGTAGATACTTTTATCTATTAAAAAAAGAAATTTATAAAATTACAAAGCACGTTTTGTCAAAAAAAATACAAAACACGGTCGACCAAAGGTTAATAAAGGGGAGGGATTGGGTATCTTTAATTAGGGTGGGAAAGACACTCATTCCTTTACGAAGCTTTAGAGTGAACGAATTATTTAGGGTTTTCTTACCTTATATATTGGTGCAAAAATTGCACACAAATTAGATGACGCTCGATTGTAATTTCGACATTGTTTTTCTTTAATATAGTTTGTTTTTTTTCCTCAATATGAATCTCTGATATAAATAGCCATTCAGAATTTCGGATAAGGTGTCCCTTCATCCGCACAAGTAGTATAAATGTGCAGCATGTACAAGTTTCTATTTGACCTGTTAGAGGAAGTCTCCAAGTTTATTGTATATTTACATTTAGACCCAATTTTAAAATGTGTTTTATTTTGTGTTTACATTTTTACACCTTATATAATATGTAATTAGTTTTAAAAAAAATGTGGTCCTATATATGGAAGAACCCACTTGGGCTTGTCTAATCTCTTCTTTTTCTTGTTTAGACTAAACAGGGGGATCCTTTGGTAGGGAGGGAGGTGGCCCAGGAATCACAAATGGAGGATTTTTGATTCATCCAAAAGTACATGCAACTTTCCATGCTTGTTGTTTCCTTGGTCGTCCACAAATGGAACCGAAACCTCAAGTCCATTGTCAGTAACATGTACTTGCTCATTTCCATACTGAACAGTTTCATAGCATAAACCAATGTTGGCTAAGCATTTCAAACCTAAAGAACTCAAGCTGCTAGATCAAAAAGAATTGAGCAGAAATGGTCTTTCAGTCGGTACATTGGAAGAAGTTCCTGGTCTATCAGATGTTTCAGCAGAAGCGTCATCAAAAAAACAATACTTTAACTAATGGGTGAAAACTAATACCTAGAGATCGATGCAATGAATTATATAAATGTTATTTCATTGAAGCACTGCGTACATGTAATAATAAGTTTAACGTAAAATCTACTTTAATGATAACATATTAGGAGCTAGCATCAATGCTATTGTCTATTATACATTTTCTTATGTTGTAGCTTGATATTTTTAGTATCAAAATCAAAAGCTTACCCAGAAATTAGAAACTCAAAAGTTAGAATACACAACTCTTGAGACTAAATTTTATCAACCGAAAGGAGAGGCAACAACCACATGAATCCTCTTTAGCAGTGGTAGAGAAGTATTGGTAGCAGGTAACTGGTTTATTTCCGACTGGAGCCGTATACTTTTTTGGGCCTTTTTAAGCCCAACCCGGAAGGGATAGGTTAGTTTTTCTAGCTCTATTACACCTGTTGCAAAGTACACAATATTTTTTTACGATAGCTTTGAAAAATGGGTCACATGCATAAGATTTTAGTGAAATTTTGCATGTTGGTAACAAGATTTTGTTTCTACTTCTATACTTGAGGATGGTGGGTCTTGGGAGGGATAGGCATCTTCCACTAGTGGAGTTTGCAAACACCTATCAAACGATTATAGGCATGGCTCCCTATGATGCCTTTTATAGGTGTTGGCATGAGGCAGAAGACACAAGACTTTTAGGACAAGAAATTTTCCAACAAACCACAAACAAGATCCGATTCATAAGGGATAAGTTGAAAACCACTTATTGTGTGGTTGGATTAGGAGAGAAAGAGGGAAGAGAGAAGGATGTGAGAAATAGAGTAAATTAGGAGGGTTGTTTGGTTTAAGGGAAAGAGAAGATAAATAGGGAAGAGAGACTTGTGTCCATTAGTTTGGTTTGTGCGAAAGAGAGAAGAGAGACAGAATACTAGTTTTAATTTGACAAAAACACCCCTATGTATTTGATTTAATTTTTAATTTAATTACCTTAGTATTTATTTTAATTTTTTTTGACAAGTGGTATTTATTTTAATTAGCTAAATAATTAATTTAATCATTTAACTTAATTAGTTACATATTTAGCCAATGACAAAATAGTAAAAGCATTGTCAAAAAAATAGTAAAAGTAAAATTTAAGAGCCATTTCTCTCCACTTGTAGAGAGATTACAAAAACCACTAAATTAATCATACCTCGCTCTCTCTTTCCTATTTCTCTCTTTAATCAAACATCCCAAAATTACTCCATCTTTTCTTACTCTCAACTCCCTCACCCTCTCTTCCCTATTTCACCTCAAACAAACACACCCTTAGTGCAGTGAAAGAGTTATGCCAACAACAATTTGAGGTAGGAGACCATGTATAGTTTTGAAGACGATAGGCATCAGAAGGGCCCTCAACGCTAAAAAACTTCATCCAAGATTTATTGGTCCATTTGAAATTCTTAGTAGGATTGGTACCGGGTACCAAATTTCTCTTCCTCTTATCCTTATCACATCTTCATAATGTCTTTCATGCCTCTAAACTAGTCAAACACATTCCAAATCCTTTAGGCCCATTGGATCACGAATCAGTACAATTAAAGAATGATTTAACGTACAAATCTTTACCTTCTTAAATCATTGACTGAGATTGTTGGGGATAAATTCGTGAAAGGGAGAAGAAAAGGAAGTGGCGGCGCAAAGGTGTCAGAGAATGATTAGGGCAATATCAATGGAATAGTAAAAGTTGCACTGATTTTCATAAAAGTAGGGTACAGATTACATACTACTAACGTCTATATATACAATGAAACAGGCCCAGGCCCATAATTTCGACCAGCCCATTTCGACTAGGTTACTAACTACACATATGTTTATTACAAGTAATAGAATTACAAGGTATACTCTAGGGTATGAAAATCTCTCTACAATAGGGATTTTACTGGGGAGGCATAACGGCCTTCCCTGAAAAAGGAGGCTCACTTGAAAACTATAGACTTTATCTTAACATAAGGGATCGTTGGCAAATCTAGGTGTACTCATTTACATTTGGATTCCGTACGGTATTGGGATAGTTGTAGCATCAAAGAAACGAGAAAACAGAAGAATTCTTTTAAGGAATCAAACAGGCGCACAGTTGGTGCATCCTGGGTTGATTCAGAAAACGAATTCCAACCATTTCGAACATTCCTATGATCCTCCGGCTCTCCGAATTCCATAAACAATACAAATGAAACTATTACAACTATCATAGAAACCGATTCGGAACTCATCTTACCTAGAGAACAAACATTCATCACCTAGGTAAACTGAACTTTTCCTTGGACAACATTTAGCGGAATTCCTAATGGTAAGGCTTTCATAGACTCTGACAATTTCTGAAAGGCTATAATTACTAATAACCATTTCTGAGAGATAGTCCCATTTTTTGGACTACAAAGGATATTATCCTAACCCAGTGTCTAAGAACTTAGTCTGGATAGTTGGGGAATCCTCTTCCCATTTACCATACTACTCGAGGTTTATTTCCTACGAATACCTTAGTGTTTAATGGCTTAAGGTTGGAAAAGAGTATCTTTCAGAATTACCATTAGGGGTACATTCCCAAAACACACTTAGACGTGTCGACATTTTTGTTAGCTTTCCAACACATCTCGGAACATAAAAATCGGGGTTCCGGATCAGAAGTTACAAGTAAAATAAGTCGGAAGACTATCGAGAATATCTCACAGACCAAGACCGGCATACTCCTAATCGGAGGATTGCAATAAGGTTATCTCTATCGTCATCACATACTAGTCCCTTCTTGGAAGGGAACCGATTCATAATTTTTGGTCATGAACTAATCAGACAAATCTTGGGTGGCATTTCTTGCCAGTATTGCTGATTCAATTATGGTTTACTAACTCGACTCCATGACAGTTCGAAGGTTGTTCTGAGGAAAAGGTACCTGACCTAGACTCGAGGCTTATCCGAAGGATTTCTCTAAACTGTGACGTGAGTTGGGGTTAACCCGATTTACAAGGTAAGGTAACTACTGGACGTCATCTCGGGAATCGAGAAACTTGGTTGACCATGGATTCGGAGTCTTTCGGTGTCGGTAACTCCTAAACGGATCTCTGAACACTGATACTCTTACTACCTGAAGATTTTGTTTAGGTTGTAACTTTTTTGGATGACCTATAAAGGTTTACGCGGCAACACAACGTTCGCTTCGGCTCCAAAGACTGAACAGTCGCTTACAGTTCCCTCGAACCATCACGGATGCCCATCTGTTGTTCCAGAATGTCATCTGTAGCCCTCTGCTTCTGCTGCGCGCTCTGATGAAACGAGAAGGCTAGAAATCCTATGGTTTATGGTTTCAGAAATTTTCGGGGCTGAGGCAACCAATTGTCATCATTCTCAGTAACTTACATGAAACATTGAGTGGATCCTGACTCAACACTTCACATAATATACTGAAAGACTCGATCTAATATCCTCTTGACCGTAAGGTCACTAAGCCCGACTAGGTCGAACTGCTCTGATACCAAAATGTAACACCCTGATATTTCAACCGCCGAAGAAATACTAGAATATACTTTAAGGCATATATCAGAGTAAAATTCTTATCTTTAGATATTGAACAAAACTAAAACTTGATAAAAACTCATCAAGCGATCTCTCGTGTTTCGTACTTTCAATTAGAAATACATAATTAATATGAAAACCATCTTTTATTTTCCTTCCCACATCCTAATGTCCAATATCCAATACAGAAATAGCGGAAACGATTTATAACTTCTAATACCGTTACAAGTCATAATATCGAAGTTACAAAGAAAACAAGGGAAGCAACATAAACCCTAAACAAAGTTCTCAGTAATCTCCATGACCTTCATATGGTGCACCGGCTAACCGTGCCCCTTTGCTTCTGACTTTCCCTGTTTCTTTGTAAAAACCACAACAATTAAAGGGTGAGATAAACATTATCTCAGTGAGTCATATCGAGACCCCTCACTAACACTAGCGGTTCATTATGCATCATTCTTTTGCACTCGTAGCCCTACTAAGCGACTACGGGTTGCATTTCATACTAACACAACACCGGAGACCTGCAGTTTCAGTCCCCCAATGAACCCAATCCACTAATCCTTTAATCAGTGGGCAAACATAGAAGGGGCGTAGGTTGTGGGCTCATGACTTCCCTCCCCTAGTGTGTTATCATAGGGGTCGTCACCCCAATTAATGTCGATCACATTAATTATCATACCTTGATCCTTTCATCAAGTAGTTCATTATCATACCTTGAGTTATATCAAGTAACTTCATTAACATACCTTGAATTATATCAAGTAACTTCATTAACATACCTTGAATTATATCAAGTAATTTCATTAACATACCTTGAATTATATCAAGTAACTTCATTAACATACCTTGAATTATATCAAGTAACTTCATTAACATACCTTGAATTATATCAAGTAATTTCATTTCATTATCATGTACATGTGTTCTCACTTGTAACCTTAATCGGTTATCGTACATTTGACATACTTCGATAAATTCCAATGTCTTATGCATGCCTACGCTTAATTAAGCAAATTACGGTTATTTTATCAATTCATAGGGTTGGGGAAAGGGATAAGAATGAAACTGAAATCGATTCACAAAATAGGAAAAGTTCACAATATTTGAATAGATTCACAGTCCTGGGAATCGATTCACCGAATAGGAACGGATTCCCAATCGGTGAACAAATTCGCAGTTTTGTGAATTGATTCACAAAATTAGAACGGAATTAACAATCTGTGAATTGATTCACAGTCCTGGGAATCGATTCACAGAATGGGAGCTGTCATACCCCAATTTTGTCCGGCTTAGGTCAAAACCCTAATTTTCCACACAAAAATAAATAGCAGACTTCATGTGCTTCAACTTGTGTAATTTTGCATGAAAATATTTTTTAAAAAAACAAACCTCATGCATGCAAGATTAAATAAGACAAGCACAAAACTTGTGAAAATATTTTTTTTTAGAAGCATAAAATCGATTTTACAAAGACTATATTTGATTCACATTGCTTCCAAAAATTAGAAGAAATCGATTTCCTCCCTAGTATATTCAAGCAAAAAAATCGATTTCAACATATCCTAAATTCAAGCTAATTGATTTCCTTCCTTTTCCCTATAAGGCAATAATCGATTCTTATGTTTTAGGAAGCCACTAATCGATTACACACTTCATTTCTTCAAGCCTATAATCGATTATCCTCCTGAAAGTGTTCAGGAGCATAATCGATTATCCTCTCTTTCAACTAAGCAGCATAATCGATTACAAGTATTTTTGGAAAGTTTCTATGATTTTGGAAAGTGCCTAATCGATTACACACTTCATTTCTTCAAGCCTATAATCGATTATCCTCCTGAAAAGTGTTCAGGAGCATAATCGATTATCCTCTTTTATAACTACACACCATAATCGATTATCACCTATTTTGGAAAGTTTCTATGATTTTGGAAAGGGCCTAATCGATTACTCAAGGCTCATAATCGATTATCATTGTCAAAACATCATGAGCCCTTAATCGATTAACATACACCAAGTGTTTTTCAACTAATCGATTACTCCATTTCCTAAAATAGATCACCTTAGTTTTCCTATAAATAGGCGCACCAAATTTCATTTTCGAGGAGGACCCAGATTCACGAAATCAGAGAAAACCTGCTTGAGAAAAAAATCTTCACGCTTCTACTTCCACTCGTCACGCATTGTCGGTCCGTCTGAGCTGATCTTTTGCTAAGAGTTAGTTGGGGTTGCATTCTTGAAGTTGTAAAATCTGCCTTCATTAGAGGTATTTCTGTCTTTACATTTGTTGTTATTTAATTATTGTGATCCGTGCCAAAACTGCCCTATGTGATTCAACTTAGCTTTAGTGTTTACTTACTTGTTCTTGTATATTATTGTCCAGTTGATGATGAATCATATGATTCCCACTTATGCCTAGTGCATCATGTTCTAAGTGGTGAAGATGGTTTCAGATGATTCAACCTCCCCCTTTTTTTAACTTCTTAATGAATAAAAGATAGTTAGGTTTATGGTTTAAGGTCCATGGGGTATTGCAAAGGATAGGTTACCCAAAACCTTGATGCTCCCTCCTCTTTGATTGTGTTACTAGCCTTTGGGCACTTATTCATGAATGCAAAGGATAGGCTTACCTTAGCCTTGATGCAATTTCCCCTTTTGTTCATGTTATTGAGAAATCGTGCTCATATGTTCCTTAGTTTAATTAAGATCATTCTATGCCTATGATCAATTGCTTGCTTGTTTTTGATGCATTTTAAATGTCTTGATTCAATATGCCATTCCGTCCATGTGTATGACCTCCTAATGAAGACGTAAGTCTACGTGCATGTTGTAGCATAGAGTCATTAGGCTAAATACACTCCCTCCTACACACACACACTTGCTTTGAGAACTTTACCTCGCATCCCTGATAAGTGGGTCTTTTGATCATGTTGGCATGTTTAGTCTTGATTAAATATTCAACATATGCATGATTTCGTGATTATTGAATGTGCTTGAACTTTTGTAATCAATCATTGATAATACCTTCACCCTTTTTTTTCAAAATCTTTCAAACTCTTTTCCAATTAATGCGAGTTATTAGTGACTATCACTCAAAGCCTTGGCTTGTTTGATTGTCATGAACGCCATCAAGGGTTATTAGTAATGATCACTCAAAGTCTTTGCTTGCTTGATCGTTATGAAAGCTCTCCCCTTTCAAACCCTTTCAAAAACATTTTCATTAGAACTACGTCGCTTTGATTCCCATTTGGGATACGTAGGAGCGAGTTACGTTCTCGTCAAGCGCAACGAATAAAAATCCTTTTCGCAACCATAAACAAATCATTTTCATAAAACAGAATCATTTTCAAATTCATTGTTGCTAGTAGCTCATCTGAGCCTTTGTTCGTTTAGCTATTAGTGGCAATGTCCTTTTCTCATAAGAATAATAAACGATGATCCATCATAACCTTTGTTAGTTTGATCATCGTGCGAATCAATCTCTTTCGAAAATCACTTTCAAAAAAGATAATAAAAAACGAGTTGTTATCAATAGTCCATCAGAACCTTTGTTCGTTTGACTAGCGGTACAACTCTCTCTTTTTGAGTATTTAGTAGTGATTCATCATAGCCTCTGCTAGTTTAATCATTCACTAATGCCCGTTCTATTTCAAAAACTCACCAAAAAAGATAAAAAAACAAAAACTTTTCAAAAAGACAACCAAGAACTACGTAGCTTTGAATTCTCCATCGCACCGGGAGATACGTAGGAGCGGGCCATGTCCCGTCAAGCACTTTTTCTAAAAACCATTTTTTCCCCCTTTCTCACCAAAAATAAAATTTTCATTAAGTTTTCCCATTCATCTTCAAACAAGAAATAAATAGGCAAATCTAGGTATTTTTTCAAATCAAACGTAAAACCACACATTTAATTAGAGGTTCCCTTTCGGTAGAAAGGATGTGCGCGGTGCTAACACCTTCCTCGCACGTAATCGACCCCCGATCCTATATCTCTAGTTTTCAAAAGACCATCCGCCTTGTCCAAAAGACCTTTTTTCAATGTTTTGGTCTTAAAATTAAACTATTGATGGCGGCTCCAAAAATTTTCCACGTTGTACATCGAGAAACCCAAACCGGGGGATTTTTCGGGGTGCAACAGGAACAGAGTTCACAATCTGTGAATTGCTTCACAGTCCTATGAATTGATTCACAGAATTACAGTTTGCAACATAACTCATTGTTTCGTATCATTTCGCTATTGCATTCGTTGTCAATGTCCGTTCCAATCGATCTCTGAATACAACCAACCATTATTTCAGTACATACAGCAACCATGACAATCAAACAACTTCAAGACATTCATCAAATCATTCCACACAATACACCAATACATGCATTTTTGAAATTACGGTTTTAGGGAATTTCACGAAACGAAATGGGACCTTACATATATTTATATCTTTTTAAAACTGAAAATGTGAGTGGATGTAGCATTGTGAGAGTGTTTTATGAGCGGTGTGGGAGTGAGTAGAATAATGAATGGTTCAGCCGAGCTTTTAAGTGGGGTGGAGTGAAATTTCTATTATACCCTTAGGCTAGTTACACCCCACTAGTACTAATACACTACCCCAATACAACATAAGTCCACAACTAAACAATGATTCAATTTAATTTAATAATTCACTCAATCAATTCACCTCATTTATCACTCAAATTCAATATCCTAAATTCTATTGCGATCAATCGCTTAACTTTACAATCAATTAAATAGGTAAAACACCTGCTAATTTCTAGTATCGAGGTTAGCCAAAATGGGGATGTTACATAATTAATGACATCACCTTTGATTAAACCACTTAAATAGGGTTAAAATTGAGATTACTCATTTAATACATCTTAAAAGTAGAGTTTTTTTATTGTATTTTGGGCCAACAGAAAAACACATTTTGTTTCTTATATTGTGGACCAAAAGTAGTAGAAAATATATTTTCTTTAATTCTAAAATGTTATATATATATATATATATATATATATATAATATATATATATAAATTTTATACTAGCAATAAATATTTATAATTTGTTTGTATCATATGGAGAAATTGTATGCCTTTGCCTTGGTATAATGGTTCCTTTGAAATTATGAACTCCCTAGTCGTGGGAAATTTCGATGTAACTACATTTTATTTTAATAAAGCATAATTCTTTATTGTAATTGAATATGATTTAAACATGAATTTTAAATTCTATGCTTAAATATCATTTTGGTTCTGACAATCGAAAATCCATCTTTGTCCTTGCAATTTTTTTTTTCAAAAGGTCCCTCTAAAATGTTTTTTTATTCATTTTGGTCCCTAATGTCATCTTAAGTTGATTTGTCACTTTTTTATTTTTTTTTGTTTTCAGATGAGGTGGACTGCCATGTCATTAAAGAAATGTGAAATACCTATTATACCTAACTTCAATTTGGGGGAATAATTAAAACTAGGTCACGAAGTATAAATTTGAATATCAGGTTCATACATGAAGGTAACAGTTGCTGCAGGTAGGGATGACAATTGAGCCCATGCCCATAGGGCATCTGCAAACACTACAACAAAATTGGCAAACTGCGGCGGTTTTAGAAGCTATCTGCGGCGGTTTTAACCGCGTCTAAATGACTCTTGCGGCGGTTCCCAAGCAGCTGCAGTTACCTCCGCCGCGAGCCCCTTCGGCGGCAGTTTTGAGCAACCGCTGGAATAACCGCCTGGAGGAAACGTTTGCGGCGATTTTGAGCAACCACTGGAATAACCGCCTGGAGGAGACGTTTACCAGCAGAAATCATCTAACATATCAGCATATGCATGAAGGATCAAAGACACTTTTGAGTTTTGACATTCCACCAAATTTTATGTTACTTTCAATTGGTGCAGTCAATCACATTAAAAAGAAGAGACAAAAGGATTAGCAACATACTCCTTCCAGCCAATTGTCATGGCGCAAGCAATTGATGAAAACGTGGCTAATGGCATAATAGAATTAAGGACTATTGGGGAGCAGAATCTTGAAGAAAACGTGGCTGATGGCTGATGGCATAATAGAATCTTGGCAGGTAAAAGTGGAAAGAAAATTCCCTCAACCTATTTATTTGAAAAGCACCTTAATTTCCCCTTGTATTCACCTCTCCCTTGTAATCAATAAAGAAGCACATTAAAGAATCAATTACAGTCTTGTTTTATAAATAGTAAATGTAGAAATCAAATTCCATTTATTCTGATCTTCAAGTGTAGTATTACTAAGCATTTGTTGCTAAGTGTGTCTCCTCTATTGTAGTTAAGTTACTCACAATCATATGTATTTATGTTCCTTCATTCTATTATATTTATGTTCTTAATGTATGAAATATACCTTGCTACATTCTAGTAAAAGTTACTTATAGCCATAGATAAATGTTGAGAGTATATTACCTTGTAGTTCCTTTATTTGTTCAGTATCTTATGTCTTGTTTCATATTTCTCAATTCAGAAATAAGATTGCATGGCAATGGATAAGTCATAAAAATATAAAATAAAATATGTTGAGCCAGTAGATACACAAACATAGACAAAAAATTGGACACTTAATAAATCTAGAGAAATACCAAGATAATTAGAAGGTCAGGATTCAATTAAGAAAAAGGGCTACATGAAGAACATACCGCAGAGCGTTGACTGCAACCCTTAGAACAAATTTAAGTGGAAACAGCTACCAATCTATGAACAAGAAATGCAAGGGTTAAGAATCAAACTTAAATAGAAATAAATAGTACAAAACAAGAATAAAAAGATTGTTGAGCCCCTACCAATTCAGACACTTATGCTTAACTAAATTAGAAGTACAAAACAAGAATAAAAAGAGGATACCAAAGTGCGAAAGCATTACTTGATAATGAAAGATTTTGTTGAGACAAAGCAAACCAACATAATAACACAAACATTAACATTATACTGACCATCCATACCGTAGTTAGCACCTTCAGCATTCATTTTTGATGGCCAAAGATTTAGTTGTGGTCACTGTTATTTCTCTCCTCACCAAACCTTTGAAGAACGAGAAGAAAAACTACAAGAAAAGTAAATAACTGAAAACGAAAATAAGAAACACAGTCAGAGCAAACAAGAAACACAACTAACATTGAGTGAGATTTTGATTACCTGATTGTCGTTGCCGTAAAAGCGTTTGTTTCCAACCCACAGTGATAGCGATTGAGATTGGGGATCATAATGCGCTTAGGGTTTTAGGAGATGAGATTGGGGATTTCGAAATTGAGGGAATGAAAGAGATTGGGGCTGATTAAGGAATATGGTCACGAGGAACTGACAAACTAAGCACTTAGGGTTTTGGGAGGAATTGGATGGTGGGAGGGAAAGGGATAGGGAAAAGGCACCGAAGAACTATGTGTGTTTTCTAATTGAACCACCGTGATATAAGCTTGAACCGCCGCAACATGCAAGTGACCGAAGGCGGTTCAAGAACCACCATCTGAACCGCCGCAGAATGAGAAGATGGAGGCGTTTTTTTAAAACCGCTGCAGAATAACCGCCTCAGCTTGCTCCTTTTGTAGTAGTGAAAACGGGCGGGTAATTACCCGCACACATGGGTGCGGGATTGGGTAGGGGCACTACAGTGTCCAGCCCGCTTCGGGCCCGCAATAACTTCATATAGACACTCAAATTTATCAATCCGACCGTTGAATAACATCAGATTATCCTTGTGATCATGTATGTCAAATTTCAAAAAAATTGGATACTCATAGGTGTGTTATCTAACAACACGCATTTTCTTATCTTTTAAATAACATATTAGCCATCAAAATAGAGAAGTGCGACGGACCATCAAATAATTTTGGATTTTTATGAAATTTGATATATATGATCTCAAAGAAAATATGACGTTATTCAACGGTCGGATTGATAAATTTCATTTTATACGCGAAGTTATTAGTTGGTGTAAGTCACTAAGTTTGACACCTGATGTCAATATATCCTAACTATATATATATATATATATATATATATATATATATATATATATATATATATATATATATATATATAATTATCCTAGTATAACAATTTTAAGTATATACAAATTTTAAAAATAAATCCAAACTAGCTACTAATATTTTACATGATTTTAATTCACCAAATGCTATCTTGTGTAATATTTTAATTTGTAGATACGAAAAATAATGGCTTTTTAAAAGGGGAAAACAAAGACTAAAAAAGTGAATGAAAGTGTTGTGAGAACGGAACTTGTTAGAATCAGGGGCAAAAGGGTCAGAGAAATCGACGGGAACGAAGGTGGGATCGGAGCTATAGAGTTCCTTGCTATAGAGGTGCTAAATTCTGTCCAGGGTATAATAGGTATTTAATTGATACGTATATAAACTTTTTTGAACCCCCTGAAATTTTCAATTTGCACTAACATCCCTAAGTTTGTACCAAATACATAATTTTGAACCCCCTAATCCAGGGTAGGGGTGGGAATAGGCTGGGCCTAACTAGGCTTTGCATGGCCTGGGCCTGGCCTGCTTTTAAAATGTTGGGCCTGTGATAGGCCGACTTTTGAGGCCTGGCCTGGCCTTTTGGAAAGCCTGGCGAGGCCCGCAAGCCTATTTAAAAACCTATTTCACCAAAAAAAAATTACGAAAGTCTACAACCTTTGAGTAGTGTAAACTTTGTAAATAGACGAACAAACTAATCGATCAATGAAATTAAGATCTAATTCAAGATCTAACAAAATCTTTTAGAGAATTATCTTTATAGGACATTTTATTTAAATTTTATTTTATAATAATACTTTTAAATATGTTAAAAATTGATGTAGGTCATCATTTTGAATAAACATAAAATGTAAGCAAATTTGTGAGTTAAACAAAGTAGAAAATTTAATATAATAATAGTAGTAATAAAAAATTTATTAATATTTATTTAAATAGGCCGGCCTGGTAGGCTAAAAGACTTTTTCGATGGCCTGTACCCTGGCCTTTTTACCTAAATAGGCTTTTATTCGATTTAGAGAAAAACCTGGTCTGGCTTGGGCCTGATGTAGTCTAGGGTTTAGGCTTTTATTCTAATTTAATATAATGATGTAACCTATTCCCACCCCTAATCCCAGGTCCTTGATCGGCCACTGCATGGTTGGTAATATTTTATTAATATTAATTATTAATGTTGAATGATTTATAATTTCTGAGACACGACTGTATATGGTTATATTTTCAGATCGCAATTTTTTAATAGATTTGTGTAATTTTTATTTGTTCTCCTTTGAAAGAATTGACTGAATATAATCTAATATCCTATTTTTATTTATTAAATAAAAATATTAAGCGTGAAAACTTAACCTAATTTTAACTCCTCCTCGAGTTATTTTGTTATAAATGTGTGGCTGCAGTCATCATTTTGAGAATACTTGAATACACCAGCCGCCGTTTCCCCAAAATTTTGAGGGTATTTCTCTTCTCCTCTCTCTCTCTCTGTACATCTCTCTCGCTTCCCAGAAATTTATTAAGACTTCATTCAAGTTAGATCGATACCATATGTATGCATAATTCTAGGTCATTCATCATAATCTGTCACTTACTACATCTATAACTTTTCGTGGCTTCTTTCCGCCTTTTAAATTTTATGTTGTTTTGGCTATGCTAGATCATAAGAAACGAAACAAAACTTGATTTATCGATTATGATTGCAGGATTGATCAAATGGAAATTGTTGATGTTGTCTCAAGTTTGTACGCCTTCCTGGTTATGGTTTTCTCTATTGTTCATTTTGATAATATCAACTATGGATCTCTAACGACTGTGATTTTATTGATTAAAATAATATCAACACAAGAGAAGACAAGTTGCATCTTATTTTTAACGAAGGTAATAGTTATCAAATTTATTATTATTATTAAATATATGGATCTTCTTTTGTTTGACGATACTATTTATTATTCATTTGGAGTTGTTGGTTTTATCTAGGGGTGCACAAAATAACCATGTTTATAAAACCAATCCATATCCATCAAATGTCTATTTTATATAACCGGTTCCATAACCAAAGTAACATAACCGGTTATTAATTTGCAAAATCGGATATGTAACCGGTTATACTGGTTATATCCATAACCGGTTTTTACAACCGGTTATGGATCTATAACCGGTTATATCCATAACCTCTAACAAGTATTTTAAAAAAAAATTAAAAATATTTTTCAGTATTTTAAAAAGTAATTTTTCCATATTTTTAAGTCAAAAAAAAATAAATTCCAGAAAATGAATATTTTTAGAGAAAATCAGAAATGAAAATATATATAAAATATAATATATATATATATATATATATATATATATATATATATATATTTATATATATAATATATAACCACCACCGGCCGGAGCGCCTCCGCAGTTGCCGCCGCCGTGAGACCGCCTTGAGCCACCAGACCGCCGTCGGCGGCCGCCTCCTGCCGCCACCTTCCACCATCGCAACCACCATATATTAATATAATATTATATTAATATATATTAATATAATATTGATACAAATATATTTATATATATATATATATATTGATATACATATATATATATTTATATATATAATATATATATATATATATATATTTATATATATTTTTATACTAATATAATAAACATATTTATATTAATATTTATATTTTAAATATATTAATATAATATTTATTTTTTTGACCAAATTTATAATATATATATATATATATTTATATATATAAATATATATGTATATATATAAAAATATATATTTAAAAATATTTTTATAATTTCAACTTTTTAAAATTATTTTGGTGGGCTTGTTTAAATTCTTAGGAAAAAACCAATTGAATATCCGATGGACATCCATTAAATAACCGGATAAAAACCATATCCATTATTTGATAAATTGAAATAACCGGTTATAAAAATAACATAAATATCCGGATTCTTTTAACCGGATATGGATATGATTAATTTGTGCACCCCTAGTTTTATCCAATGACATGCTTTAGCAATTGATTGTTAATGTTTAATATATTAATATAATATTTATTTTTTTTGACCAAATTTATAAAATGTAATATTTTTCTCAAACCCAAACAATGGTTACAAAATGTTTAATAGTTTTCTCTACTAGGTACATATGTTATGGCTAACAACTTGTTGGAGCTTTTCCTCTCCGATCACTTCGATTTCTAGAGCGCCGATACTATCGAAGGCAAGTGTACTGTCCACAGTTTCAAAAGCTACACCAAGCTTGAGCCTGTTGGTAATGACGATTTCTTCTATCGCTTTGAGTACAATTACTCCACCGGTGCCTTCAATCCTGATATAGATGTTGTGTGAGTTCATCACTTCCGAGAAGTCCTTGTTTATGCTATATCCAAAATATAACAGTTTTACATCATTTTACGATGGAATGGAAACTATGGACTTTAGCTCTATATATAATGTTTATTTATTTGGCAGTAGAGAGGGTGAGATGATACTTTAGGGTTCTTGTTTTGTCGAAGGAAGGGAGAATGGGAATTTTAGATTTCCTTGTTTTGATTTTAATTTTGTTAATTATTTTACTGTTTTAATGTTTTATTAATAAACTAAGTTATCTAAATTATTTAAATTTTTAATATGACGTGGCTGTACACATGGCTCATTAAATTGAAACCTCCCCTTTTGGACTAAATGTTTGAGTTTTTAAAAATAGGGGGACTAAATATCTGAGTTTTAAAATAGAGGAACCAAATGCCCGAATTTGTGAAAAACAAAAAGCATCTTTAAAGGTTGCACACATGCATGTACACGGATATGCAAGTTCACCAACACCTGTTCACACTCCTTCAACTCCATCACCACCAACGCCAATTCAAACGCCAAACGATGAGTAACCTCGTTCAAGCCACTATTCTCGTCGACCTGAAGCACGTCAAGAACCATATCACTCATATAAGGCTTCAATAAACAGGTTCAGAGAACAAACAAATGATTAACGGAAGATTGCGAAATGACAACATCATCGCGCGTAGAAGATCGTGAAATAAAGAAGGTTTAGAGAACAAAAGAATTAAACTCACAACTGCATCAAAGGACACAGCCTAAATGTCGAGGTTACGAGAAGAAAAGGAAGATAAAAACGATGAGTGAAGAACGCGAATGACACATTCGAAGTTACAAAACGTGTTTCATATGGTTAAACAACATTCGTTTTGGAGAGAGGAGAAAATTACCAGCGTGAGTTCACAGAACTTACTTGGGTATTGACTGAGATGAACATCAGATGCATACATTTTGACTTCTTATTTACTTGAAATGTAACCAAATTGATGTAGAAAGATTGTTTGAGAATGTCTGAAAGCAATGTTATTGGTTGTACTACTATGATTGCTGGTTATTCGCGTCAAGGGCTTGGTTGTTGGTTCTTTGAAGACATTTCTTACTGGTCCCGCAATGGTAGGGATTTGGTTCGTGGTTCTTTGAATACATTTCTTACCGATAGGGATGAATATGATAAGAACACGATGTTCACTATAAAAAATCAGTTTTTAATGAACCTATGATTATTTAATTGGTTATGTTTTAGAGTCCCGGAGGACTCACTGAGAGTTTTATATCTCACCCCTTTATGTTTTGTTTTCATATAAGGTCAAGGAAAAAGCCATTTGAGGAAAACGCAAGTTATTTTGTTCACCTTATGTATTTTGCTACTAAAGAACTTATGCGATTAAGTTGTAATGTAGCATGGTGATAATAGACTTTTAGGATCACCTACATTATGTGTGTAACTATTACTTGACAAGTTTGTTATTCCACAAGTTAAGTGTATTATGAATGTTGTATTTTAATCCTAAGTAGCTACTGTGGACTAAGGTGTTACAATAATACAATCAATGGGAATGAAATAGTAGAAGTTCTATTTCTTGAAACCAATCAAATGTATAGAAAACAAGGAATGTGCCGCAAGATTGAATCAATGGGTTCATAGTTAAAGTTATTAATTAACTTTGTCTCTTATTTTTCATATATGTATGTGCATGTGAAATTTGTTAATTTTATTTACTTCCAGAAGCCACATAAACACGGACTTTTTGTTTATCGTTTGAGCCAATTGACTTCATCACCAAGAAACTAATGAAGGACAAGAACTTGATGTCATTTCCCAGCACAGAAAAATTACAAAAGAAGATACCCAAGCTTAATGTTTCTGATGCAAATCCGAGTTTTATTGAAGGTACATTTTCGTAGAAATTAACTACTTAAATAGATACCTTTGAAGTGGTTGTGTTTTGTATATCTGAACACTTAAACACCCTTTTCTATATATTTTCCTTTCTCTAAACATTTGAACTTGTTTTATTTGCAATGTAATCTGTTGTAGATCAAGTTATTGTGATGAGCGGATGGATTGTTGGGGATAAACACGTGAAAGGGAGAAGAAAAGGAAAAGTGGCGGCGTCAAGGACAAGAGGAATGATTAGGGCAATATAATATAAATAGTAAAAGCTGCACTGAATTTCATAAAAGTAGGGTACGAATTACATGCTACTGACGTCTGTATATATATACAATGAAACAGGCCCAGACCCATAATTTCGACTAGCCCATTTCGACTAGGTTTTTAACTACACCTACTATTATTACAAGCAATAGAATTACAAGGCATATCTCAATATTCCCTCCTAATTCACATTGCTGAGTGACATCATCCCAAGCATTGTTCTCAATTCTTCGAATCTTCCCTTTTGCAATGGCTTGGTCATTGCATCAGCTACTTGAAGTTCCGAACAGCAATATTCCAGATTCAGCTTCTCATTGTTTACTTGATCACGCAGGAAGTGATATCTGGTCTCTATGTGCTTCGACCTACCATGTGCAACAGGGTTCTTGGCGAGATCTATCGCAGACTTGTTGTCGATCAACAACTTCATTCCTTCGACCCTGTGCACTCCAATTTCGACTAATAGCATGCTCAGCCATGATGCTTGACATGCTGCAAAGGAAGCAGCTACATACTCTGCTTCACAGGAGGACAACGCAACTATACTTTGCTTCTTCGAGAACCAAGAGATGGGTGTCGATCCATACATAAAGACATACCCACTTGTGCTTTTTCGATCACTCATGTCTCCACTCCAGTCGGAGTCAGTGTAGCCAAACACTTCATAACCATTCTTCGACACACTCTTGCTAGGGAACAGAATACCATAACTTTGTGTTCCCTTTACATACCTTAGTACTCTTTTTGCAGCTACCATGTGAGAGCTTTTCGGCTTCTCCATGAATCTGCTGATCATTCCGACACTAAACATAATGTCAGGTCGAGTGTTGCACAGGTACCTTAGGGAGCCCACGATCTGTTTGAACAAGGTGGCATCTACTTCAATCCCTTCGTCGTCTTTCGACAGCTTGCTGCTAGTGTCTGATGGTGTCGAAACTTCCTTGCAGTTGCTCATGTCGAATCTTTTCAGGATATCAGCTGCATACTTCGACTGGTGCAGGAGTATACCCTTACTTGTCTTGGTAAACTCCATCCCCAAGAAATATGATAGATGTCCCAGATCACTCATTTCAAATTCTGACATCGTCACTTTCTTGAAGGCTTCGACTTCGACTTCATTGCTGCCAGTTACAAGTAGATCATCTACGTACAGGCACAACAACAACTGAGTCGAAGTTCCCTTCTTCTTCACATATACTCCATGTTCATTGGTGCATCTCATGAACTTCTGAGCCAAGAGAAATCCATCAATTCTCTTGTTCCACGCTCTTGGAGCTTGCTTGAGTCCATATAGGGCTTTCTCAAGCTTAAAAACCATGTCTTCTTGACCCTTCGACTCAAAACCAGGTGGTTGACAAACATAGACTTCCTCCTCCAGAGGTCCATTAAGAAATGCTGACTTCACATCTAGTTGATGTAGAGGCCAACCTCTATGACTTGCCACTGCTACTACCAATCTTATGGTTTCGATCCTGGCTACTGGGGCAAAGACCTCATTGAAATCCAAACCAGGTTTCTGTAGGAACCCTTTGGCCACTTCTCCATTTGGCTTGACTTTGGTCTTGAAGACCCACTTCACCCCTATGGCTTTCTTTTCTTTTGGAAGTTTGACTAGCTTCCAAGTATCATTCTTCTCGATTGATTTCAACTTGTCAATCATTGCTTCCTTCCACTGCTTGTGACTAAGGGCTTGCTCCAGGCTCACTGGTTCTACTTCTGCCATTAGTGCAAAGTGTGTCAGGTCTCCCTCTGCTGTGATAGCAGAATCTGGGTAAGTGTCGTATCCTTCTAGTCTTACTGATCTCTGCCTTTCCCTTTGCGACCTTCTTAAAGGTTCGACAGCAATGGGTTCTTCTGGCTCTTCAGTTTCGATCTCTTCATTCTGATCGTCTCGATCAGAGACTTCGTCGAAGTCCATCATTGTAGTTTTCTCACAGCCTTCTTCCCAGTTCCAATGTTTTGACTCATCTACTATGACATCTCTGCTTTTCACTATTTTCTTCTGCACAGGATCATACAGTTTGTATGCTCCTGTCGAATGATAGCCAACAAGAATCATTTGTTGTGCTCTATCATCCAGCTTGCTTCTAAGTTGCTCAGGGACATGTCTATAGCATAATGAGCCAATTATTCTGAGATGCTTGACACTTGGCTTTCTTCCTAGCCAAGCTTCTTCAGGTGTCTTCCCAATCAATCTCTTTGTGGGGCATTTGTTCAGAATGTATACTGTTGTGGCTACAAGTTCTCCCCATAAACTATGAGGTAGTTTCTTCTCCTTCAACATGCTTCTTACCATGTTGAGGATGGTCCTGTTTTTTCTCTCAGCAGTACCATTATGCTGAGGCGTGTAAGGTGCAGTGACTTCATGCACAATTCCTTCTTTCTCACAGAATTCGACAAATCCATGAGAATTGTACTCACCACCTCCATCGCTTCTAAGGGTTTTGATTGCACATTCACTCTGCTTTTCAATCATTACCTTAAACTTCTTGAATATTTCTAGTACTTCACTTTTCCTTTTGATCAAATACACCCAAGACATTCTTGTGTATTCGTCAATGAAGGTGACAAAGTACTTATTCCCTCCTAAGGAACATACTTCGAAAGGACCACAGACATCAAAAAATATCACCTCTAGCTTCTTCTCCGCTTTGCTAGGTACTTCTGATTTAAATGAGTTTCTTGGTTGCTTCGACTTGCAACAACTCTCGCAAACTTCGACAGATACTTTTACTGCAGGCAACCCATGAACCATCTTCTTTTCATGTAGTTGACTCAAGCTCTTGAAGTTGAGGTGGCCTAATCTCCTGTGCCATCTCCAGTGCTCTTCTTCGACAGTGGTCTGGAGACAATATTCTTCGACTACTTGCAGCTTGATCTTGAAGGTTCTGTTACTCTGCATCGACACCTTCAAAATCATCTTCTTGGTCGAATCGAACAAGCTGAGACTGTTATCACCCATTTCGACGGTGAAGTTTTTCTCAATCATATGCCCAATACTTAGCAGATTGCTCCTCTTATCTGGTACATAAAACACCCCTTGGATGTAGCACCACTTACCATCTTTCGACAGGAACTTTATGGTACCTACTCCTTCAGCAGTAACTCTACTGTTATCTGCAAACCTTATCTTTTTGCTTATCTGCTCCAGTTCGACAAACCACTCCTTGTGACAACACATGTGATTTGAACATCCTGTGTCGAGATACCATTCGACAGACTTTTCTTCAGTCGAATTTGTATCAGCCTTCAACAACAGTAATTCTGGGTCAGTAGCTGTCATGAATGACAATTCTTCATCATCATTGCTGGCAATGTTGGAGGCATCACCAGTGTTTCCACTGCCCTGCCACACACACATTGCACAAGTATTTTGAGCATCGCAAGTGAATCCACTTATACAAGTGTTCCCATTATTTTGCTCGCTACTTTCAGCAATTCCTTCATCGAGTCGAATCTCATCTTCGACAGCCATCAGCATTAACTCCTCTGAGTCAGAGTCTGAGTCACCATCATTAGCAAACTTGGCTTCTGCATCTTTATCCCTAGGAACTTTCTTGTTTTTACACTTGTTCCTAATAATGCCCAAATTGCTGACAGTTATAACACTGAACTTTCGATAGGTCTCCCTTCTTCTTGTCGAAAGATCCTTGTTCTTTCTTCTTACTGCTTGATCCCTTTTCTCTACCCTTCTCCTTGTTGCTTGCCTTCCAATTTCTCTTAGAGGAGTATGAAAGCAAGGCTTGTTCAGTTTCTTTCTCTGAACTTCTCTGCCTTATTCTCAATTCATGCGCCTCTAAGGAACCCTGAAGTTCATCTAACTTCAATGTATCTAGGTCCTTGGATTCTTCGATAGCAGTAACAACGTAGTCGAATTTCAGGGTTAAAGATCTGAGCACCTTTTCGAATTTATTTACTTCAGTCACAGTTTCACCATTACCTTTCATTTGATTAGTTAATGCTACTGACCTCGTAATGAAATCTCCAATCGATTCTCCATCTGTCATCTTCAAGCCCTCGTACTGCTTCCAGAGCGACTGTAGACGTATCTTCTTCAGCCTATCTGCTCTCCATACGAGTTCTTTAGGATGTCCCAATCTGCCTTTGCCGAATCACAGTCGATGATCAAGTTCAGGATGTTGGAATCAACGCATTGGTGAATCAAAACAGCCCTTTTCCATCTTTCTTCCTCAGCGAATGGTGGTTGTTCCTCACCGCTTTAGTGGCGTTTGCTGCCAAGTGTGGAACACCATCATTCACGACATCAAGGACATCTTGATATCGAAACAACACCTTCATCTGCGCACACCAACGTTCATAATCCTTTCCGTCAAAGATTGGGAGGTTCCCCGGAATACCTCCACCAGAGTTGTCTCGCGCTGCCATGAATCTTGATAGATTTTGTGAGGATCTAACAAACTCTGATACCAGTTTGTTGGGGATAAACACGTGAAAGGGAGAAGAAAAGGAAGTGGCGGCGCTAAGGACAAGAGGAATGATTAGGGCAATATAATATAAATAGTAAAAGCTGCACTGAATTTCACAAAAGTAGGGTACGAATTACATGCTACTGACGTCTGTATATATATACAATGAAACAGGCCCAGACCCATAATTTCGACTAGCCCATTCGACTGGCTCATTTCGACTAGGTTTCTAACTACACCTACTATAATTACAAGCAATAGAGTTACAAGGCATATCTCAATATGGATATCTAGATCTAATAACTAGCTAAACAATCGTCTTATTTATGAGGAAGGAATAGACGAGGTGAAACAATCGTCCCCTATATTATACTATTTCTGATCCACAATATAAGAAATAAAATGTGTTTTTCTGTTGGTCCAAAATATAAGAAAAAACCCTATTTTTAAGATGTACTAAATGATCAATCTCAAATTTACTCCTATTTTAGTGGTGTAATTAAAGGTGATGTCATTAATTAGGAGTAAAAATCATCATTAAATAAAAAGGGCAATATTTTTTTATAAGTAGAATATATATTAATAAAAAGGAGTACTAGTGGTACCCCCAACCCTTACATATACAAGGGGTCTCATTAAAACCTCCCTAGGCCAAAACCCGTGGGAGAAAGACCCAATGAGGAAAAAGAGTACCCAAGGAAGAACGAGGCAAGAGGCCAAATTACAACGACTTCCTGCAGACAAGAGGATTTCTCCACCAATCAGAAATCTTTAAATCTGAATTACGACCTTCTATGCTTATAAACCAGCTCCAAGTTATAAAAGGGCAATGTTGAAAAGAAGTTGAACTTTTAGCGTTATTAAATGAGAATAGTTGATTTCAATATCATTCATCTGTGTGGTTTGTTTCTTATAATGTGGACTAAAGGTACTATAAAATTTCTAGTTCATTGTGTGTATATGGATATAATTTCAATTATTAGTTTTTAAATAAATAGTTATGTTTATTATGTATTTTTTAGAGTAAATTTAGAGTGAAAGAATAAATTAAATTAATATTTGTATAATTTTATCATATAAAATTATATTTATTTTTTATTTACAATATTTTAAATATTTCTTCTCAATGAGTATGCCTAACTTTGATTAATTTACTTTGGAATAATCAATTAAATATATTCTTTTCTGTAATTTTATCATCTATAAGTTATTTTTATTTTTTATTTTATAATATTATAAATACAGATACGCAGGTTCGTCCCAAACAAATTGTAGGTATTGTTCAAATGTTAAAAATTGGCCCTAATTATATTTGTGATAACTGATTTTGTAAAATTTTTAAACCAGTATGTATATATACTTTGGCTCAAAACTTTGTGCATATTTTTAAAGAACCATGTTGTGAAAGAAAAAGCCAAGACATCTGCTCCCCTATAGGAAATAGGAAAAAAGACTATTGGGTTACAGTATTCCCAAACACACAAAACACATACATGAAAAAATTGCTTTTACTCAAATTCTACAATGAACCCAACAAAATTGAGAATTAAGGAAGCACATACATATACATATTGATTTTTTCAAATAATACTAATAACTATAATAAATGATGAGTAAATGTGAAGAGATTAACTGATCTTATAAAGAGAAAATATAACGACGAAAGAATTCATACGTCCCCAACGGTGTCAATTCACAATTCCCAATCCCAAATCACAACCCCTACAACAGTACAACCTGATGCTGCAAAATCAAGGAGGAAAGGGAGGGTTAGAAGGCGGCGGACATGGAAACGAACTGAAGAAGAATGAAATGGAAAACAAATTGGAGAACTGAAGAAGAACGAAATGGAAAACTAAAATGAAATGCATAAGGAGGAAAATGAAAACGAAATCCAAGCTTGAAGAACTACAGTGCAGAAGTAGCGGCGGAGCACGGAGCAGAGGGCAGCGGCGTGTGGTAGTTCGGACTGAAAGAGGGAGGGTGCGGGTTGAAGTCGGCGGTGTGTTTTGTGGTGCGTAACAGTTACGATGCTATGCTGGGAAGTGAGGGTGAGGATTTGTGGATATGGGCTAGCTGAAGCAAAAAAAAATTGGGCCGTAAAAAATTTGTTTTGGGCTGGGCCCTAGTGCAATAGCACAGGCCACACAACTTAAGGACTGGCCCGGCAGATACGTGAAAACTTAACCTAATTTTAACCCTTCATCACTGCCACCTTATAAATGTGTGGTAGAAGTCATAACTTTCTCAATACTAGTACGGGACAAGCGGCGCATCCCCAAAACTACAAGGGTTTTTTCCTCTTCCACTCCCTTGTCTCCGCCCCCTGTTATTGCTTTTGTTAAGAGTTGGAAAGACGACATTTCACTATACATGTATGGCTTATTTGTATAAAGGGTATATTCACACACATATAATTGTATTATTGAATTGAATTGATTATGATGATATTTTCGTAGGAGTAAATCAATTACGACTTCACTCTACTTAGATCGATACCATATACATGACTAACCCAAGGTCATTCATCATCTTCTGTCACTTATTAAATCTATATATCTTTTGTTGGCTTCTTCTCTCCAATTTCACATGTGTTATTTTGTCTATACTAGATCCATCAGTGAGGCAACAAAACTTGATTGATCGATTATCAGTGAAGGATCAAATGGATGTCATTGACGTTAACGTATGTTTTGATGTCTTCTCGATTATGTTTTGCTCTATTGTTCATTTTGATGATGTTCAACATAGATCTCGGGCGACTGTGATTTTATTGATTAAAAAAGTATGCACAAAAAGTGATTGGATGTTGTCTTTTTTTTAAAGAAGGTAATAATTCTGAAATTAATACCTATATATTCTCCTTCATATTTTACAACTATAACTGATTATGGATTCACTGCTTTTATTTTGACAAATAATATATAATTTTTTGTTTGATTTTGGATTTTTTATTCAGAAACATACTGAAGTGAGATCCACCATTGCCTCAAATTGCTTCTCGTTATGTAATAATGAAGTGATTGGTAGTTTTCTTGCGGATGGAAAAAGGTCCAGCTCGAATAACCTGAAACTTGGGCCTTCTTCAACACCATCATCCCAAATGTTAAGTTTGGTGCTACTGTGACTCCAACCAGTCATGCTTTGGTGTATTTATTTGTAAAGGTATTTGTTTGGAACCTTTACCTTTTTGTTTAGTTTGAAGCAAATGATTGAGAGTCTCTCTGCAATAAGTGTGCTTTGTGATGCTTTAGTTTAGACCGATTATTGAATTTTAAATATTAATAAGATTTATGAAAAGTCTTCTTACAACATGTGAAGTATTGATGATAGCTTTTTATCTACAGCTTTTTTAGGGAGTGGATTGAGCAGGATGACATGCAAAACTTATCCTCTATGAAAATATTCTCAGGTTTGGAAGCAAAACTATCTTAAAGAGATATTGCATTTTCCTCCAAATTGTTCATCCTCCAAATATAATCCAATATTTTTTATGAGAAAATTTATTTTAACATGGCCACATGGCATTTTCTAGAAGAATCTTTTCCCAACCAAAAAAAATGTGTAAAACAAAGCACGACTTTTATATTTCTATATATATTTTTTTCTAATTTCTATTCTATGATATGTGTCATTTTTTGAAGAAGAAATAATCTCTCCAAAAACAAAAACTCTAGAAATGCTGGTGATGTATCCAAATGACAATGATGGGGGAAAGGATCCGTCTTCTGATGATGAGCAGTCAGAAACCATGCAAAGAAGATGCAAAAGAGGCAGAGAAGGAGAAACACAGTTTCCTCAGCATTCTGCCACTAATGATCCAGATGGAGCTGGCGATCAAAATATTCCAGAAGTAAATAGAGAAATCATAAGTGAATCTGGTACACTTTCCTGGGAAAAAAATGGCCCCGCAGTCACAACCGAGTCAATGGGAAGAATGCCAAAAACAATCACATCTCCAGATTAGTTGAACATCTTCGTAACTCAGCAGTAAATGATGATGAGGTAACTCTTTATCCTACCAGTGATTGTTTAAATACCTCTTTTTCATAAGTTATATTCTATGAAATGGTCAGCTTAGACAAAATGGCAAATAACACCACACACCCTCTTCCAGACACTCACATCCCCATGTCGCTGAAATTGCGAATACAACAATGACATAGTAACCAAAAAAAAGAAAAGTAGTCTAGAAAAGAAAAAGAGAAATATAGAAATATTTAAATGAAATTAATATATAGTTTGTTTTTTTTCTCAATATGAATCTCTGATATAAATAGCCATTCAGAATTTCGGATAACGTGTCCCTTCATCCGCACAAGTAGTATAAATGTGCAGCATGTACAAGTTTCTATTTGACCTGTTAGAGGAAGTCTCTCCAAGTTTATTGTATAATTACATTTAGACCCAATTTTAAAATGTGTTTTATTTTGTGTTTACATTTTTACACCTTATATAATATGTAATTAGTTTTTAAAAAAAAAGTGGTCCTATGGAAGAACCCACTTGGGCTTGTCTAATCTCTTCTTTTTCTTGTTTAGACTAAACAGGGGATCCTTTGGTAGGGAGGGAGGTGGCCCAGGAATCACAAATGGAGGATTCTTTTTCCATGCTTGTTGTTTCCTTGGTCGTCCACAAATGGAACCGAAAGCTCAAGTCCATTGTCAGTAACATGTACTTGCTCATTTCCATACTGAACAATTTCATAGCATAAACCAATGTTGCCTGAGCACTTCAAACCTAAAGAACTCAAGCTGCTAGATCCAAAAGAATTGAGCAGAATATACTCTTTCAGATGTTTCAGAAGAAGGGTCATCAGTAAAACAATACTAGAGATCGATGCACTGCATACATGTAATAATAAGTTTAACGTAAAATCTACTTCTAGGATAGCATATTAGGAGCTAGCATCAATACTATTGTCTATTATACATTCTCTTATGTTGTAGCTTGATATTTTTAGTATCAAAATCAAAAGCTTACCCATATTATCAAAAAAAAAAATCAAAAGCTTACCCAGAAATTAGAAACTCAAAAGTTAGAATACACAACTCTTGAGACTAAATTTTATCAACCGAAAGGAGAGGCAACAATCACATGAATCCTCTTTAGCAGTGGTAGAGAAGTATTGGTAGCAGGTAACTGGTTTATTTCCGACTGGAGCCGTATACTTTTTTGGGCCTTTTTAAGCCCAACCCGAAAGGGATAGGTTAGTTTTTCTAGCTCTATTACACCTGTTGCAAAGTACACAATATTTTTTTACGATAGCTTTGAAAAATGGGTCACATGCATAAGATTTTAGTGAAATTTTGCATGTTGGTAACAAGATTTTGTTTCTACTTCTATACTTGAGGATGGTGGGTCTTGGGATAGGGATAGGCATCTTCCACTAGTGGAGTTTGCAAACACCTATCAAACGATTATAGGCATGGCTCCCTATGATGCCTTTTATGGGTGTTGGCATGAGGCAGAAGACACAAGACTTTTAGGACAAGAAATTTTCCAACAAACCACAAACAAGATCCGATTCATAAGGGATAAGTTGAAAACCACTTATGGTGTGTTTGGATTAGGAGAGAAAGAGGGAAGAGAGAGGAGGTGAAAAATAGAGTAAATTAGGAGGGTTGTTTAGTTTAAGGGAAAGAGAAGAGAAATAGGGAAGAGAGACTTGTGTCACTTGGTTTGGTTTGTGAGAAAGAGAGAAGAGAGACAAAATACTAATTTTAAATTGACAAAAACAACCCTATGTATTTGATTTAATTTTTAATTTAATTACCTTAGTATTTATTTTAATTTTTTTTGACAAGTGGTATTTATTTTAATTAGCTAAATAATTAATTTAATCATTTAACTTAATTAGTTACATATTTAGTCAATGACAAAATAGTAAAAGCATTGTCAAAAAAATAGTAGGCTTAATTACAGTTTTGGTCCCCCTATTATGACCAATTCTCGATTTTGGTCCCTGAACTTTTAATTTGACGATTTTGGTCCCCCTATTTTCCCAATTTGAAAAATCAAGGTCCCCCACCCCAATTTTGACTGACTTATCCTACGTGGCAGCCCACGTGGACTGCCACGTAGGCACACCCCCACCCCCCACCCCCCACCCCCACCTTCTTCTTCCTCGTGACCCTCTTCCCCTCCCCCCTCCACTGTTCCCCTCCCCCTCCCACCCCCCACCACCGTGAACCCCCTCCCCCTCCACTGTTCCTCTTCCCCTCCCCCTCCCACCCCCTCGAATCCTCTCACGCTTCTCCCACCCCCTCTCACCGTCGCACCTCCCCCCTCCCCTTCGCCCCTCCTCCCCTTCGCCCCTCCTCCCCTTCGCACCTCCTCCCCTTCGCACCCCCTCCCCTTCGCACCCCCTCCCCTTCGCACCTCCCCCCTCCCCTTCGCACCTCCTCCCCTTCGCACCTCCCCCTCTCTCTCTCTCCTTCGCATCTCACCACCGTTGCTCTCCCTTTCCCTCTCACCACCGTCGCTCTCCCTTTCCCTCTCACCACCGTCGCTCTCGCTCTCGCTCTCGCTCGTCGCTCGTCGCTCTCGTCTCCCCGTTCTCTCGCTCTCGCAGATCGCAGATCTCATTCGGTGGTGGGGTGGGGTCGGTGGTGGGGCGGGGGTGGGGTGGGGTGGGATGGGGTGGGGTCGGTGGTGGGGTGGGATGGGGTGGGGGGGATCGGTGGGGAAGACGAATAGTGGAGGGGTGGGGTGGGGGTCTTGTTTAACGTACAAATCTTTACCTTCTTAAATCATTGACTGAGATGTCATATCATTGAAAAGTAGGAATATTTCTTTGAATGTGTACATAATTTGTGGGATAATTTTCCCTACTTATTTCATCAAAAGGTATATTAGTCTTATATTATATGACAAAAATCGAAAAAGATCGATGTACACACAATGTTTTAAAACTTAGACTGGTGACTAGGAATATCAACGGCGCGGGGCGGGCACGGGTATCTCACTACCCAGACCCGCCCCGTTTATTATAAATAGGCCCCGGACCCATTTCGGACCCGTGACGGGTACCCGTTTAACGGGTTTTAAACGGATATTTTTGTAAACGGGTACCTGCGGGTATTTGTAAATTAATAAATAAAAACCTTTTAAAAATAAAATTTGAAATACCATAGAAAATTAGTTTTTTTAACACTATTTTTTTGATTTATTTATATAAAAAAATTACGCATTTTGATATGCATTTATCGAATCAACTATTTATTAATATATAATTGTTAATGAATTGAGATAAAAAAACTAAAATTATGATAATAGAAGCTTGAAAAACAACAACTAAATATTATCCAAAATATTAGGATAAAAGATACAACAAAATGTGAATAAACATCCACTTAAACAACAACAACAACAACAATAGATGATAAAAAAAGGAAGAAACAACAGAATTTTCAACGGGTACGGGTACCTGCGGGTCTTGGTACCCCGCTACCCGAACCCGCCCCGTTTATTGACGGGTAGCCAAAAGACCCGTTTATTTGGCCCGCGGGTACCCGTTTAACTACCCGCCCCAGACCCGTGACGGGTTTTACCCGCGGGTTCGGGTTTTTTTGACACCCCTACCGGTGACCGACTCGGTGAAAGTATTGGGTCACTGGGTTAAGGGTCGGACTGAGGGGTCGACAGTTGAACCGCATGACCAAAACTGGAACCGGATGACTCGGACCCGGTCTCTATTTCGAGAATTTTCAATACCTATATAGTATATAATATAAATTTCGTCCTTGTAAAATTAATAACTATGTTTATTTTATATCTACTAAAATATAAAAAATTATCAAATTGTCAGGACCTATATATTTCATACTTGTAAAACTTAATTTGCTAAAATTACACACCATGCCTATTTTATTTTTATTTGCTTGGTATATATTAAATAAATTTTAAAAGTTCATATCATGCTTCAATAAATATTTAGAACAAATTTCATAAGTTAACAACTTAATATTAAATAAATCTTTAAAAAAATACTTAATATTAAATAAGTTTGTTGAAACATAATATTAATATTACAAGCTAATGTCATGAGGATGAGTGTACTTGACTTTTAGGAAAAGAGAGGTACCAATTATATATATTTGAAATAAATAATATCCTCTATAAGATTGGTAGCCTCATGGTAGCGCTCCCCTCCCAATTACAGTTCAAAGATTTGATAAAAAAAAAAAACGAAATGCACAACCCGGTCCGGTTCGAACCGGGTCACCGGGTCATCGGTTTTCCCAAAAATCGGCTGAGTCACACCGGTTCCCACCGGTTTGCTGCATGGCCGATCCAAAACCTTGACCGGCTCGGTTACCCCCCGGTTCCCGGTTCGACCGGTCCGACCGGCCGGGCCGAGCCGGTTTTTAAAACACTGTGTACACATATGTTGAAATATTTAATTGAAATTAAATATTAAATTTGAATTATTTATAATTTGGTCGACATATAATATGTCTGTAATGTTTATAAATTAACTTGTGTAATATTTATTTATATATTAAGAGTCCAATTTATTCTAAAAGAATGAACCAGATATTATGTGATTTTATTATCTCGATTATATATTTTATTTTAGGCTAAATTGCTGTTTTGGCCTTTTATCTTTGGGGTTTGTATCACTTTGGCCCTTTATTTTTTTTTCTCGTTTTAGACCCTAATGTTTTTTTGTGTGTCATTTTGTCCCCTGCCGTTAGTTTTTTTCTAACGGACGCCACGCTGGCAGTTAACTGCTGACGTGGCGTCTTAAATGTCAGGGTTGACTTGGACCTGATTTGGTGATGTGGCACATAATGGACCAAATTGAAATTCAAAAAGAACATGGGGGCCAAATTGACAGAAACACAAAACATTCATCTTCTTCCTCCAAACACCACCTCCATCTTCATCTTCTCCGGCGAGCCACCACCACCTCCGATGAGCCTCCGCCACCACCACCACAAACAGTGACATCACTTCTCTCTCTCTCTCCCTCTCTCTCCTCAAGAACACCAAAATTCTCAATTCTTCACCAAATCAAGCAAATAAATAGTGCATTTCATGCGAAATTTCACAAGGAACTAGAATCCATCACCAATTCTCACAAAAAGTGGAAGAACTTAATCAAAAACGTGATTTTCAGAGGAAAGCGCGTTTTGGGTTTTGCAAATTGGGGAAACCTTCAAAGCTCAACCAAAATTCACCAAACCACTTGCAATAGACTCGAAATTGGTGCAGTAACTGACTGTTAGCAAAAGATTTCATCAAAAATGATAAAGAATTGAGAACGAAATGGAAATGTAGATTCACGTTTTACGGTTTTTTGGGGTTTTTAATGACGAAGGGAGAGAGAGAGATTGAGAGAGGGGGAAGGGGGAGAGAGAGAGAGAGAGAGAGAGAGACAATGTCACTGTTTCTGGTGGTGGTGGCGGAGGCTCACCGGAGGTGGTGGTGGGTCGCCGGAAAAGATGAAGATGGAGGTGGTGTTTGGAGGAAGAAGATGAATGTTTTGTGTTTGTGTCAATTTGGCCCCCCATGTTCTTTTTAAGTTTCAATTTGGTCCATTATGTGCCACATCACCAAATCCGGTCTAAGTCAACCCTGACATATAAGACGCCACGTCAGCAGTTAACTGCCAGTGTGGCGTCCGTTAGAAAAAACTAACGGCGGGGGCCAAAATGACACACAAAAAAAAACATGAGGGTCTAAAACGAGAAAAAAAAAAGATAAAGGGTCAAAGTGACACCAACCCCAAAGATAAAGGGCCAAAACAGCAATTTAGCCTTTTGTTTTATAATACAAATATTGATGCGTGAAAGTTTAACCTAATTGTAACCATTCATCTAGCAATCTTCTTATAAATGTGTGGTTGGAGGCATCAATTTCATAATGATCAGCGGCGCATCTCCAAAGCTACAAAGGTGCTTCTTTTCATCTCCCTCCCTGCCCCTCTCTCTCTCTGCCTTTCTCTCTGCTCCTGTTACTTGGTTTTGCATAGAGCTACAAACAACCTTTCACCATAGATGCATCAGCCATTTGTATCTAAGATATGTAATTGTATTATTGATTTGATTATGATGGTATTCTAGGAACGAGTACATCAATTACGACTTGATTCTACTTAGATCGATACTATTTTCATGACGAATCCGAAGTCATTCATCACGTTCTATCAATTATTGCATCTATGTATTTTGTTTGCTTCTATTCTCCCTTTTAATCTTTTTAATCTTGTGTTGTTTTGTTTATACCAGATCCCTAATTGAGGCGATGAAACTTGATTGGTACCATTGAAGACTTGATAAAATGGAAATCATTCACAATGTCTTAAGTTATTACGCCTTTTCGGTTATGCTTTGCTCTATTGTTGATTGTGCCCAACATAGATTTTCAACAGCTGTGATTTCCTTGATTAAAACAGTATGCCTGATGTCTTTACTCTCTTTTTTTCTTTAATTCAATATCTTTGTAGTTATTATTGTTATTAAAAACAATTTTGGTTTAATTATGTCGTTGTCTCAAACTTCCAGTTTAATGAAGAAGCTTTGATTTCCTTGCATTTATTCCTTACATTGCAACTTGCAATTACTCTCTTTGTTTTTGTATTCAAGTATCCCTTCTTGTTCTAGACTTATGGATTATGTGGTCAAGAAAGTACCTTCCAGTTTTTTGGATCTTTTTATTGCTTATTTCATTTTGCTTAACATTGAATATATTGTTAAAATTGTTACTTACCTTCAGAGTGTGTTTAGATGAAGTATTTTGTGGGGGTAATATAATTTATGTGAGAATTGAAATATTTGACCTTAAGATTTGAAGTGAAAATATTTCTATTTCCCCAAAAATTACACTACTCTCAAAAAATATTTCATCCAAACACACTGTAAATACATCGTTTTATTTTTACTTCATAGTTTTGTCCATTTTGGCTACATGTAGCTCTTGTTTACATTTCATGTACACACTTGTATGCTGAGTAAATGTGACAAATATATTTTTTAATCAAAATTTAAAAGATTCAAAATCGTTTGGTTTGACATATTTATATCTTTATGATACTTTTGGGTAGGTATACTTCAAGAATGCTACTCAACGCCATAGATGAGCAATTTCGGGGAGCTTATGATTTTCTGTATTTACCAATAGACTTCAAGGTAAATATTTATTTTTGTTGGAATTGATTGTTTCCTTTTGAGAAGAAATTCTTAATGTGATCACAAAATCATTATTACTTGCCAAGATTATGTCTCATATCACTAATCTAGGTAGACAATATTTATGTGCTCCCAATTTATTGTAACAAATTGGAGTCACACGTTAAGAACCATTATCACTTGACAACTATTTCATTTTGATTAAATTCATGGAACAGTATTAAATCTCTTTACTACATAACACATGTGAATCAAATATGAAGTTGATAGGGGAAAACTTTGAATGATTTTGACCACTTTTTTTGTCGCCAATGCTTAGTAAATACTTTATCCCTTTAGCTTTTTTTGCTATCACAATGGTATCGAAGATCCTATGTTTTAATTTTTAGAGAAGATCCTAAATTGTCCTTTGCATGATTGTTTTCAACTGACGATATATCTTGTAAGGAACAATGAATCTATATGCTTTTCTTAATCTTTGTTTCCATTAAAAATTATTTGCAATGGTTTACTTCACAGAACAAAAATCAGAGTCAATTTGGTCTGGACTTGAAGGCGACAAGAAGTCATGTAGTGATCATTACCTTATGGTATCATTCTTCTATTTTTTCAAATATTTTACGAATTTTTTATATTACCAGTATGCAGTATGCAAAGTCATAATCATTTTCTAATGGTGCTTAATTATAGCACCAATATAATACATATTCCTTAAACTCTTTAATATAAGTAAATATTAAATTACTTTTGTATAAGTAAATATTAAACTCTTTAATATTTACTTTTGTATAAGTAAATATTAAACTACAGGCCGACGAGGTTTGCATTCATTCCTTACATCACAACTTGAAATTACTCTTTTTATTTTGTGTTTTCATGTATTCCTACTTGTTTCGGGTTAATGGATTATGGTTGAAAACTAATTTTTTACTTTATTATCACATATAAATGTGCTCACAAAATCATTATTAATTACTTGACAGATTTATGTCTTAACGTGGAAGAAGAATCAATACATGAAAGATTTGTGAGATCTCAAATCTGAATTGATTGAGACAGATTGGGCTGATATTGGTTGATCTTTTTCGACGTCGCTGCCTCAATGGTAGAGGACTATCATAGCTTCTCAATTGTTTCCCTAAGATCCACTGTGGGTGAAGAATTAAAGCGAAAAATTTAAGTATTGGTCGCCAATGTTCCGTACAGAACTCAAGAAATGTACCTCACAGTGGTGAAATCGAGGTGAATGGGGTAATGCTCGGAGCTCCGATGGAAGATGGTAGTGGTGGCACCCCGCAAGATTCACTAACGCCTAACTTAGTGAATAATCGAGGAGACTATGTATGAGTAGAGTACTCATTTTTATATATAGTGATAGCATTAGGATTCCCATGAAATCCCCCATATTTGGGACGACCCAGAATAATGTAGCTCATTCTCTCTGATGTTTTATCTCGATATTTTCAGTATCAAATTGGCTATGAATAAAGTAATATCTACTTAGAAAAAATATTGTGGTGGAATTTTTTAGTCAATACATCTTAATTTCAACTTTAAGAGGAATTTTTTCAACAAAATATTGCGCAACCAAATTAAGCATCTTTTTTGTGTGTTAGTTTCATGATTTTTAAATTCTGCATATGAACACCGTTGATTTTTATGTTTTTTTTCCTGTTTAGGTCCTTTACCTGTGAAAGTGCATACACCGTTGATGTTTTTTTGATGTCGCTTTCCATTTAATCTTTTCTCTTATTTAATTTTTTTCCACGTAATTTTTTTTCCAACACACTAGGAAATCAGGGGCGCTTGCAGTAAAAAGCGCTCTTGTTGGTCAGGCCAACAGGGGCGCTTCTAACTGCAAGCGCCCCTGATTGTCAAGTGTGTTAAGACCAACAGGGGCACTTTCTACTGCAAGCGCCCCTGATTCTATGTTTTTTTTAAAAAAAAAATTGTTTCTGGTATATCCAATATTTTGCATCAACCAATATCATCACCTGCATAAATCAGAAACAGAAACGAACAAACAACAACAAATATCAACTCAACAACCAAATTTCAAATCAACTAACCAATTGCAAATTAAATTCCAACTAACAAACTTATATATACCCATCTAATATACATACAAAAAATTACATAAACCATTAACCAAATTCTATATGCCAACATAGACAACAAACATGACATGATCGACATACAATGTGAGGAACCAAAAACCAGCTAACCAAGGATGTCATTCGGACAGTGGTGGAGGACGGTTTCTGATGTTCCCCTCTTTATCTTTCACCCACTTTGTTAGAGTTGATGTTCCTATTATGCATTCGACCCATCTATGTCATCACATTGATTTTAAAACCATCCATTCATGTTATCCACAATCATTTCTATACAGCTCATGGAGCTAGAGATTAAGTTTTGAATCATGTAACTAGTTTTTTACCCGTGCATACGCACGGGTGATACTGTATGTCGGTGTATTACCATGAAGTCATAATAGTAATTTGGAAGATATTGATAAGTTGTGAACAATGTCCAAAATGTATGATTTGAAATTCAAAGTGGAATATGCATCCCCGTTGACAATCAGAATTACATTGATCCATAATAATCTATTTGGACATTAGAGGTAAAATATGCATCCACGTTGCCCCTCCCGTTTGCATCCTCGTTGGTCCTCCTGTTGGCACTCCCGTTGGCACTCTCGTTGGCACTCATGTTGGCAGTTCCGTTGGCACTCCCGCTCTCGTTGCCACTCCCGTTGGCGTTCTCGTTGGCACTCCCGTTTGCACTCCTGTTGGCATTTTACTCCTTTTTAGTAATTATAAAATAGTTATTTGGTAAATTTTTGTAGTGATTAAATTGATTATTTTATTTTTTATGAAAAAATTAATTGATTTTACTCATTTTAATTGATTTTAGTTATTTTAGTAGTTTGAGTAAATTATAAAAATGAATAATTTTTTTTAAAATATTTGTGTGGGAAAAGCATAAGATTGATATTTTGGTAGTAGGTAAATGGTAAGTTTGAAAAAGTGTGTGAGAGTAAAAAAGTTTGAAAAGGTGAAAAAATAAAATTACCTAAATATACTCCAATTGCTTAGTTGAAAAAATGATAAGATTGATATTTTAGTAGTGGGTAATGTATGGACTCAGACAAACTTTAATTAGTCAGAACTTTATCCTGTGAAAATCGAGACAATTTTAAAGTTAACAGATTTAATTGGCCTAAAACAAATATTAAAATTTTGTCAAAATTTGAAAATTTTAAAATAGTAAAGAGGAAAAATGAAGGTGACATGTAGATTAAATTAAAGTAGATATATTGTGAAAAATAGATAAATGGGAGAATTAGAGGAAGAAAGAGGAGAAGAGAGTGAAAAAGTGTGTGAGAGAGAGTGAAAAAATATGAAAAATAGAGAAATGAGAGAATTGGAAAAAGAAATAGGAGAAGAGAGTAAAAAGTGTGAGGGAGAGTGAAAAAGTGTGTGAGAGAGTGAAAAAGTGTGTGAGAGGATGAAAAAGTGAAAAAGTTTGAAAAAGTAAAAAGGATAAAATTGGTATTTTGGTAGTGGGTAAATGGTATAGATAGATAGTAGAAGTAGATTAATAGTGAGGAAAATGAGTTTTTGCCAAATGGCAAAATTTGAAGATGTCTATGGATGTCATTTTGCTAGTATTAGTTTGTAAATGGTAAGTTTGAAAAAGCATAAGATTGATATTTTGGTAGTAGGTAAATGGTAAGTTTGAAAAAGTGTGTGAGAGTAAAAAAGTTTGAAAATGTGAAAAAATAAAATTACCTAAATATACTCCAATTGCTTAGTTGAAAAAATGATAAGATTGATATTTTAGTAGTGGGTAATGTATGGACTCAGACAAACTTTAATTAGTCAGAACTTTATCCCGTGAAAATCGAGACAATTTTAAAGTTAACAGATTTAATTGGCCTAAAACAAATATTAAAATTTTGTCAAAATTTGAAAATTTTAAAATAGTAAAGAGGAAAAATGAAGGTGACATGTAGATTAAATTAAAGTAGATATATTGTGAAAAATAGATAAATGGGAGAATTAGAGAAAGAAAGAGGAGAAGAGAGTGAAAAAGTGTGTGAGAGAGAGTGAAAAAATATGAAAAATAGAGAAATGAGAGAATTGGAAAAAGAAATAGGAGAAGAGAGTAAAAAGTGTGAGGGAGAGTGAAAAAGTGTGTGAGAGAGTGAAAAAGTGTGTGAGAGGATGAAAAAGTGAAAAAGTTTGAAAAAGTAAAAAGGATAAAATTGGTATTTTAGTAGTGAGTAAATGGTATAGATAGATAGTAGAAGTAGATTAATAGTGAGGAAAATGAGTTTTTTATTAATTTTTCTGGCTAAAAAAAATATTCTCTCTCTCACGCGTCAGCCCATAGTGACGTCAGCGTTACCTTTTTGTCCTCTCTATTTTTTCAGTGCTGAATTATTGTTGGCTTTCACTTTTTCAGCTCCTTATCACTTTTTGGCCGTCAATATGTATGGTTTCAAAATCAATTTTTCAGCTTTGCATATTTTATTGTTGCATCCGTTCTCTGTGTGCTTTTTGTGCCTGTCGCGCGTCAGTACTTGTCTTTTCTCTATTTGTCAGCACGGCAAATTATTATGTCCCGTTTTTTGATCCTGCGAAAAAGCTGATCTTTTTTTTCTTTTAGCGGTAAATTTACTAAATTACCCTTATTTTTTGCCAAATGGCAAAATTTGAAGATGTCTATGGATGTCATTTTGCAAGTATTAGTTTTGATTATATAGATTTAATTCAGACTGCACCATAAATTATAGATTCAAACAATAGTACATATCATGTCATATAAAGCTAAATAAAACTAGTATTTATGCCTAGTAACGTTACCGTGTGTGCTGTTAGCTTTCAAGATCATATACATATATAGAATCACCACTAGTTCCTGCAACTAATTCCCTCCCATCTGTTAAGAATTTCACAGAGAAAATTCCAAAAGAGTATCCTCCATCTTCATCTGATGAAAAATCCAAACCGTCATGGATCTCCTGCATATTATAAGAACTGAAAAAACATTATGAATATGAAAGAATACCATTAGAAAAAATTTATCCACCGAAATCCTGTGTTTGAATATCTATTACTCCAATCTTTATAGAATTTGGAGGCAAATATCTGCTCCGAAGCATTATAATCTGAAACAATTCAATTAGTAGTCCTGTGGTAGTCAAAGATAAATCAGGTTGAAGTTAATGCAAACAGAAACAGTTGACTAAAGTTAAGTTCTTCCCTTGTGAAAAGCATCTTCATACTAGCATTAACTTGAAGATTCTTTCTAGAGCAACAGTGGTTTTTTGGCTTAAAATGGGGTTGGTTTTATATATTGAGACAACAAATTAAAAGAAAAACAGGAAAGATGAGTAGCCATATAAGGTTCCTAGGGCAGAGAATTTGGCAAGAACATTTACCATGCCCACTTCTTTTCAGTTGTATATACTTACTTTATAAAGCATAACAAAAACAACCCCACCTCTGTCCACCCTAAACCCTTTTCTTGTTCGAGAAACATCAAGATCAAGATCAAAATCAACAGCATCAAAAGTAATTAAAAATTCACGAGAAAGCATCCAAAAACAGGAATGAATTAAACACCCAGGAACAAATTAAATAACGAGCAACAAAAACAACCATAATCAACAAACAACTTTTATGTGTACAAGAAGAATCACGGAGTGAATATTAGTAGATGAGCATCACCTACACAAAAATTCGAGAAGCAGCGTGAATAAAGACTCACGGAGGAGGAAAACTCGAAAATCTAAAGATTAAAGTGAGGAAAACTCACAAGTCTCGGAGTGAAGGCGTCGTTCACGGAGGAGGGAGGACGAAGCAGCGCCGTTCACGGAGGAGGGAGAAGCAGGGCCGTTCACGGAGGAGGGAGAAGCAGCGTCGTCGCTCACGACGGAAGATAGGAGGGAGAAGCTGCTTCGTTAACGGAAGAGGGAGGAGGGAAGGCGTTGTCGCTCACGAAGGAAGGCAGGAGGGAGAAGATGCTTCGTTCACGGAGGAGGGAGGGAAGCTTCTTCGTTCGCAAATGAGAGGGAGGCGGTATTGTGTGTGTGAGGGAGGCGGTACTGTGTGACTTTTCGCAAATGAGAGGGAGGTAGGGTAAAAGAGAGAAACTGGGCATCAGGAGCGCTTTTAGAAAACGCCTCTAAAGCCTGAGCATCAGGGGCGCTTTTTAAAAAGCGCCCCTGATGCTCAAAATACGGAGGGCCTTTAGGGGCGCTTTTTAAAAAGCGCCCCTAAAGTCCCTCCGTATTTGGGCATCAGGGGCGCTTTTTAAAAAACGCCTCTAAAGGGTGCGCCCTTTTTTGCAGTTCTGTTGTAGTGAAACATATGCCAACTTAAAACTTGTAAATCCATCACTAATAGGATTCCTTCGCTGAGCCCTACTTTCCTTCCTTCACCTGCTTATCTGAAAAACAACATATATGAGGGGTGAGATTACATAATCTCAGTGAGTCATTTCCAGACTCCTTACTAATACACTCCGAGTATCTTTTATTATTTTACCTATAAGCATCCCCCTAGCGCCTTAGACTTACATAATATAAAAGCTATGAAGTACACTATGGGGAACCCACACTCAATATATAATTGAGCAAAATCTTTACCTAAAACCTCTTGGGCCTTGAGACAGTTCAAGACACCGTCCCAAGTACATCATCCATTCATTAGTTCATTTACTGTGTACTTATTTATGTACTAAATAGTTCATCACACGCGTTTTGGAAAAAGCAACTTTGCAATCAAATTGGGAAACATTTACTCGCCATGTTCAAGCACCTTTCAACAATAGAAATTAAGCCTAAACAATCACAATGGGCAATACTTAGGATAGGGATTAGATTGGGCTTGTCAAACAAGTTGTACCCATAATAATTCAATTAATCAATATATATATATATATATATATATATATATATATATATATATATATATATATTTATATATAGGTTTTATATATAACTAGTGATATTTTTCGGTATGCCTCTAGCCTAGAACTAATACATATATGATAAAAGCTTACTATTTATTAAAAAAACATGACAGAGAAATTGGTAGATTTTTTTTTTATATAAGCAGAGAAATTGGTAGATGAACTACTATAAATAAAAGGAACTGTAACTTCCCGGTGCCATAGTTTTTGAATGGATCAATTGATCAAAATATCTCTCATCTAGCTCGGGTAGAAATTTTGGCAATGATTGCAGACTACATGTTTTGTAAATTGTAACTTGAAAAACCAACTTGCTTGATAAACTAATAAGTTAAAGTATTATGAAAACAACTAAAAAGTCATGTTGATAGCTTTTAATAACACTGGAACTCTCCAACAAAAGTCAAGAAAAAGCAAAACAACTCTAATCAGATCTTGCAGTCAACGTCCCGTGGCAAAATAAAATAATTACTAATCAATCAAATTAAGGGGACAGTAGACAACTGGACATTAACATGGATGTACACATCCTTCACCACAATGAGGATAATATCACACATTTTTTTCCAGCATGTAAAGAAATCAAATAACAATACAACAACAATTTAACCATAGCACTAATTTAGGAATGAAGAACTCACAAGTATACAAAATCAACTCTTCTCATCATCATTTAAAGGGGAATGTAGTGTGACTATCAAATTTAACATAATCATCATTTAAGGGGACCATGAAAAGAAAGGTGAAGAACTCACCTCTAGGTGGGATTTTTTAAACCGAAAACAAGTTACTCTTCCCTTGCTAGCCAAAACGAATTCCTAAGGTACCCGAATCCACTAGATGACTTCCAAAACCACCATGTGAGCTCCCAAACTCTAATGATGGGCTATTCAAGCTCCCATACAGTTCTCCATGCTCTCAAATTGAAGAAGATTGAAAATGCATGTAGAAAATCAAGGGAAGGAAATATTTCAGATTTTGGGGGTTTAGGGATTGTAGATTTTCGAAGTTCTTGAAGAAGAAGAAAATGGAATGAGTGTGGTTCTTTTCTAGTTCAGCAGCTGAAATGGAATGGAATTCCATGGTAATCCTTCCTTCTCCATTTCCCCTCTCGAGTTCTCCCTCTTTCCCGCACTAAGTTTCTATTTTTTTTTCAAACCTTCACTCTCTCGACTCTTTATCTCCCCCTCTCTCAATATCTTTGTTCTTTCTCTCTCTCGACTATATAAAAAGTGTATGTTTTTGGTAAACCCGGGTATCACTGCACGACAACAATGATTAATCTCTTGCTCATTGTAAGTGCCTCGAGGGGCAGGACAGCTGGCCTAGAGTTTTAACGCTACTCCGTACCCAAGGCGGGGATCGAACCCCCGACCCTTAGTTAAGGGAGGTTCATGCCGAACCGCTGAACCCCACGCTCTATGTTAGTGTACCAATGATTTGTGAAAACGGGGAATTAAATCAAGTAACATAACTTCAGCTGGAGGGCCCACTTGGGTTTAAAACAATTGGGTTGGGTTTTCACCCCAAGCCCACATTTGGTGTAAATATAGTTTGCTAAAACAACCCTCTCTTCTAACACACTTAAATAAAATCTAATAGTAACCCCCTCTCATCTATCACTACAAGAATAATTGGATTTTCCGGCCAGTACATTTCGGCGGATTAGTGTCCGCCGAAATATTTTCGGCGGATTTTATCCGCCGGAACATTACCGGCAGATTTGTGGGATTTTCTGGCGGATTTCTTTCCTCAGGAAATTTTCCGGCGGATTTTTAGGTATTTCCGGCGGATTTCTGATGACGAAATATATATTTTTTAAAAAAAAACAAAATCCGCCGGTAAGGTAATTTCCGACGGATCATTAAAAACAGTGGGAATTTTAAATTTTGAAAATCCGCCGGAAATGACAAACCGACCAGAATCCGCCGGAAACGTCATTTCCGGCGTATATTTTTGAAAAAATGCGGGAGTTTTAAATTTTAAAAAATCCGCCAGTAACCCATTCAATTCCGTCGGAAATGACACACCGGCCAAAATCTGCCGGAAACGTCATTTCATGCGGATATTTTTGAAAATACGTGAAATTTAAAATTTAAAAAATCCTCCTGTAAGTCATTAAAATCCGCCGGAAATCCCCTAATCCGCCGAAAATATATTAAATCCGCTGGTAGGTGACATTTTCAGCGGATTTATGTTTTTAGCGACCGTTTACCTTCTTCCTATATATATATAACTTCTCCACATTTCTTCTCCACACTTCTTCTTCACACCCAAATTCTCTTCTTGATCGAAATTTCTCTCTTCCTCCCTACGAATTCTCTTCTTCTCTCTACTAAATCTCTTTCTCTCTTTGGAAAATTTCTTCAATCCCAAGTAGGTAGCTCAGTTGGCGAGCTAAGGGATACTGAAGGAGTGCACCAAATGAGTGCAAGAAGGAGGTCCTGGGTTCAACTCCCGAAAAACCAACATTCTCCACCCCCACTAACATTGCTTATAAAAAAAACATGAGTTAATAGTTTTAGTTTATGAATTCTTTTATAATATGAGTTTGTTACTAATAGTGGTGTTGTTTGTTTAGGTATTGTTTGAGTTTGGTTTCCTCTTTGTTTGAGTTGGGATCCGCATCAAGTCAGAGTCTTCTCTTCACTACGGTTAGTTATCAAAGTCATTAGTTGGTATAAAACGTTATTTGATTTTATTAGTTTGAATTTCTTTATTAAGTAAATATCAAATATTATAATATATTAATATTAATATTAATATTATAATATATTAGTTTATAAAAAATAAAGTAATTAATATATCAATATATATCAAAAAGTAATATTTGATAGTTTATTTCATTTATTTTGTTAAAAAATAAAGTCAATGTAATTAATAAATCCGAAATATAATAATATATTAGTTAAAAAATAAAGTCAATGTAATTATTAATTTCTATTGTTTGTAATTTTTAGATAAATACGAAATATTATTAATTTATGTTGATGTTAATTAATATATCAATATATATCATAAAGTAATATTTGATAGTTTATTTCATTTACTTTGAATAGTTATGATATTTAATTTATTGATAATCAAAAATTGGATAGTTTGTTTAAAACATAGAAATTTATAGTTATTATTTAGTCAAAATATTATTTATGTTGTTAGTACATAGATCCCTAAATTATGATAATGATAATATTTATTGTAGTGTAGTACATAGATCCAGAAATTATGGATCGTAGTTGGATGTATGATCGATTATTTCCCGGAAGATCCGGTACGTTTTGTAGAAGGAGTAGAAGAGTTTATTTTTTGTGCTAAGCGTCATGAAGAATTTGCGCGACAAGGCGGAATTAGATGCTCGTGCTTGAAATGTTCATTTCGATTTATAAAAAATGAAGAAGAAGTTAGAGTTGATTTGTACAATAATGGGTTTCCGCCTGGTTTCTTTGATTCTATGGAGCATCTACCGGTGCATCTCGCATATGAAGCTAAACTTGGCGGACCTGTCCAATACAGATGGATGTATCCGTTTGAAAGGTCAGTTATTTTTTATAATATAAGAAACACGTTTAAAATAGATGATTATTATGTTAATTAATATCATTTTCTCTAGGTTCATGGGTGATTCGAAAAGATCAGTGAAAAACAAAGCTAGAGTTGAAGGATCGATAATGTAACACCCCGGTATTTCTTTAACAAAGAAACACCTAAATATACAATTCGGTATAAATCAGAGTATAAAAATTCCTGTTCAGATATACATCTTTACAAGAAACAGCGGAAACTACAAAAATATAACATGGTACAACTGTACAAGTTCGAGTCATAAGACCGAATACAGAGACTACATCAGAAGAATCCAAAACATAGATGGAAGACTACATCTCCAATTTCTCCTCGAGCCTGACGACTAACTGTGCCGCCTACTGTCCTTATAACTTGTTCTCTGTAAGAACAACAAATATGGATTGGGTGAGACAACTTGTCTCAGTGAGTCCTACTGTGCCCTCTCACTAACACTCGGTTCAATTCATTAAATCGTTATCAAATATAGATGATTAGCTATCATAAGCTATAATCGAATTGCCAAGCAAATCGTGAATTTATTTAACACGAACCGACTGCAATCCAGTGCTAATCCCGGTAATTGTGTGTTCAACTTAGCATAAACCGACTGCAATCCAGTGCTAATCCCGGTAACCTGTGAGTTGACCACGCCAAAACACATTCAGGGCCTAGGTAAGGCGTCATGACTACCCTCCCTAGTATGCTACTTGTCGGATCATCACCCAACGCGATACATATGACAATACGTATCAATTCTCGAGAGTTAGATAATTTATATCTTCTTTTTGATTTTGATCACCAAAGGATCAATCACATAAGCTTATTAGATAATTTATATCTATATCGATCTATAACCCGTTTAGATGAATTGAATAGTTAGACATCCGGCGTTATAATCATACACCATGACATATATAGTTATATATATTTAGTCAATCCATCAGTCGGTGTACCCACACGTATACAAGGGTTTCGGTTTTTCAGTCAAATAGGCTTTCAAAGCTCTTTTTCGAAATCATGAGTTGAACAAGTTCAAAATAAGGTTTTCAGTAAGGCAATATCCTTAAAATTGGTTGGGAAGAAGATTAGAAGTGATTTGGGATCGAAAGGAGCGACGAAATGAGAAATCGGAGTCCGGTAACAGAAGCTCACGCACGGTCCGTGCCAAGGGGCGCACGACCCGTGCGTGGTGCACTGAAATTTATACAGCCAATCCGAAGCTCACGCACGATCCGTCCCCAGGGGCGCACGACTCGTGCGTGATGTTTTATTCCTTAATTCAGCCAATTGCGAGGCAGACGCACGGTCTGTGCCCAGGGGCGCACGACCCGTGCGGTCTGTTCTGTTTCTATATTTTCCAATCTGATTCTCATTCCGCTTTTCTGTTTCTCGCCCAAATTCAATTCCGATCGTAATCCAACCTGAAAACAGATTTAATAAACCACATTCCAGACTATATTCCAGTGAAAGTGTTTGAATCACAATTTCATAAATTGCTCAATATTTCAATAAAAACCGTAAAAATGCGATATTGCTCAAAACCGGTTTTCGGTTCCAAAAATTTTCGAAAACAAGATAACTGCCTTATGACTCAAAACAGACACATTTTCAGGACACACAAAAACATCCCTATCCGTGAGTAGAACTCACCCGGTTAGACGATCATGAGATGGCTCCGCGGAATATGCGATGACCGAATCACTTAGGCACACGAACGATTTCAAATAGGCACCGACCAGCGTAAGGACAGCCACAAATATTCAAGTCAGCAACTGAACAACAGCTTCAAGGGACTGAACCTCTTCTCCAATATGTCGAATCTGGTGAATCTCGAGAATTTAACAAACCGAACCCAAATTCGACGAACGACAAGTCCAGTTTCTGTTTCGGTTTTCCAGAATCAAAGTGCTGTTTTGAAACATATTTATCTCAGTCAATCCGTAACCAAATCTACTCAAATCAGAGCCCACAATGAAGAGAGTTTTGTCTACTTTCTGATGAAGAAAGATTCACGCGCATGAAACTAGTAGTTTGGGAGATATCACCGAAACAAGGTGACTGGTCCAGAACAGTGCTTGATTCCGAAATCGTAACTTGGGGACATGATATCTCCTTCATTTCCCAATGAAAATCGATGATTCTTGTGCCCAAAATGAAGAACTCTGTGTCTAGTTTCCAGAGAAACAAGACTCACGTTCATAGGGGTAGTTTACAGTGAGATACGATGAAAACAATGAAGGTAGGTAAAACGGGTTTTACCCAGAATTTTGTTGAACTTGCATCTTCACCCTCTAACTTGGAATCCCAGCTCCATCCTTCTTCTACTCGAAAATGGTGGATGGAGATATAGGGGAGGATTCTCAGCAACAGTGTTATCAAAGGGTAGAGGAATAAAAATGGTGAAGGATGGCATGAAGATCACTTGCATGCACCAAGGTTTTGAGATTTTCCTCTTCTTCTTCTCTCTTCTCTCCATTCGCATTCTCCTCTCTCTCTCTCTCTTGATGATATGTTTTCCAAAGTTCAGAAAGTGAGGTGTATGGGAGTGAGGCCTGATCCTAGGGCTTTTTAGCTGAAGGTCATTTAAGGGCATGAAAAGACCATACTACCCTTAGTCCATTTTATTACTTTGATACACTTCTAAATAACCACTAACCTATAATTTCCCTTAACAATCATGGTTATGATCTTGTGGAATTCAGGAGTGTATTTGGTGTTGGGTAATTTGGGTTACGGGCTTAAGGGACATGGAAATGACCAAAATGCCCTTGGCCCATTAAGTCTTGGTTTTGAGGCTAAAACCCCAATAATCTTATGGCTTTCTGCTCGGCATAGGTTTCTCGATTAATCCACATTCGAGTCGAGACTAACTGTTCACTCAATTGATACGTCTTCGATGTGAGGCGAAATGACGATTTTACCCTTCAGCTGAATTGTTCAATTAAATTATGACTAAGCCACAATTAAATGTAGAGTAGGATTTCTTTGGACTTTTCCTCGACTATTAATCCCCGAGACACGACCAATTATTCCCATAAATAATTACTCGGTCTTAGGAACCATAGTACGAGTCTTTAAAAATTAGGGATGTTACAATCACCCCAACTTTTAAAATTTTTGTCCTCAAAATTGACAAGACGAACCTTAAGCAAAAAGATATTGATATCGGGTCATCATGTCCTCTTCCAATTCCCGAGTAGCCTCTTCGGCTGAGAAGCCTTCCCTGACCACCTTGACAATCGGAATAGTCCTTGACCTCAATGTCTTCACGCCACGCCCTAGGATATGACTAGGATAAGGTTGGAATGATAAATCCGGTCGATGATCGATCGTTTCAATGCTCAACGGCTGAAGTGGATCGGGAATACATTTTCTCAACTGAGACACGTGAAAGACATCATGAAGATACAGACTTTCTTCAGAAATTAACTATTCCGACCTCTTGAGAGCTGACACTAATTGTTATGGACAATGGAATGCCTACAATCTGTTGAGGACACGAACTCATAGTTATGGTATCCACACATCCTGCACTATCGAAGTCAGGAACTCGGAAGGTTTCGGCCTAGCCGTAGCTTGAATTGGAACGAAACGATGACTTTAAGAGAATTTCTTTGGAATCAAACCATACGGTATCCAGAAGAAAAGTTTTCTTCTCTTCCCGAGTTACGCTCACATAAGCGCTTGACTCATTTTACTAAAAATCTCGACTGAAGCAAACAGAGTTATTTTATAAAACAGGTTGACTTTCAGTCCGAGGAATCTAGAAACGATTTTCCTTGCAACCGAATCCAGGAAAACTCTAAAATAATAGTAAAATATTCTTTCATTAAATTAGTTCCAAAACTTGAAAGTACAATAGTTCTATTTGAATGAAAATTCTTTTCAATGGGGTTTCTAATGACGATAGTTTGAAAATACGACTATCCCAAAAAGTTAATTCACCCCAACTTATAGATGACCTTACTCAATGCATGGCACTCCAACAAAGCGGAATCTCATTCTCTAATATGTAAAAGTTACGAGTTTGAAAGTGAGAGTAGAAGTGTTACTTTGTTGGAACCAGCCATTTGTGCGATCAAGATCTCACAAACTTCTATTATCGTGCTTGAGTTCGGCTCTGTTAAGACAAAACAATTGGGTTCGTTCGAGGAAGGGATCAGGAAGGACGTTGAGCCGAAAGGGAAAGCGGGTATTTGTTTTAAAACTTTCCCAAGCCGCTATTCTATTCGATTCAATTCATTTCCCCTCAATTCCTTTCTTGAATCAGTCCAAGATAAAACTTCGAGGTTAGAACAAAGGCTTGTATTTCGTGACAAAAATAGACACGACTCAATTGCCTCAAGAGACTACACAATGGTTATAGGATGCACTATCAAGGACTCATGTGTCATACATTCACTGTCCAATCATTTAGTCTCAGACCGACATACGGTTCATCCTTCGACCTTCTCCCATCATACGGGTATAGTGGGTGGAAGGGAAAAACACTATACGTACTCAACTGTCGGATTGTCGTAGAAAGGCATCGTGTACTGGACCACGATCGGACAATTCTGAATTCAGCACATACTTGATTTATCGACGTCTAACCATAGGTTAAACTAGTCTTGACCCATCCGATGGATCAAAGTCACGACAACTTACTGTTGATCTTAACGAACTCAAGATTAACGATTGGAGTTCCACTACAGTAGCGGAAGCTTGAGCACTAGAACTACCGAAGATGATTGCCCTAACATGGCTTGACACTTCTCCAACCAGCAATTATATTCACGTGTTACCTAGCCTTCCATTACTTCCGAGCAAACGTTTGAGTCACCCACGTCTTCGGTTATCTTAGAAACATTTCTAGCATCTCAGGTAGTCACCGGTACAACCGATGTTTTAACTAACCCAAAATAATGATAAGGGTGCGTCTTTCGACCGTTATGACTCTGTCCTCAGAACTCAAACCTACAGTTCGGTGCCCTTATACAGGTTATCGGTCTTTCAGGATTGTCTAAGTCAACGACTTATCCAATCACAGTTGTCTTTCTAGATCAACTAGCCTTTGAATTTTGATACCTATCTTTCATAGATATTGATTACTCGAATCTTAAGGAGATGCAAATTTCGATATTAGGAATCTTACTAGAATGACATAAGGTTTTCTTTAGAAGTTACGATTTAGTGCCATCCTCTGCAATCCTTGGTTTCTCGATTAACTTCAATGTAGCAATTATTCTCGGATTAGTCACGAAATTGAAATTGCGGTGGCACCAGGGGATTTTGAAAACAAAAGGTTATTTTGGGAATCACACGAGCACACCATGAGTGTCTCCGTATTGATTCGTTGAAATTGGATTTATCCTGTAGAATTTTCCTTGGCCCAGCTTCTTTTCGAACTTCCGCGACTATCCAAACATACTTATTACATTACATTAATCAATATAGCTTCAGGACGGGTTCTACTCCCATGACAACATCATGTTCGCCTCGTAGGTGACCTTAATCTCCTCGTTCTTCCAATGGGTTAGCTGAGGTATTATAGATTAAGATTTCAGAATCACTTCTTATGGTTGAATAGACGCCACTACTAATGGCAATTACCGGAAGTAGATTTCTTGGAAAAGATACTACAACAAACGTTATCCTGAATCGGTATCTAGAAGTCTAATCTGACTGATTGGAAATTTTTTTACCAATTTCCCGTACACAGGGAGGTTCACACTCCACGAAGGCTTAAGAGTTCACGGTTCAGATTTTAAAAACATAGGTACACTTCACAATACAATTGGAGATACGGTTCACAACCCATCCATCGGTGTAGATATTTTCGTTAGCTTTCCGACGCCTCTCGGAACATAAGAATCGAAGTTCCGGAGCAGAAGTTACGAACAAAATGAGTCGGAAGACTAACGAGAATTTCTCACAGACCGTGATCGGAATGCTTCCAGCATCGGATTGAAATAAGGTCACTTCTACCGATTCCAAAAACTAACCTGCTTTGAAGGACTTGATTCACAGTTCCTGATCAGGACTTAACCTGATCGGTACCTTGTGATTCTGCTAGCAATATTGACAATGGACTACCTTCACTCGGTTGGCTTTTTCACCTATCACAGGTTGACTTCGAAGAAGAATAATCGGGATCTGTATTTGAAATTTTCCGAAGGGACTTTCTCAACTACTACCTAAACTGGGATTGACTTACTCCAGGAGGTAAGATTTATGATGAAAACGATATCTCTATAACTGATAAGCTGACTAAATAAGGTCAGGGTTTCGGGTGTTAACTAGTCTGATAGCTTTCAGTACACTGACATTGCTATTGCCCAAAGGCTTCGCTTGATTTTTTTACTCCTCGATAAGATCTACGACGTTTCATGCCGCGATTCACTAGCCGCATTCGATTCATTAACTGAACAGCCGCCCACAGTTTTCTCGAACCATCGCGGATGCCCATCATTGTTTCCAATTGTCATATGTAGCCCTCTGCTCCTGCCGTGCGCTCTGATGAAACGAGAAGGCTGAGAATCCTATGGTGTAGGGTCTCGGACATTTTCGGGGATGAGGCAACTATTTGTCATAATTTTCAGTACTTTACATGAAACATTGAGTGGATCTTGACTCAATACGTCACATAATACACTAAAAAGGCCTGACACACAATTGTCTAAGTCCCTAGCTGACTCGATCCTATACTCTTGACCCGAAGGTCACTAAGTCCGACAAGGTCGAACCGCTCTGATACCAAATGTAACACCCCGATATTTCTTTAACAAAAAAACACCTAAATATACAATTTGGTATAAATCAGAGTATAAAAATTCCTGTTCAGATATACATCTTTACAAGAAACAGCGAAAACTACAAAAATATAACATGATACAAGTTCGAGTCATAAGGCCGAATACAGAGACTACATCAGAAGAATCCAAAACATAGATGGAAGATTACATCTCCAATTTCTCCTCGAGCCTGACGACTAACTGTGCCGCCTGCTGTCCTTATAACCTGTTCTCTGTAAAAACAACAAATATGGATTGGGTGAGACAACTTGTCTCAGTGAGTCCTACCGTGCCCCCTCACTAACACTCGGTTCAATTCATTAAATCGTTATCAAATATAGATGATTAGCTATCATAAGCTATAATCGAATTGCCAAGCAAATCGTGAATTTATTTAACACGAACCGATTGCAATCTAGTGCTAATCCCGGTAATCGTGTGTTCAACTTAGCATAAACCGACTGCAATCCAGTGCTAATCCCGGTAACCTATGAGTTGACCACGCCAAAACACATTCAGGGCCTAGGTAAGGGGTCATGACTACCCTCCCTGATATGCTACTTGTCGGATCGTCACCCAATGCGATACATATGACAATACGTATCAATTCTCGAGAGTTAGATAATTTATATCTTCTTTTTGATTTTGATCACCAAAGGATCAATCACATAAGCTTATTAGATAATTTATATCTATATCGATCTATAACCCGTTTAGATGAATTCAATAGTTAGACATCCGGCGTTATAATCATACACCATGACATATATAGTTATATATATTTAGTCAATCCATCAGTCGGTGTACCCACACGTATACTAGGGTTTCGGTTTTTCAATCAAATAGGCTTTCAAAGCTCTTTTTCGAAATCATGAGTTGAACAAGTTCAAAATAAGGTTTTCAGTAAGGCAAAATCCTTAAAATTGGTTGGGAAGAAGATTAGAAGTGATTTGGGATCGAAAGGAGCGACGAAACGAGAAATCGGAGTCCGGTAAAAGAAGCTCACCAACGGTCCGTGCCCCGGGGCGCACGACCCGTGCGTGGTGCACTGAAATTTATACAGCCAATCCGAAGCTCACGCACGATCCGTGCCCAGGGGCGCACGACTCGTGTGTGATGTTTTATTCCTTAATTCAGCCAATTGCGAGGCAGACGCACGGTCCGCGCCCAGGGGCGCACGACCCGTGCGGTCTGTTCTGTTTCTCTATTTTCCAGTCCGATTCTCATTCTCGCCCAAATCGAATTTCGATCGTAATCCAACCTGAAAACAGATTTCATAAACCACATTCTAGACTATATTCCAGTGAAAGCGTTTAAATCACAATTTCGTAAATTGCTCAACATTTCAATAAAAACCGTAAAAACGCGATATTGCTCAAAACCGGTTTTCGGTTCCAAAATCTTTCGAAAACAAGATAACTGCCTTATGACTCAAAACAGACACATTTTCATGACACACAAAAACATCCCTATCCATGAGTGGAACTCACCTGGTTAGACGATCGTGAGATGGCTCCGCGGAATATGCGATGACCGAATCACTTAGGCACACGAACGATTTCAAATAGGCACCGACTAGCGTAAGGACAGCCACAAATATTCAAGTCAGCAACTGAGCAACAGCTTGAAGGGACTGAACCTCTTCTCCAATATGTCGCATTCTCCTCTCTCCATTGTCATTTAAGGGCATGAAAAGACCATACTACCCTTAGTCCATTTTATTACTTTGATACACTTCTAAATAAGCACTAACCTATAATTTCCCTTAACAATCATGGTTATTGTGAGTATAGATTGCGCCTAAGAGGGGGGGGTGAATTAGGTACTTAGAGATTTTTTTCGGTTTTAAAGTTGGTTTGATAAAATCTTGTTTTATGGTGAGTGTATGGAAAAAGTAAAGTGCTGGAAAGAAAAAGGACACAAGAGAATTATACTAGTTCCCCTCCACAATCCGGAGAGTACGTCTAGTCCCCTTGCCAACTAGCAAGAGATTTCACTATAGTTAGAATGATTGTACAGCCTGTTCACACCAATTGTGATGCTTACTATCTAACCTATAGGGAGATCAAAGGCTCTTAAAGACCTTTAAGATCTAAACACTAAGTGCAAGAAGAACAATCCTCTTCAATGCACACACTTGCTCCAACAATCCTGGAATGCAAGGTCAAGTTTATACAAATCTGAATCTTTGTAGAAAGTGTTTGAAATAATATGTATCAATACAAGATTGATCTTTTCTCTTGTGACAACCAAGTCTCACAATGATATACAAGTGTTCTTTATGTATGATATGAAACTTATGACTTTGAATGAAAGTTTTGGAACAGAAGTTTCACTATAAAAATTTGGTTTGAACACTTAGAATTTTTGAAAGTTTTAATAGAATGTATGAATGTAAAAATTATGGCCAGAGAGATTGGTTGTTTGAGAATTGAAATACTGAAGTTTATATAGGCTTTAAAACACCTTTTCAAAAGAGTACCATTTGCCAAAAGTTGCCATTGTCGAAGTGCCAAACTAAAACGGTTACCAAGTAGCAACGTTCCAATTTTTTGAAAGCAAACTTGGGTAGCAACGTTGGTAATCAACAGAAAAACGGTTATCACTTCTTTAACGTTATCAAGTATAACGTATATATTTTTTTGAAAGATTTCAAATGAAAATGAATTCAAATGAATTCAAATGAAAATGAATTCATTATAACTTTCAACATTCAACGTTCCAAATTTAACATAACAATTATAACGTTCCAAGTTGAAAACTCATGCATAACGTTTCATGGCATGCATGTAACTCATGCATAACGTTTGGTAATTTAACATAACACGTTAATAATAATATTTTATTTTATTATTATATATTTTTAAAACTCATGGCATGCATGTATCATAGCTTGAACACTTGTAATCAAAAGTAAGATGTGAATGTCATATACCTTTGATCAATCATAGACAATTCTTGCACTTTGATAACTTTGAGCAAATCGTAACTTTTAACATATTTGATCCATTTCCTCTTGCACAAATGATCTCTTGATTGTTGTTGTCTTCATCAAAACCACTGAGAAGCTATCTCTTCACATTCTCCCCCTTTTTGATGATGACAACCCGATATGTGAAAATTAGTTGTACTTTTGTTTCTCTACACAAGACTGCTCCCCCTGGATTAAAGCTCCCCCTTAATCCATAATTAGAGAGTTTTGAAATCTGCAAAATTTGTTAGAGAAACCAAAACAGAGCCATATTTTTCTCCCCCTTTGTCATTAACAAAAAGGATGGGAAAAACTTGACTTTATTATATAATATATAATGAATGAGAATAGACGAATTACACATCTCCTTCATCTAAAATCCCAAGTTCTCGCCGAATTTTGTAAAACGGTTCTCTTGCGAGAGGCTTTGTGAAGATATCTGCTAATTGATTATGCGTATCCACAAATGTAACTTCGACATCTCCATGAAGCACATGATCACGAAGAAAATGGTGTCGTATGTCTATGTGTTTGGTTCTTGAATGCATGACTGGATTCTTTGTAATGTTGATTGCACTTGTGTTATCACATCGTAGAGGAATGCATCCTAGATCAAGTCCGAAGTCACGGAGTTGTTGCTTAAGCCACAGTATTTGTGCACAACAACTACCTGCTGCTATATATTCTGCTTCGGCCGTGCTAAGAGCGACACAAGCTTGTTTCTTGCAAGCCCAAGATACTAATGCATTTCCAAGAATATGACAAGTACCACTTGTGCTTTTTCTATCAGTTTTACATCCTGCATAATCCGCGTCAGAATATCCAACTAAATTACAAACACTACCTTTTGGATACCATAAGCCAACGTTTGTTGTTCCTTTGAGATACTTCATGATTCTTTTGACAGCGGTGAGATGTGACTCCTTAGGATTTGCTTGAAATCGGGCACATAAACACACACTAAACATTATGTCAGGACGACTTGCCGTCAAATATAGTAAAGAGCCAATCATACCTCGATATTTAGTGATATCAATTGAAACACCGGATTCATCTCGATCCACATAAGTTCCGGATCCCATTGGAGTAGTCATTGCTTTGCAATTATCCATATCAAATCTTTTCAATAATTCTTTGCAATACTTTGATTGATTGATGAAGATACCATTCTTTAATTGCTTAAATTGCAGTCCAAGAAAATAGTTCATCTTGCCCATCATAGACATCTCAAATTCTCCTTGCATCATCAATGAGAATTCTTCACAAAGATCTTTGTTAGTTGAACCAAAAATTATATCATCAACATAGACTTGAGCTAATAAAGTATTACCTCTGATTTTCTTAATGAACAAGGTTTTGTCTACTTTACCTTTTTCAAAACCTTTTTCACATAGAAAATTGCTAAGTCTATCATACCATGCTCTTGGTGCTTGTTTTAAGCCATAAAGAGCTTTCTTCAACTTAAAGACATGTGAAGGATTCTTGAAGTCTTCAAAACCAGGAGGTTGTTTGACATAGACTTCTTCATTGATGTATCCATTCAAGAATGCGCTTTTGACGTCCATTTGGAAAAGCTGAAAATTTAGTGAACATGCATAAGCAAGTAATAAACGAATAGCTTCTAACCTTGCTACCGGAGCGAATGTTTCTTCAAAATCGATTCCTTCCTCTTGATTATATCCTTGGGCCACCAATCTTGCTTTGTTTCGAACAATTATACCGTTTTCATCAAGTTTGTTCTTAAACACCCATCTTGTTCCTATGATGTGTTTATTGCTTGGCCTAGGTACAAGTTCCCAAACTTGATTCCTTTCAAATTGGTTTAATTCTTCTTGCATAGCAATTATCCATTGGTCGTCTCCTAATGCTTCATCAACTTTGGAAGGTTCTATTTGAGAGACAAACGCCATGTTTAAGCAAGCATCTTTGAGATTTAGCCTTGTTGAAACTCCTTTGCTTATGTCACCAATAACTTTATCAATTGGATGATCACGATGGGTTCTCCATTCTTGTGGAAGATCACTATGATTTGTATCTTGTTGTGAAAGTTCTTCCTTTTGATGTTCCGGTTGACTCACACTTTGATCATTAGGAACTTCTTCCGAGGGTAGATCTATAACATCATCATCATCACAAACAACTATGTCCTCCTTAGAGGTGTTAGTTTCATCAAAAGAAACATGCATAGATTCTTCTATAGTTAAAGTTCTTTTATTATATATTCTATATGCTTTACTAGTGAGGGAATAACCAAGAAATATACCTTCATCCGATTTTTCATCGAACTTACCAAGATTGTCTTTGTCATTATTTAGGACAAAGCATTTGCATCCAAAGATGTGAAAATAAGCAATGTTTGGTTTCCTTCCTTTAAAGAGCTCATAGGGGGTCTTCTTAAGAATCGGTCTAATATTAACACGATTACTTACAAAACATGCCGTGCTTACCGCATCCGCCCAAAAATATTTTGGAAGATTTGAGTCGCTAAGCATTGTCCTTGCAAGTTCCACCAATGACCTATTCTTTCTTTCTACAACACCATTTTGTTGAGGAGTTCTTGGTGCTGAGAAGTTGTGAGATATTCCATATTCTTCACAAAAGTCTTCAAAGGAAGCATTTTGGAATTCTCCACCATGGTCGCTTCTTATGGAGGCAATTGTTAGTGATTTCTCATTTTGGATTTGTTTTGAATATTTCTTGAATGCCTTGAATGCATCACTTTTCTGCACTAAAAAGAATGTCCAAGTATATCTAGAAAAATCGTCAACAATAACTAAAGCATACACATTACCTCCGAAGCTTCTTGTTCTTGATGGACCAAATAAGTCCATATGCAACAATTGTAGTGGACTTGTAGTGGACACCACATTTTTAGATTTGAAAGTTGATTTAGTTTGTTTCCCCTTTTGACAAGCATCACAAAGTCTATCTTTGACAAATTTCATCTTAGGCAATCCAATGACAAGATCATGCTTCACTAATTTGTTCAAATGCTCCATATGAATATGTGCTATTCTTTTGTGCCAAGTCCATGAATCATTGTTGTTCGCCATGAGACATTTAACCTTCAAAGATAAGTCATCAAGGGATATCATAAAAATATTATTGATTCTTTTACCTTTAAGTTTAACCTCATTTGTGGCTTCATCTTCTATCAAACATTCATCTTTGGTGAAGTTGATTTTGAAGCCTTTGTCGCAAAGTTGGCTAATACAAAGAAGATTGTGCTTTAGTCCTTCAACATAAAGAACATCTTCAATGGATGTGAAAGGTGGTGCACCAACTTTGCCTATGCCAAGAATCTTTCCTTTGTTGTTATCTCCATAAGTAACATAACCCTTGGCCTTAAGCTTTAGATTTGAAAATTTGTTGATGTCTCCCGTCATATGTTTGGAACAACCACTATCGAGATACCATAGATTTGATGTGGTCTTCAAGCATACATTGCCATCTTCATCATCGGAATGGTGTGAAGCCATCAATGCTGGATTTGCACTTTCGTCACTATCCGACTCGGATGAAGAACTTATCTCATTATCATCCCAAGCAACATAGGCCTTCTTATTCCTAAATTTCTTTTTGTCTTTGAGACCACCTTTCTTGAGGAGTTTCGGACAATCCGGCTTTATGTGACCTTGCTTGCCGCATTCATAACATGTGACATCTTGTGTTGAAGTGGATGCTTCTTTATCCTTGCTTTTTGAGAATTTCTTCATTTTCACAAAGTTAGAATTGCCAAAATTATTTTTATGGCCAAAGAATTTCCCTAACCTTTTAACAAGTAGCATGACATTTTCGTCTTCTCCCGAATCGTCATCTTTCTCAACTTCTTTAGAATCAACTTTCAAGGCAATGCCCTTGGCTTTCTTGTCTTGACTCTCATGTTTTTGTAAGATTCCAAGTTCCGTCTCATATTCTTGAAGTTTTCCAAATAATGTTGCAAGAGACATGTTGGATAGGCTTTTCTTTTCGGATATCGCGGTTACTTTTGGTTGCCATTCCCTGGTCAAAGATCTAAGAATTTTAAGATTAAGTTCATCATTAGTAAGAGTTTTACCTAATGCCTTCAAGTGGTTGGTCAAGTGCACGAATCTCTTTTGCAAATTAAGGATGGATTCTTCGGGCTGCATTCTGAAAAGTTCATATTCTTGACTCAAGGTATTCGATCTAGATCTCTTAACTTCGGCGGTACCTTCATGTGTTTCTACCAATGTATCCCATATTTCTTTTGCCGTTGTGCATGTTGAAATGCGGAAGAATTCATCCATGCTAAGTGCACCTTGAAGTAGATTGATTGCCTTTTTGTCATAGAGCACCCTTTTCTTATCATCATCATTCCATGAACCTTTAGGCTTTATAGTACCAACACCATTGACCACACTTGTAGGAACAAAAGGACCATTTTAGACAGCATCCCATATTTCTTCTCCTTGTGCTTCTAAATGAGCCTTCATGCGAATTTTCCAAAAATCGAAATATTCACCACAAAACAATGGAGGCTTGTTATTGCTACCACCATCTTTAAATACCGGATTTGCAGAAGCCATTATGGATCTCTAGGAGCAGGTTACCTATAACCTGCTCTGATACCAAATGTGAGTATAGATTGCGCCTAAGAGGGGGGGGGGTGAATTAGGTACTTAGAGATTTTTTTTGGTTTTAAAGTTGGTTTGATAAAATCTTGTTTTATGGTGAGTGTATGGAAAAAGTAAAGTGCTGGAAAGAAAAAGGACACAAGAGAATTATACTAGTTCCCCTCCACAATCCGGAAAGTACGTCTAGTCCCCTTGCCAACTAGCAAGAGATTTCACTATAGTTAGAATGATTGTACAGCCTGTTCACACCAATTGTGATGCTTACTATCTAACCTATAGGGAGATCAAAGGCTCTTAAAGACCTTTAAGATCTAAACACTAAGTGCAAGAAGAACAATCCTCTTCAATGCACACACTTGCTCCAACAATCCTGGAATGCAAGGTCAAGTTTATACAAATCTGAATCTTTGTAGAAAGTGTTTGAAATAATATGTATCAATACAAGATTGATCTTTTCTCTTGTGACAACCAAGTCTCACAATGATATACAAGTGTTCTTTATGTATGATATGAAACTTATGACTTTGAATGAAAGTTTTGGAACAGAAGTTTCACTATAAAAATCTGGTTTGAACACTTAGAATTTTTGAAAGTTTTAATAGAATGTATGAATGTAAAAATTATGGCCAGAGAGATTGGTTGTTTGAGAATTGAAATACTGAAGTTTATATAGGCTTTAAAACACCTTTTCAAAAGAGTACCATTTGCCAAAAGTTGCCATTGTCGAAGTGCCAAACTAAAACGGTTACCAAGTAGCAACGTTCCAATTTTTTGAAAGCAAACTTGGGTAGCAACGTTGGTAATCAACAGAAAAACGGTTATCACTTCTTTAACGTTATCAAGTATAACGTATATATTTTTTTGAAAGATTTCAAATGAAAATGAATTCAAATGAATTCAAATGAAAATGAATTCATTATAACTTTCAACATTCAACGTTCCAAATTTAACATAACAATTATAACGTTCCAAGTTGAAAACTCATGCATAACGTTTCATGGCATGCATGTAACTCATGCATAACGTTTGGTAATTTAACATAACACGTTAATAATAATATTTTATTTTATTATTATATATTTTTAAAACTCATGGCATGCATGTATCATAGCTTGAACACTTGTAATCAAAAGTAAGATGTGAATGTCATATACCTTTGATCAATCATAGACAATTCTTGCACTTTGATAACTTTGAGCAAATCGTAACTTTTAACATATTTGATCCATTTCCTCTTGCACAAATGATCTCTTGATTGTTGTTGTCTTCATCAAAACCACTGAGAAGCTATGTCTTCACAGTTAAGATCTTGTGGAATTGAGGAGTGTATTTGGTGTTGGGTAATTTGGGTTACGGGCTTAAGGGACATGGAAATGACCAAAATGCCCTTGGCCCATTAAGTCTTGGTTTTGAGGCTAAAACCCCAATAATCTTACGGCTTTCTGCTCGGCATAGGTTTCTCGACTAATCCTCATTCGAGTCGAGACTAACTGTTCACTCAATTGATACGTCTTCGATGTGAGGCGAAATGACGATTTTACCCTTCAACTGAATTGTTCAATTAAATTATGACTAAATCACAATTAAATGTAGAGTAGGATTTCTTTGGACTTTTCCTCGACTATTAATCCCCGAGACACGACCAATTATTCCCACAAATAATTACTCGATCTTAGGCACCATAGTACGAGTCTTTAAAAATTAGGGATATCGACTGTATGATCCGTTCGTCATTGCACAAAATGTGAGACAAGTCTATTATGTCCCTTATCCATCAACACAGACTGATAGGCGTGGTTGGTGTGTCGCAATTAAAACAAAACCAAGAGGTCGCATTGAGACAAATGATGACACGGTGGAAGATGCGCCATATCAAATGGAAGAGATGTCTAATGTAAATGAAGTGATTCAATTTGAACCCATTACTCGTTTATGTGATAAGCCAAACACCGACGATGAAGTTGATGACGAAGAACATGCTGATGAAGTTGCAACAGACCACATTGGTGTATCAAGAATTCACTCCTCTGATGATGATTATTTTGAGAATGAATGGGATTCCAATTAATTAGTTATTTTATGTTTCAACAATATATGTTAACCTATTTTTAATCAAGGATGTAATTTATGTTTGTTTAATTAGTATGTTTATATATTTTTGTTTAATTAGTATGTTTATGTTAACCTTGTTAAGTATATGTTTGTTTGTTTAAATGTATATGTCTAGATACGGTCATGACATCGTCTCACTCAGAATCCGATCATGATGAAACATATGTTCCTCCACCTGTCACGGCTGTAGATATCTTGTGTTGCAGGCTAAGTTTTGATGATGAAGTGGTTAAGAGGTTTTGATGATGAAAAAGACAAAAGCTAAAGTTGATAATAGGAAAAAGACAAAGCCAAAGTTGATAGCCAAAGTTTATGAGAGTGACCAAAGGCAAAAGGTGATGAAAGTGACAAAGTATCAAAGTCACAATCCAAGACAATCAAACTCAAGAATTGAAGTTTCAAGATATAAGGGTAGTCCTTATAAATAAGGGTAGTCCTTAGGGTTTGGGTGTGTCTTAGGAAAAAGTGTAAGCTCTTACGAAGGTCAGCTCATCTCTCAAAGTCCCACGTTTTTCAAAGATGCATGCATACTTACGTAAACATACCTATCATCTTTAAAAACATAAAATCGATTTCCTCATGCATAAACATACATCAAAATCGATTTTCAGGTAAAACAGAAAAGGAAGAATCGATTGTCAGGTCATGTATTTTCAGTACATAAATCGATTTCTGAGCCAAACAATTTTAAGGGAAGAATCGATTCCCACTCTTTTGCACTTAACTGAGAATCGATTCCCACATGTCTCAGGCAAGCTGAGAATCGATTCATACATATTTTCACTAAGTATAGAATCGATTCCTAGCTCTCCAGGGTACTCAAGAATCGATTGTATCTATTTTTTCAAACAAAAATAAATCGATTCCCCACTTAAATAAATCGATTCCTAGATCAAATGCATTCAACAAAGAATCGATTCCTACAATACTTTCAACGTAAACTTAATTTCCTCATAGCCTATAAATAGGCAGTGCTTCACGTTCATTTTTACAGAACAACCCATTTCACGATCTATAACTTCTGAAAAACTCTTTATATTTTATTTGTGTTCTTCTCGCACCGCTGGTCCGTCAAGAGCTGATCTTTCGCTAAGAGTTAGTTGGGGTTGCATTCTTCAAGTTGTATTATCTGCCTACTCTAGAGGTATTTCTGTCTTTACGTTTGTTATTATTTAATTGTTGTGATTTGTACTAGGGAGTGGGGTATCTCTCTAGGGTAGCTGCATGTACTAGGAAGTGGGGTATCTTTCTAGGGCAGTTGATTGTAACAGGGGTGGGGTATCTCTTGTTATTGTTATATTAGATTTGAGGGCTCTCCATAGGTGGGGTATCCTAGGAGGAGAGTGCCTGAGTCTGTAAAGGTTTTCCAAGGCACCTGTAAGCCTTGTTGGTTTGGTTAGTGGAAAATCTCACAAGGGTGTGAGGACTGGACGTAGGTCACTAGGAGGTGACCGAACCAGGATAAATCTCTGCGTGCTTTACTGCTTTCCTGCTTTACTGTTATACTGCTTTACTGCTTTATATTCTAATTCCTTCGCTTCCACTTAACCTGCGCGAAAATTGATCCAAGTCATTGAAAAGGGGAAAAACGTTTTCGAAAGATCTGAAAAGTTTTAAATCTGGTAACAAGTGGTATCAGAGCTAGACTCTTGTATAAAGGGCCTAGCAGCTTCAAGAGAAATGGCTTTAGGTTGGTCTACGCAAGAGGGTGCATCTCTTTTCCGTCCTCCGGGATTCAATGGAGAAGACTATGCATATTGGAAAGAAAGAATGAGAATTTTTATTGAAGGGGTAGACTTAGATGTTTGGGATGCTGTGGAAAAAGGACCTTTCGTCCCCACACACATAGTAGATGGTATTCTTACAATTAAAAGTAGAAATGAATGGTCTGATGATGAGAAAAGAAAAGTGCAACTTAATTTACGTGCTAAAAATATTATTACTTCTGCTTTGAGTGCTGATGAATTTTTTCGAGTTTCAAACTGTAAATCTGCCCAAGAAATGTGGGATAATCTTCAAGTTACTCATGAGGGTACAAGTGAAGTGAAAAGGGCAAGAACAAATACTCTTACCAGAGAGTATAAATTATTCAGAATGAATCAAGGAGAATCGATACAAGAAATGCAAAAGAGGTTCACTCACATAGTGAACAAATTGGGCTCATTAGGAAAATCGTTCCCTCCCGAAGATTTGATCAACAAAGTGTTAAGATGCCTAAACAGAGAATGGCAACCAAAGGTTACTGCGATAACTGAATCAAGAAATCTAGCTACAATGACTCTTGCCACCCTGTTTGGAAAACTACTAGAGCACGAGTTAGAACTCACTCGTCTAGCAGAGCATGAAGAAAACAACAAGAAAAAGAAAAGTGTAGCTTTCAAGGCTTCTAGTTCAAATCCATCCGATGATAGTGATGATTCAGAAAATAAGGATGATGAAGATGATGAGAATATGGATCAAATGGTTAGAAAATTCAAAAAGCTCATGAAAAGGAAAAGGTCACACAAAAAGAATTCTTCATCCAAAGGAGCCTCAAGCAAGGAAAACATGTCAAGTCCACCAACTTGCTACGAATGTGGTAAAACCGGACACCTGACAATGGAGTGCCCGAACTTAGAAAGAAAATTGTCAAAGTTTAAGAAAAAGGGGTCCAAAGGAAACAATGGTAGAAAAGCCTACATAGCGTGGGAAGACAATGACATGAACTCATCAGACAATTCAGAAAATGAAAAAGGTCAAGTTGCTCTCATGGCCGACCACGACAGTGAAAATGAAACTGAGGTATATTCTAACTCTGAATCTTTACAAGATTCCTATGATGAATTATATGAAGCATTTACTGAATTGCATGATAAATCCCTAAAACTAGCTAAAGCATTAGATAAATCTAAGAAAGTTATCACTCATCTTGAAAATGCTGTTACTGCTTTAACTAAAGAAAAGTCAGAGCTTAGAAAAGAAAATGATAGCCTTGCATGCTTTAAAGAAAATTATACTTGTGATAAATGTGTTGAATCTGAAAAGAAAATTCATGAACTGGAATGGACTGTTGGGAAATTGTCTAGTTTACAAAATGTGCATAGATTCCCTAGAAATAAACCCATAGGAAGGCATGTTCATTATAAACCAAAATTTTCCACTAGACCTTATATTAGATGTTATTATTGTGGTAAACCTGGACATACAGCTTCTGTTTGCAGGGCAAGAGGTAAACAAAATATGAAAAAGGTGTGGGTTCCCAAAGGAACCATACCAAACACTAACCCACAAGGACCCAAAGAGATTTGGGTACCTAGAATCCTGTTTTAGATCATTGCAGGTATGCTTCAAGGTATGGGGGCAGATTGATACCTTGACAGCAAAGACTCAAAGCGCATGACCGGAGACGTAATAAAGTTCTTAACACTCACCCCCGGAAAAAGCCGTCATGTGACTTGTGATAGATAGAGGAAGAATCACCGGTAAAGGTCAGATCGGTTAAAATTTTATTCACCTCTATTTTGAAAATGTGCTTAAGAATAGTTTATCAAGTCAAATATGTGACTACTAAAATAGAGCAATTCCTGAATCTCATTTCATGTATCTTTAAAACAAATATTTATAAGGCATGAAAGTATTCTGGTCATCCCTCTAGGACTAAGCATATAGAAATTATATCACCTTCTTAGAGGTTATGGTTAAAAAGGCGATAGTGTGATTGAGTTAGTTGAGTCATCACAAACAACTAGTTGACATTTTCAGAAATCCATTGCAAAAAAAAAACCTGGTTCTTCATTTACTCAAATGAATATTTCAATAAAATGTTTTTTTAAGTGATTTTATAAAATATGAATTTAAGAGAATTTGTGACTTATGAATTTCTGCGTGCTCAAAAAGCGTTTTATAAAGCAGCTGAAATGCTACCTTTTCCCGAAATCCATTTTCTCCTGCCACAATCAATTGCTGGCTCTGGCATTAAAATTCAGAATACATACTCACAATCGTTGTTCAACTAAAATAATTTTTCTCCCATATTCTGGCCGCCATCACCAACTTTCAAACTAAGCAGCATGAAATACATAAAGCCTAAAACAATTGTTTCACAGATTTTTGAGACTCATGATTATCTTTTACCTGTCTTGATGGAAATACTCTCTTCATGGTTTCAAATATGATTTTCTGTTGGTTTTGATGATCCCTTATAAAACTGCAATGGTTCTTTTACCTTGTCAAATAGCCGTGACATTCGATTCGCAAACTCTATCTTACGTTGACCCTCTTTGATCATGACAAAAAGGGGGAGAGAAATATAGGGTTGCATATGAGCATATAGAACTTGCATATTATGCATCTAGTCAATAAGTCAGGGGGAGCATCATGATAGGGGGAGCATCGTATATATATTATCTGTTTGAACTAACCTCCCACCTTGAGATGAGTTAATGTTTTGTCATCATCAAAAAGGGGGAGAATGTAGATATCTTGTGTTGTAGGCTAAGTTTTGATGATGAAGTAGTTAAGAGGTTTTGATGATGAAAAAGACAAAAGCTAAAGTTGATAATAGGAAAAAGACAAAGCCAAAGTTGATAGCCAAAGTTTATGAGAGTGACCAAAGGCAAAAGGTGATGAAAGTGACAAAGTATCAAAGTCACAATCCAAGACAATCAAACTCAAGAATTGAAGTTTCAAGATATAAGGGTAGTCCTTATAAATAAGGGTAGTCCTTAGGGTTTGGGTGTGTCTTAGGAAAAAGTGTAAGCTCTTACGAAGGTCAGCTCATCTCTCAAAGTCCCACGTTTTTCAAAGATGCATGCATACTTACGTAAACATACCTATCATCTTTAAAAACATAAAATCGATTTCCTCATGCATAAACATACATCAAAATCGATTTTCAGGTAAAACAGAAAAGGAAGAATCGATTGTCAGGTCATGTATTTTCAGTACATAAATCGATTTCTGAGCCAAACAATTTTAAGGGAAGAATCGATTCCCACTCTTTTGCACTTAACTGAGAATCGATTCCCACATGTCTCAGGCAAGCTGAGAATCGATTCATACATATTTTCACTAAGTATATAATCGATTCCTAGCTCTCCAGGGTACTCAAGAATCGATTGTATCTATTTTTTCAAACAAAAATAAATCGATTCCTCACTTAAATAAATCGATTCCTAGATCAAATGCATTCAACAAAGAATCGATTCCTACAATACTTTCAACGTAAACTTAATTTCCTCATAGCCTATAAATAGGCAGTGCTTCACGTTCATTTTTACAGAACAACCCATTTCACGATCTATAACTTCTGAAAAACTCTTTATATTTTATTTGTGTTCTTCTCGCACCGCTGGTCCGTCAAGAGCTGATCTTTCGCTAAGAGTTAGTTGGGGTTGCATTCTTCAAGTTGTATTATCTTCCTACTCTAGAGGTATTTCTGTCTTTACGTTTGTTATTATTTAATTGTTGTGATTTGTACTAGGGAGTGGGGTATCTCTCTAGGGTAGCTGCATGTACTAGGAAGTGGGGTATCTTTCTAGGGCAGTTGATTGTAACAGGGGTGGGGTATCTCTTGTTATTGTTATATTAGATTTGAGGGCTCTCCATAGGTGGGGTATCCTAGGAGGAGAGTGCCTGAGTCTGTAAAGGTTTTCCAAGGCACCTGTAAGCCTTGTTGGTTTGGTTAGTGGAAAATCTCACAAGGGTGTGAGGACTGGACGTAGGTCACTAGGAGGTGACCGAACCAGGATAAATCTCTGCGTGCTTTACTGCTTTCCTGCTTTACTGTTATACTGCTTTACTGCTTTATATTCTAATTCTTTCGCTTCCACTTAACCTGCGCGAAAATTGATCTAAGTCATTGAAAAGGGGAAAAACGTTTTCGAAAGATCTGAAAAGTTTTAAATCTCAATTCACACCCCCTCTTGAGACTGAAGCCACTTGGTAACAACGGGTGATGGCACCAGCACTAGCAGGAGGAAGACTTCTACTCGCCTAGGGCATCGTCGTCAGCCTGCTTGTGTTGTTGTTTCTGGTGGCAGATATATGCCACCACCTGGGTTTGAGGGTGCTAGTAGTAATACTGCAGGCGAGTCAGTGATTCCTGATGGTACTGAGGGCTTAGCCTCGATAGATGTTGATGCAAATGGGGTACGCACATTTACTGTTAACCAGGAGGTGGTGAGGTATACAGTTGATGGTCGTATCATATTGGAGACTGCCGGCGATTCGTAAGTATTATATATTATTATTTATTAATTTATTTTTGTTGCCTTTTACATAACTTTTATAATTTATTTTTGTTGCCTTTTATATAACTTATATAACTTTTATATAACTTATATAATACAGGTTTCTTCCTTCGAAGGCTACAGCTACCGCCATCACAAAAACAATTAAAGAGAATTTCACCGGCAGCTGGAAGAATTGGACGGCGGTTAGAAAATATAAAGAGGCAATTGTGATGATGTTAAAATCATTCTTGATAAGTTGTTCTACGAAATAATTAATTTGGTGTATTATCTTATTGACTTGATTAATTAATTTGTCTTATTAACAACATTATTGTAAATTTCTTAAATAGGAAAAATGTACGTGGTTACTAGAGCAGCAAAAAGAAGTTGAGAGAGTGTTCCATAAGAGATATTCCCATCGCTATTCTGAATTGCTGCGGGATGCGCGCAATAAGAATGCGAAGTCATCTTATATGAGAGACTCAACTTGGGCTTCATTTAGAGAGTATTGGGAGACACCAGAATTTAAGAATTATTGTGAGAAGGCCAAGAAGAACCGTTCTTCTGAAAAAGGTGGCTGAATACACACAGGGGGGAGTGTTAATACTGCAACGCATCACAGGCGTTTGGTAAATTTATTACTTTATTACTTGATTAATTAATTATTTATAACTAACTAGTCATTTTCGATCATGTGTATTAATTAATAACACTATATGTATATATATAGGAGGCGATGCATCAAAGGCCAGTCACTTTGCTTGAGTTGCATCGCTACCTTCATATGCGAGAGGACACTGGTGAGTTTGCTACAGATCGGGCGAGGAATATCCAGGTAAAACCACTTTTACAATTATATATTAATGTTTATTATTTATATTTATCTTTATATATATATATTGTTTTTATTATATTATATATTATTAATAATTAGTTATTTATTTATTTGTTGGGTTATTTTTTTCAGGAGAGCTTCCAGGATGGGCTGGCTGAGTACCATGAGTCACATCAGAGCAGTGGGACAGATATCGATCCTGTGGAGGAGGCTAGAGTAGCTCGTGATATTTGGGAGAGAGTAGTTGGTCCCCAGAAGAGTAATCGTATTGGACCGGCTGCTTTCAGAACAAGCATTATTCCGAGTCTATCTTCTTCACATTCTGGATCAGAGAGTACTGTCGCTCTTATGTTCCTAATTCTAGTGAGTTGAATGCTGTTACGCAATTGACCCAGCAACTGAGCGAGGCCCATCGCCAGTTTGCCGAGCGGGAGGAGCAAAATGAACGGGAAGTGCATGCGCTTCGGCAGAAAGCTAGGATAGCTGAGGAGCGCATGGAGGAGCAGGCTAGGATAGTTGCGGAGCAGGCTAGGATAAATGAGGAGCGCTTTAAGCTTTTGCAGGATCAGTTGATGTCTCAGCACTCGAGGCCATCATCATCACATATGTCATCCTACCTGTCGCAGCAGCATTTCAGCGGTACATTTCAGCTGTGGCCTCAGCCCCAGTATTCTCAGCAGTATGCACCCCAGTATTCCCAGCAGTATCCACCGCAGCAGGTTCAGCACCGTCAGCAGCAGCCATACCAGCCATACCAGCACCCGCAGCAGCAGTCACCCCACCAGCCCAACTCAAACATCGATCTTAATATCGATGCGATTATTGCTTTTCTTGCATCAGATGATATCTATTATCATGATGATGAGTCAGGCCAGCAGCCACCCTAGTAGCTTTGAATTGTTTTATTTTGTTGTAATTTCAGTTTTCATTTGTATTTGTTATGAATATTTGAGTACTTTGTTCGATTTCAAATTGGAATTAAATTAAATCGTCTTCAGTTTAGACCTATTATTGTTTTTCATTTCGTATATTATTAAGATCGATATTATTAATTTTATTTATTATTTTAAAAAATAATTTTAAAGTTTTTTAATTAATTTAATTAATTATTTAAAATTAATTACTATATTAAATTAATTATTAATTATTAATTCTCATTCCTAATTTTTATTTTTTTAATAAATAAATCAATTAATAATTAAAGTTTTTTATAAAATAATATTAATTTTCTAAATAAAACAAACATTAATTTCCGACCGATTTAACGGGTTTTCCGGCGGTTTTTTTTAAAAAAAAAAGTTTTTCTGGCGGATTTAACGGTATTTCCGGTGGATTTTTATTTTTCTTTTAAAAAAAAAGTGTTTACCGGCGGATTCAACAGAATTTCCGGCAGATATTTCGGCGGATTTCGCCAGTAAAGTTATGCGATTTTTTGGGAGTTTCCGGCGGATTATCCCCCAGAAACCATTTGCTGCGGGCTTGCTACTGGCGCGAAAAATCCGCCGGAAAGTCCAATTTTTCGGCGGACTTTTGACTTTTCCGACGGATTTTGCCCGCCGAAAAAACCAACTTTTCTTGTACAGTATAAATGTCTACTTACGTTATGAAGTATTTCAATACGAATGAGATGCAATTAGTTTACTTTAAGAAGGCTTAAATATCACTTACCCCCCTGCAAATATCACGTTTATCCATTTACCCCCCTACAAAAAAAGTTTTAAAACAAACCTCGCAAATACAAAGTGTTTGCAGTTAGGTCCCTGCTGTTAAATTTTGTTAACAGCGTTAACTTACGCTGAGTTGGCACGAAACGTGGCAGTACACGTGTATTCCTAGGGCTTATATCATCATCATCATCATCATCAACATCATTCCTCTTCCTCTGAATCTGCGTCCTCTTCCCTTCTTCTTGTTCCCCCAGAAATTCCTGCGTCTCTGAATTTGCATCTTCTCTACTTCTTCTCTGAAACTCCTCTTCTAATTTATTCTCTCTTCTTCTTCTTCTTTCTATTGTTTGAGCTCTCCAATGGCAAGAAGCAACGCCTCTTCCAATGCTCCATCAAGGCAAGGGTTACTCCCTGTTTGTGGGTGTGGAGTAGCCATGCGTATATGGATTGCCAACACTGTTGTAAACTGTGGAAGAAGATTCTGGAAGTGTAAAAATTCTGGGGTATGTATGATTGTTGATTTTAATTTTTCTCTTGTCTTCACTGTACCCCCTTGTTTATGTTTATGTTTCTGTTTTTTTGTTCTTTGCAGAAGGTGGCAACCTGTGATTTGTTTGTCTGGGATGATGAGCTAGATTTTGAAACCATGAGGATGGTGTCAGTTTCAGAAGAAAATGAAGATTTGTCAGTTTCAGAAGCAACACAAAGAGTTTGTCAATGCAAATGTGGTCAAATTTCCAAGGAATGGGAGTCAAAGAAAATTGCTAAACTGAAGTTGAAGTTGTGTGATGAGAGGAAGAAGATGAGGTGGATGCACGTATTCGTTGTTTTGGTTATTGTGGTGTTAGTTTATCAGAAATTTGACATGGTTAAAAAGTAGGAAAACTGTTAGTATGACTGACTATCAATGTTGTAAGCTATATTTTAATTGGATTGTGTTAGGAAAACTGTTAGTAACCAATCCATTAATTACGTATGTAAGCTCATCTTTAAGTATGAATGAAGTTTCTTATTAAGTATATTGACATAAAAGTACCATATTTGATTCATTGAAAATAACTTGAACATGTTCCAAAACAGACACAACAATAACAAGTTTCCAAAACAAGTGGCACCATAACAAGTTGGACCAAAATGAGGTACCATTTCCCAAGTACATAACATAGTCTTCCTAAGTACATTAACTACTAAAGGGCTAAAATACATAAAGTCTTCATTCTTCATTCTTCACTTCATCATTAGGTCCTAGTTGTTGCTCCCTTCATCATCCTCAACAAGCAATGGCTTATTTGGGTCAGTACCAGGACCAGTAGGACGTAGTACAGTCCTCTTCACTCTTGTACTAAACCTAGTCCTTTGAACATTTCAGAACAATTTTCTTGTTACTTTAAGTTTACCAATTCGATTTGCAGCAGTTGAACCATGTACAACAGCATTCAATGGAATTACAACAACATTTGGAGCAGCATTCAATGAACCAGCATCACTTGCAACATTTGGATCTGTTGCAGGGACATTTGGATCAGTTGCAGGAACATTTGGATCTATTGCAGGGACATTTGGAGCAGCATTCAATGAACCAGAAGAACTTGCAACATTTGGATCAGTTGCAGGAACAATTGGATCTGTTACAGAGACATTTGGATCTGTTGCAGGGACAATTGGATCTGTTGCAGAGACATTTGGATCTGTTGCAGAACCATTGACAGAAACCTTCCTTGGTTTTCTCTACAATCAACAATAGCAACATTTAAATTCACAACTGTTTTAAATTTCATTTCATAAATCAGTTATGCAGAAACATTGACATTACCTTCCTCTTTTGTGCATCTGGATTGATTGTTGTGCTCTTGCATCCTCTGCTATTGTGACCAAATTGGTCACAGTTTGTGCATTTATATGAGGTTCCACTCCTTTTAAGCTTTTTAGCATCAGGTTTCTGTTCCTCATCAGGTTGCCTCCTACTTAGTTTCTTAGGCCTACCAGGGCCTCTTTTGTACTGTGGTGGCAGCATATGATCCACTTCCACATTTGGCCACATATCTTGGCCATTTATCGCACTAATACCATTACGATATGCAAGTTCATAACTAAATCTAGTATAGCATGAATCCACATAATCCTCAGGTTTTTGTTCTCTATAGGCTATGACAGCATATGCATGTTTGCAGGGAATACCAACTAATTGCCAAAAACCACAACTGCATGTCAATTCCCCTAGGTCAACAATAAAAGCCCTAGTACCAAATGAGTGAATGACCTGAAACTCAAGCTTAGGTCCAGACCATGTAGCCAACCAATTTCCACTTACCTCAGCCTCTCTATCCAACCTCTGCATAGGCTTAGGCATAACTCTATGTGGCCATCTAAGAAGTTTTCTACTCTGCTTAGCAAACCTATCCATTAAATAATCCCTAATCCACTCACACATGCTAAGAATAGGCTTATCTCTAGCACTTAGTATTGTACTATTGAAAGCCTCAGCCAAATTGTTCATAACAACATCACACTTAGGGTAAAAAGAGAAAGCATGCTTACACCAAAATTTAGTAGGTACACCCATAAACCACCCCCAACACTTAGCATCAACCTTCTTCAGCTCATTCATCTTTTTCTCCCATGCTTGGTAATATGTTTCCTTTGATGCCCCCATCATGAGGTCGCTAATGATAGTCCCCCCCACCAAACTTCTTCTTGCAGTTTGCATACAAATGCATAACACATAACCTATGTTCCAATACCATCTCCTCAAACACTTGTATCAAACCCTAAGCATAAACCTTCAACTAATTTTTGTGCCATTCTTTTAGCCCTCCAAGCTCTACCAAATGTTATTCCAGCCTTGTACGTTGCCCTAATTTCAGACATTATGTCTTTCACCTTTACACTGTCAGTAGTTTTTAACCTTTTGGCCATTGTTTTGGCCACCCACTTTGACCTGACATTTCTATTATTTAAGACCCTAGCACATGTGTGGGCCCCCACCCAAGTTTTCATTCTAAAAGTTTGTTTATACCCCACCTTACTAACAAGTGCCTTAAAACCACATTTGATCTTACATTCTACCCTCACCCTTTTACACTCATTTTTGACAAAGTTTATCTCCCCCCCGTTTAATATTGTCCACTCTCTAATTGCATCTATAAACTCGTCAAGACTACCAAATTCTAACCAACCTTAAACTTGTAATTTTTGTCAAGCTCCTCTGGCCTAAATCTCTCATATTTTGGATGGTACCTTCTGTCATCATTTTCTTCATCTGGGTCACTACTGCCCAACTCCTCAGTCATGTAGCCAGCATCTAGTTCACCCACATCCTGAACATTGGCACTAGTACTTGCACGATTACTCTTATTTGGTGTTCTGTTTGCCCTAGCTTTTACTCTGTAAGGGGTGCCATTTATGACAATTCTTGATCCACCTGATGATAAAATTGATGGTGATGGAGCAGTAGGTGGTGTATGATCTTCCTCTTCATGTCCAAACCCATCATCTTTGCCCATTGTTCTCTCTTCCTCACTGTCATCCATATGAATACCCTTAAGTCCATCCTCACTTTCTTCCCCTTTATTGACTGCCTCAGTCCCTTGAGTTCCTTCATTTGCATCAGTTGAATAGCTATGTTGCTCAAAGTGCTCAGTGTAGATATGAGCATCAACTTTATTCTTCAATGCATACTTAGCTATTTGTAATGCATCCTCATCAGACAACAATCTCTTAACCAATTCATCTTCCTTACCTTTCCACCATAGTCTATAACTACCAGATTGAAACCCTAAATCCTTCAAGATACCAACAGCTTCAAAGTATGACCATTTATCAACATCTAGACCTGCCACTGATGACTCATCGCCCCCTTCATACTCAAGTATCAAATTCTGAACAAACTTCCCACCGTAATGAAACACAACAGTAAAAGCCATCACTGTAAAAACAGAACAAAAGGGCTAAATTAGACATTTAACCTTACATTATAGACCTAAAATAGACATTAACACAATAACAACACTACACCCAACATATTCGTCCATGTAATACACAATGGTCAACACAGAACCCAACACAATCAATATTCGTCCCCCAACCCCAAAAAATTTCTATACTAAACTCTGAAAAGTGCAATGATTACTGCATGTGCAAACCTGAGCTCTATTCTCTTCGTCAACACCAGCTACTAATCTTCGTCTTCGTCCTTAGTTCCTTTACCTTCGTCTTCCCCAATGTTTCAATCGTCTTCATCAAATACCTTCACCATCGTCACAGAGATATGAAGGTGAGGTGAGAGAGAGGTGACACTGCTGAGAGAGTGATGAGGTGAGAGTTCAGAGGAGAGTGATGGCAGTGTTCAGAGTTCAGAAGAAAGTGATGGCAGAGTGAGGTGAGGTGAGAGTGACCAATACACGTGTACTGCCACGTTTCGTGCCAACTCAGCGTAAGTTAACGCTGTTAACAAAATTTAACAGCAGGGACCTAACTGCAAACACTTTGTATTTGCGAGGTTTGTTTTAAAACTTTTTTTTTTGCAGGGGAGTAAATGAATTATGGTGATATTTGCAGGGTGGTAAATAATATTTAAGCCCTTTAAGAAACATCAATGTAATTCTAAGAGATAACAATTAAATCACTTCAACGTCAAAACATGTAATTTAAATAGAGCAACCCCAAGATAAGGCTCAAAGTAATTATTGAATTACTTTTCGTATTACAGATACGCAGGGTCGTTCCAAATAATTTGGAGGCCTTGTTCAAATGTTAAAAATTGGGCCCTTAATTATATTTTTGATAATTAAGTTTGTAAATTTTTAAACAAGTACGTGTCTATATATATATATATATATATATATATATATATATATATATATATATATATATATATATACTTTGGCTAAAAACTTTGTGCATATTTTTAAAGCACTATGTTGTGAAAGAAAAAGCCAAGAGCTCTAGGAAAAAAGACTATTGGGTTCCAGTATTCCCAAACACACAAAACACATACATTAAAAAAGAGCATTGCTATTTGTTATGAGAGATTTTTGCAAGAAAGAGAAAAATGCATAAAAGTAGCTAGGGCATTTGGCTAGTCAAAAACTTGCTAACAATACATGGGAGAGTGAGTAGTTACAATTTGAGTGTTTTCTATGCTGCCACATAACATTTTTCTCTTTCTTGCAAAAAAACGCTCGTAACATCTAGCATTTTACATGAAAAATTGCTTTTACTCAAATTCTACAATGAACCCAACAAAATTGAGAATTAAGGAAGCACATACATATACATATTGATTTTTATTCAAATAACACTAATTATTATAATAAATGATGGGAAAATGTGAAAGAGTTGAATTGATCTGTTAAAGAGAAAATATAAGGGAGAAAGAACTCATACGGTGGGGAATTTTTGCTGGTGTAACAAATGAGCATGCAAGTCTTCCCTACAAGCTACAGCTCCGACCCCAATATGGGCAATTCACAATTCCCAATCCCAAATCACAACCCCTACAACAGTATAACCTGAAGAACTGAAGAAGAATGGAATGGAAAACGAATTGAAAAACTGAAGAAGAACCAAATGGAAAACAAAAACGAAATCCAAGCTTGAAAGTGGTGGTTCGGACTGACAGAGGGAGAGTGACGGTCAGTGGCGTGTTTTGTGGTGTGTAACAGTTACGATGTTGTGTTGGGAAGGGAGGGTGAGGATTTTGGAGCCCTCTGCAATAGCACAGGTCACACAGCTTAAGGGCTGGCCCTGCAGATACGTGAAAACTTAACCTAATTTTTACTCTTATAAATGTGTGGTTGAAGTCGTAACTTTCTCAATACTAGTACGGGACCAACGGCGCATCCCCAAAACTACAAGGGTTTTTTGCTCTCCCCGCTCCCTTGTCTCTGCCCCATGGCCAGTTCTTGCTTTTGTTAAGAGTTGGAAAAACGACCTTTCACTATACATGTATGGCTTATTCGTATAAAAGGTATATTCACACTCATATAATTGTATTATTGAATTGAATTGATTAAGATGATATTTTCGAAGGAGTAAATCAATTACGACTTCACTCTACTTAGATCGATACCATATACATGACTAACCCAAGGTCATTCATCATCTTCTGTCACTTATTAAATCTATTATTTTGTCACTTATTAAATCTATTATTTTGATCGATTATTAGTGAAGGATCAAATGGATGTCATTGACGTTATCAAATGTTTTGATGGCTTCTCGAGTATGCTTTGCTCTGCTATTATTTTGATTTTCAAGCCCACACGTTATTAAAATAATTATTGTATTTTTATCATTTTCAAGAACCTCTTCCAAATTGTCCATCAATCTCAATCATGTTGCAAATCACATGACAAAAGTTGATACAATATTTGAAACTTGGATCAATCCCAGCGGCCTTGACGAACTATCACATGTTGGTGACAAAATGTGTTTTTGGTGTCATTATTGCTTGGGTTTTAATCTTTGAACTTTCCATTGTACTAATGTATGTTTCACTACAAACCAGTAATAGAATGGAAGACCACAGTTTTCTTTACAGCCATGTGTTATATTGAAATACTTTTTGTGTTTGCTATCCTTTTTAAGGGTCTATTTAAATTGTGGGTCGACCTTAGACTTTAAAGTTGGCAAAGCGGGCTACTTGGGCTGCATTGCGCCTGCACCTTTTTGGCGTTTGCGGGCTACGAGGCCATTCGCGTGTGTTAAATATGGGGACACACCCTCTTGGGTGTTTTTCACCTGTTCGAATGGGGTCATGCGAATAGGTTCGCATGATGCTGTTCGAACCAGTGTTGCAGAGCGACAGATATTGGACGTCTCAGATTCCACCGACAGTTTTGATCAACGGCTTACAATCAGTCAAATGTGTGTCAGATAAAGGAGTGGATGTCAATCCCTTTGGAAAATGTGTCTGAACGGATAGAATTTAAACGGCTCAGATTTGTGATCTAAAAATGAAATCAACGGCTGACATTTCACCATGCCTATTATAAAAGGGGGTTCACATCCTCAGACCTTCTTCACCAAACCCTAATCTGCTTCTTCACAAAAACCTACTCTCCCTCTTGACAGCTACAACCAAGCTGAAATGGAATGGCAATTGTGCCCAACCCAGTACTCAAACGACAAATTCCTAACGGCCCTTCATCACCATGGGACTGTCACCATCGACGAACATGGTGTTGTGTTTCGTTGTCCTAACCATGTATTCTGCAGGATGAATAAGGACATCACCTTCGCCCAACTGAAGGAAAAGGCTGAGAGGAAGATTCGTCCAGAGGGAGCGTGGCGTAAAGACGTGGAGCGTATACGTTACCGAAAGTACAACCGTCTTGATTACGGGACTGCCTATTTTTCAGTTATGGAGATCCGCAACGATGACGACGTTGGGACCATGATGGAATATCATGCTACACTTCCGATGGGGAGACAAGTCTTAGAGTTGTACGTGGACACAATACGCACTCCAGAAGAGATCATTTATCTTCTGGAACAGGGACTACCGAAACACTAGTTTCTTAGTTAGTTGTTTGCTTATGTTGGTTTTATGTCTTTCGTATTTCATGTCTTTCGTATTTCATGTATGGTTATGGTTTGTAATAAAAAGCCAATAAATTTGCGCCAAATTAAGTAGATGACATCAGAAAAATACTTAATAATATAAAAAGTAGTTAAATTATACAAAAGTTCCAAACAAATATCCCCCCTAAGACATCATCCTACTGGGTGTTGCGCCCCCTCCTCTGATACACATTGACGATCCTCCTCCTAAACCTACGGAAGGGGTTGAGCAACCTCTTGATGCGCTGAAAGACGCTCCTGGTTGGCTCTGGGACATTATCATTGATGGTCCCATCCATCTCATCCACCATATCCAGGAGCTCTGGCAGCATCTGTCAAACAAATAACATAACATTATTTAAATAAGTAGATTTAAATAAGTAGAAGAAACTTATTACTGTAATTAACATAAAAAACACGTACCACACTGACATCCGGCTCATCCACAAGCTCTACATAATTTTCAGGGAAGGCAAAGGGATGTGAGACCCTAGAAAACCATGGAAAGTAGCCCGGCACCGTGTTTGAGGAGTAATTGTGGGGAGGATCAGGACAAACAAGAATCAGTTTCATCAGATATTTCAGCGGAGTATGGGATTACAGTTGTCTCGGATTCCAAAGGTGTAAAGCCTGATTGTTTTATTCTTCATGAATGTTGCGAGGGATCCAATGGCTTAAATTCCAATCCAGATGTCAGGTTTTGTGGTCAAGAAGATGGAAGCCATAATCAATCAGAGAACTCAGCAGGCTCTTTAGTCGATTCATGTTGCAGTCCATCCAAAAATTTTGACATGTCAAGAACGTGTTCTCTTACTCCACTTGACAAGGATCATTTAGACGACCTGCAGTTGGAGCTTGAAGCAATTGAAACCCGGTATCAGCAATGCTTTCGTGAGCTTGTGAACATGAAGGAGGAAGCCATAGAAAGTGTCAAAAAGAGATGGATGACAAAGAAGAATATATCAGTTATGTGATGCATTAAGGGCAGTTCTGTTTTTCTTTTTTTTCTCTCTATTGGTTTACATCAATTGATTTCTGGCCGACTATACCTTGCATTGCAAGTCTCTTGAAAGATTTTTATTTGTTTTTTATTGCATTTGGCCTTGTGATTTTCGTACATATTTATTTTTCTGACAAGTTAAGGTGTGCATTTTTTTTACAGAAATAAACCTGATTTCAAAATCAATGATATTGGCAATATAAATAGGAATGGTAGAAAACAAATGGAGGCTAACTCGCCACTCGAGCTAAGCTTATTTATGAGCAGCCGCGTCTGCATTCACTATGCTCCATTTGAAGGCTAAGCTACCATCAAGTTCCTTTACTCAAATGTGTGGTTCACATATTTATTAGACACTCTGTATAAAGGTGAAAAGCCCACAATTGTTCCACAGGTGTTCGCATGGCCTCATTCGAACGGTGTTCGCATGACCTCATTCGAACACCTTCGTTTTCACGTGTTCGCATGAGGTCATGCGAACACAGCAGATGCACAGAAAAAAAAAACCAAATGTACAGAAGGGAGAGAGGGTTACCTGAATGAAAATGGAACGATTAGAGAGAGTGAGAGGAGGCGAACAAAACCCAGGTGGTCTTGAGGGTGTTTGTGGAGAAGATTGAGTGGGAGATTGGGTGAGATTGAGTGAGTTGTGAGAAGTTGAGTGAGAGGGAGAGTGAAGGGTAGGGTTCGAATGAGAGGGAGAGTGAAAGGGAAAGTGAGAGGAGTGAGGGGTGTGAGGGTGAGAGGAGTGTGTGTGTGTGTGTTTTTTTTTTAAGTTGAGGGTATTTTAGGGTTTTTAGAAGTTAGGGGGTGTGAAAGAGTAGGAGGGGGTGTGGGGAAAGTAATGGCCACCTTTTTTTGGCTGGGCCTAAAAACTCGAGTTGAAATTTATGCCCATACTATACAGCCCAAGCCCAACTATATGTGAGCTTCCCAGCTGTGCAAGAACTTTGTTGTAAAGATATATGTTTATTTATGAGATTAGACGACGGAATGAAAAGCCGGATACATAGGCATTGTTCTATAATAAATAATATTCCCCAAAAAAATATATAAAAAGAAAAAGTTGTATTATCTGATAAGTCTGCCTAACAAGATGCACTAAAGAGTAAAGAGAAGAGCAGTCGATAACTCTCAAACCCAACATTAGAAGCCAAAAAGGAAGAAGCATGATGCAAGAGTGGACTACGCTTTTGAAATACAAAATGAAAGTTCAATGAGGGATATTCTTCTTATGGATCGTGTAACACCTAAAATTCACAACTAGGTGAACCAAAAGTATTAACATAATTATAAACAATCAGAGTATAACCTACTCATAATAAAGGATCAAATAAAAACTAAAGCGGATAAATTCCACTTACATAAATTTGAGATAAAAATTTCTCAATTTCACTTCCGAAATAAGTACTCAAAATGTACATATCTAATAAAATACACATGACTATGGTCCATCTATAAGACAGGGTTATAAAACGCTATATGACCTTGATTACAATTCAAGGATTTAAATCTAATGATACATGACAAGGGAAAAGAAGCAAATACAATCTAAAAATCACCAAAGGATCTTCCCTCTAACTGAGTAGTTAAGGTATCCGCCACTCCTCCTCTATCTGCTTTGCTTTACCCTGCACATCTGAAAACACCACATAAAAACAGTGAGATTACAAATCTCAGTGAGTTCTTTCGCACCCTCACACAATTCCTCTCTCGGTGTTTTCCTTGTCCATGATCTGTTCTTGTTCATGTCTATCTTTTAATCTTGTCTGTGGCTTAGCATAATCTGAGAAATAATGCCAGGTATTCTAGAATACCCAAATTCAACGGAAACCCCAATTCATATAGCTATACCGAATAATGCCAGGGCCCTAGTTTTGGGTTCATGACTCCCCTCAGCTAAGTATGCTACATAAACTCGGGATCGTCGTCCCCCTCAATATCTTTTATTATTATCTCGGACATTAAGTCTATTACTCGCACGAAGTCGTATTATCTCGAACATTTAGTCTGTTACTCGACACGAGGTCGTATTCTTTCATCTTATTACTTGAACTTAGACACTTAGGTCTTTGACTTCATACTTAGGTCCCTTTTTTACTCGATACAACAATTATTCGAGTATAACCACTAATGGAAAAAATGCTTTTTATATAGGTTAAAATTGACATTTCATATCGGTTCCCGAACCGATGCCAAAAAAGGAGATATAAAAAATAGGGACATTTTCATATCGGTTCCTGAACCGTTATGAAAAGTTGTTTTTATATCGCTTGCCTCTAGAACCGATATGAAAAGTCTCTTTTTTAAAAAAAAAAAATAGACTTTTCATATCGGTTCCCATAAAAAACCGATATGAAAAGTCTCTTTTTTTTTTAAAAAAAATGATTTTTAACATCAGTTTTCTATGGGAACCAATATGAAAAGTCTCTTTTTTTTAAAAAAAAAAAGTGACGTTGTCTTCCATCAACTCTAGATCCTTCTGTAATACTTCTTTTACGGACCAAGTATATTGTTTGAAAATATAAACACCAATATTAAATAAAAACATCCAAAATCAACATGACAAGGAGATATGCAAGTTACAAATCAAAAATTTGATACATTGTATTATATAGGCAAGAACTGTGGCAAAAAAACAACTATGGTAAGGATACACAAAAAATAAGGAATTTACATACATATGTTCATTGTTTAAGGCCTAATGCACGCGAGCAGATTGTCGAACAGATGGCAGCGGGGACGCGGTAGGAGTAATATTCAAAGGCGACCGATTTTGCGCCGGAGACCTTCTTACAGGAGTTTGGACTCTCAGATGTTCCGGTAAAGAATTCCAGCTTGCGTGTTTAGGGGCTTCAATCTGTTCCAGAGTTGCTAAAACCTCTGTCATTGGAGGTCTTGACTTGCCTTCCTTGTTGAGGCATTGTAGAGCAAGTGTGGCAGCAGTGAATGCTCCTTTTTGTGGGTATTGTCCTTCTAACTTTGAATCCATAATCCTGAAGTCTTCTTTTATCACCCAAATAAAGAGAAAAGTATAGTAAGAATACACAATATAGTAAGAATACATTCACTAAGATTCGTATAGTAAGAATACACAATATACTCTACTAAATCGCCAATATAAACACATTTTTTATACCTTGGAAGAATGCGAATTTCCCCACGTTAGGCCAATAACATCACCTCCCAGAGAATCATGCCATACCTGGAATATGGTGGAGAACTCTTTCTACAAGTGAGAATACCATTATATTAGTTAAGTTTGTGTAAGTAAAGAAGATATAGTTTTTTTTTGACAAAAGTAAAGAAGATATAGTTAAATACAGAAAAGTTAGACCGTAAATAATTGAGAATACCATTTGATTAGTTAAGTTTGTGTAAGTAAAGAAGATATAGTTAAATACAGAAAAGTTAGACTGTAAATAACCGATATATTTTAACTTGTTAACTTCTAAAGCTGGTAACAATGTCATCATGTCTTGTATGTTTCATACATCAGAATGTTTTATAGAATGTTATTATATTTGATCATGCACACAAAAAAACCTCCTAGGGCTAATGAAATTGTATATTGCCTTGCTACAACTAATAATCAATGTCAACTAATTATATCCACCTCACCATTGAACAATTTTAAGACTATATATCTCTTGAAACTACCAGCTAATTAAGAATTATACCGTGATCAACTTCTGAGGAGAAGAGAAGCCTTTGGGGATACGGGAGTTTGTCCTTCTGGAGAATAATTATTGCATCATAATTGTTTAAAGGAGTTCGCAAAAGGCACTGCAGCATGAATTGAAAAAATCATTTAGTCTCTTAAAGAAATCGCATCTACAAATGAAATTTGAAACGAATAAGTTTTTAAAAATGTGCTCCACTCGCCTCCCATCTATATGGACCAATCTCCTTCTGAAATGTAAGTTTCATCAGCAAATTTGCACTGCTTCGTGCATAAGCAACCAACCTTTTAAGTTCCTGTTAAAATTAATAACATATTAGTCATTAACATGCAAATACCTCATTATCAATTAGCATGCACTCACTAAGTTACTGGTTCTAACAGTATTGAAATGTTGACATAAAAGGTTCAAAACAACAGCACACACCCCAACTAGCACCTAAGCAATATTATATTTTGTAGAGAATTATTCCAAGAGAAACAGCAGAGGGACTGACATTGCAATCAACAAACACATAAAGGAATGCCATCAAGAAACTTCGGGCCTTACGAAATAAACACGTGAACAAAACTCAAATTATATCTAATTTAGAGAGCAACTAACCAGTGCACTAGGTGATAATACAGTCCAAGCCTCAGATGCTTTATCATAAACTGTAGCTAAGAACATTGCTGACCCTACATTTTGTCCATTTTCTCCCTGGCCTTTTCTTTTTAGCACAAAGTTATCCTGAAAATCCATATGGTTACCATCAAGAACACATATTTCCCACCACCAGCTTCATCGAGAAGTTTTTACATTTTGTACTAAGACATACAACTTACATTTATTTCTTTCTCATCACTTTGGTTCAAGTTATTATTTATGTCAACGACCAGGGGAGAAAAAGTCCAATCATAGTTTGCGAGCAATTGTGGGAACCTGTCAAATTGCAATCAATAACCATAGAATAGTGTTATAGTTATAATTATAATATTTATAAATCAACAACCATAGTTTGAAATTTGAATATTCAGTCTCAGGCTCTAGGGGTAGTTGTCCATCCCAACTTCGCACCCAATTGTGAAACCCCTTCACAAAGGAATGGCCACATTAAGTATGGTAATAAGGTTTATGATATTCCACCGAGAAAAGTAGGTGTAATGGAGTACACTTATTCCTGCTTCATGAGACATTCAATATCTCCCAACCAAATAGTACTCGAGAGTTAATTCTAAAAGGGATGAGTACAAGTTTTGTAACGTATGTTATGGAATGAATAGTCATTTCATCTGCTGAGTAAATGAGTAACAATAATTAGGAAAACCCATCTTAAGAACCCAGTAATCCGTGAGCAGGGAGCATCAAATGGCAAAGGATTAAGAAAGAGATATGCAACCAAAAGCTCAACAGCCTCCTCTACCAAGCAAGCTGAAAACAGATGTGAAGCAACCCAACGTTTTGCAAGTCTAGATAAATAAAAAAACCTGTGAGTTATAGGTTACAAATAGAATATAACTTGACATATAATATAAACTTACAAATGCTCACCTAACTACTGGCCCATATATTGGGTAACGACTTTGTAATCCATTGATCATGCTAGCATGTTGACTGATAACCCTAATTTATATAGGTTATTTATGCTCCTAATACTTAAATTAAGCTTACTTCTCAAGTAATTCTAGTACTTAAATATGTGAATATATGAATATTAGGATAAATATAGGTTATAAGTCAAATCCCTAAACCTTGGGCATAATCAATGCCTTTGTGAATATGTTTGATGTTTTGCTTTAGCGCTGCAGCGGTTTGCTATCAAGGAGACGCTACAGCGTTATATGACGGCTGACCATTGAGATATTTGTGTGGCCACTTGAGGACATGATGAGTCACCACCCTTATCTCTTCCTCTCAGCTGGATATTTTGACTTTCAAGTGGATGCTAAATTACACTTGGCGCCTCCTAAATGGAACCCATGTGATAGTTGTTGTATTCCATCATTAGCACTTTTTGTAAAGTACTTTAAGGATAATATCTAAGTCTAATAATCATCATGTAATATTATTATTCTATTAAGACTTAGTTATTAATTAGATTAATTTAGATTGCTCCTCAAGGAGGTAACATACGTAGACAAGTAGTGGTAGTTTGAGAAGACCACCACATAATATACGTAGTAGCTATTCTCCATAGATAAACTACCTTTAAGCTTTTATTTTTCTTAACATAGTTTTTCTAGTCTTCATCCAAGGTTTTGCTCACGCCTCAACTTCATCTCTTGTATGCTACTTGGGATCATTGGAGTGTATCTTTTGCAACCACTCTTCTCTTGTCTTCATACGGTAATACATACTCTCTAGTTGTATTATGTTGATGGAACTTGTGATGAGCTAACTTTGTTGTAGTTGGATTGTTCTTGGTATGTAATGAACCTTGAGTAACTTTTGTATAATATTATGATGTTTGTGTTTTATTCCTTGTGTCATAATACTTTCAATCTTGGTTTGGGAATGATCAACTAAAACAAGGTAACTTTGTGGGTACAGACATGGTTCACAAAGAGAACTCAAGGAATAATATGAATGAAAACCCTTTAAAGACATTTAAAGGAAGCATTGCTTAACTCTAGACATAGGGGAGTAATAGTTCATAAGGCAAATGTTGTAAGAGCTTAATATACAGGGGTAAAACTTATTTAGAGCCTAGACATAGGAGTCTTGTAACATAGCCCTGACGAAAGTGACTGAAAGGCACGCCACCAAGGCGCTACAGCGTCTACTGATTCTGAAGCGCTACAGCGCTTAACGCTACAGCGTCTAATATTATCTGAACATTACTCTTGGGAATTTACACAACTACTGAGCTATCCAACTCACCTTTAATCACTTCAAACTTAATACTGTTTTATCACAACTTATGATGTTTACAACTCTTTACCTTTACTTGTTACTTAATTCTTTTCACTAAGATTTTAATCACTTAAACTTCTTAGATTAATTCCAATCCCTGTGGGAACGAACTTTACTTATCAATATATTACTTGTTGCGATTGTGTATACTTGCACATCACCTTTTCGCACAACATTGACTATGGATAAAATTAGTGTAGTTCAACCAAAAGAAAAGGATATTGACATGAAGCTTATCCCTGGACAATCAAATTAGTGTAGTTCAACCAAAAGAAGTATATATGTTGCTGCTTTCATGAAGCTTATTATTAAAGTGATTTATGTATGTTTATTATTAACATGTAACAGACTAACAGTAAACAAGCAGTCATATAGAGACTATTGAATATAAGGAAAACTTCCAATGAGAGTAAAGTAAGTCAACAAGCATATCAAAGAACTTACCTCAAGTATTCCCACAGCACCAATCCTGTCTACTATAGGTTTGGATGAACTGAATGACTCAAGTTCAAAGTGCTCAACAGCAACTCCACATTCTGTCAACAAAATTTAGATACAATCTTAATTTTATTGCAATGAGTAATCAAAAGAAGGAATAATTATAAATTAAACTTAAAAATTTGTTTAGCAAAATGAAATAGGTTCTGATTTCAAAGACAAAAGCATTAGAGCTTTCATTTGGTTGCACTCGACTATCACGAACTTCGCTTGATTGCACTCGACTATCCCGAACAGTAATCAATTTTCTACGCCTTCCCATGTTTTGAGTTGCTGCAATTAATTAAGGCAATGTTAGTTCAACAAAAACAACACAATAAGCTAGAAATTAAATCAATGAAAGCAAAAATAAAGTCAATTAAAACAAGACAACACACAACAGCTGTACAAACTCCACATTGCATCAATAAGTTTACATATGCCAAGCCACAACCTATCATGAAACATGTGATAATCAAAACTACTTTATGAGGAAAAGGACTAATTAAAATAGGAGATTGAGGTGAGGGCTCTTGTCTGATTATAAGAAAAAATGCATAGCATGTCTTGCATGCAATGATTCTAAATAAAAAATTCGGCAACTTTTTGTACAATCACTTATCCGCATCTTAAGTAACAATTACATAGATCACTAATCATTTTTCTAAAGCTCAAACACATGTAAACATAAACATCAGTAACAAATCCCACCACAGCACAAGAGAGTATAATCATTAGAAACTAGCAAAATCCAAAACCAAAATGCAAGGGACATATCAGATTTTATTAAGTTAAGCTACAAGACATACTGTATTTTCCAACAATGCCAGCCTTCTTTGTTCTTTTAGTCTGCAAAAAAAAGTATAGGGTGAACTTAAAGCAACCAAAAATCGAAGCAGCTACACCGGAGAACTGCTTATTACAACCTTGAAACTAATTAGAATCAAAAATTAAGATCTAGCAGGATTACTAGTGAATTAATGGATTCGAATATAATTCAACTTCACGAAACTGTGTTCAGTTCCAACATTGGTGGTGCAAAACTGAATGAAGAATGAATTTAACCAAAACAACCATTTCTAGATTCCTTAATTCTATGTGATAAATTAGGGTTCCCAATCTGAAATTGAAGAAGAAAGAGAAGAGGGAGAAAAACTGGGGTTCAGAATCTGAAATTTCTGAAATCTAACTCCAATAACAAAAAGAAAACGAAAATTTAAGCAAAACAATAAGAAGAAAACGAAAATTAAAGCAAAACAAACGAAAATCAAAGAAAACGAAAACGAAACTAGGGTTCACCTTCACACAGAGACAAACAGATATACAACAACAACAACAACAACAACAACAACAACAACAACAACAACAACAACAACAACAACAACAACAACAACAACAACAACAACAACAACAACAACAACAACAACAACAACAACAACAACAACAACAACAACAACAACAACAACAACAACAACAACAACAACAACAACAACAACAACAACAACAACAACAACAACAACAACAACAACAACAACAACAACAACAACAACAACAACAACAACAACAACAACAACAACAACAACAACAACAACAACAACAACAACAACAACAACAACAACAACAACAACAACAACAACAACAACAACAACAACAACAACAACAACAACAACAACAACAACAACAACAACAACAACAACAACAACAACAACAACAACAACAACAACAACAACAACAACAACAACAACAACAACAACAACAACAACAACAACAACAACAACAACAACAAAATCACACTTCAAAAAGAAAAAAATCAAACCAGAGGGAAATAGAGGACTCGAACCAGAAGGAAAGCGACAAAGTAGCGGTGAACCGGCAACGAACGACGACGAAGCTGTGAACGGCAACGACGAAGCGGCGAATGGCGGCGGCGAATGGATGAACTGTGAAGGCTGAAGGCGAGGGTTGAAGGAGAGGGTTGAAGGCGAGGGAAACGGCTCGAGGGTTTGGAGGATCTAACATAGCGATTGAAGGGTTTTTTCAAGCCATCGCCTCCTTCGCCTCCTTCGTTCTTTTAGCAGTTGAAGAGAGAGAGAGAGATTCAAGCCTTCGTCTCCTTCGCCTCCTTCGCCTCAAGCGAGAGTGATACTGAGAGTGAGGACGGTGGGAGTGATATTGAGGAAAGACACGCGAGAGTAAGAGGGAGCCAACGTGAAGAGTAAAAGCCTAATTTTTTTTGTTTCTATAACGGGTGGTTTTGTGACCCGTTATGGAAGCCAAAAATTTTAGACTTTCTATAACGGTTATGCAAGGGAACCGATATGAAAGATGGTTTTTCCACTTTCTATATCAGTTCCAATGGCAACCGATATAAATATTGTAATTTTAAGTACAAAACTGCCACCGCGTCACTTTTAATATCATGCCGTTTTTAACCGATATAAATGACCATTATAAAAGTCATTTTTTCCACTAGTGAACTTAGTTCATAACAATAAGCTTTCATTGTATTATTTTCATAACTTTGCTCTCTCGTTATAACTATACAGTTTTATATACAATAATAACCATACCCTTGGAGTTATAACAATTTATCTCAAACATGAGTCAAAGGATAGTATTATTGTTTAATTATCATTTGGAAAGGTTAAGAAGGGTGTTAGGAAAGGATTGGACCATTTACTATGAAGAAAGTGTAAAAATACAGTTTGGGACACGGGCACCCGTGTCAATTGGACACGGGCCGTCTACACAGTTTTTAATTTTTTTTACCAAACACAGAGTTGGACACGGGTACGGGTACCCGTGTCACTTTGACACGGGCCGTGTCCTGATTTTGTGTCATTTCGCTCTCCAATTGGTTCCAACACCGAATCAATAAAATTCCTAACTTAACAACAGTTCAAAACAACATTTAAAACATGTCCAATCTTATCAAACGAAAACAAGTTTAATATCAAATACGATTTTAACGGTTTTTACACGAAAACATTTCTCGATAACGTACAACAAACCAAAACAACAATTCAACATGACAATTTCATCGAATAAAACCTAAACGGAGTAAGAACTCGCCTCAAAATTGTGATCAACACGAAGGAAACGAAAGGTGAAAATCCCCAAATTACCCAAATCGAACCCTAAGTCACCAACGACTTCCCAAACTCGAAATCAAGCGTCAATCCTTCGTCAATCTACCGAGTAGTTGATTCTAAGCCTCTAGGAGTCTTTTAATATACACAAAACCCTTGATCACTTCAAATCAAACCTTCAACTCACATAAACCCTAAAACTTGGAGAAAAGGGATTGAGGGAAAAATACCTACTTATGATGCTATATTCCTCTAGATGATGATGAAATAGAAAAGAGAGGGGGAAGAATGATGATCTTGAGCTATGTTTTGGGTGTGGGTTCTCTTCCTCTTCTTCTTCTTTCCTTCCTTCTCTTTTTCTTCTCTTTTCTTTCTTCTTTCTCTTCTCCCTACGACTTCTCTCTTTCTTTCTCTCTTTTATTCTTTTCTTTTTCTTCTAAAACCCATATAAATGAGGGTGAGGGTGTGGTGGGGCTAATTTACCATTATACCCTTACTGTATCTCAAATTTCTAAACAACCCCATTTAAATCCATATTTGATTTTAGTAACCAATGAACAACTTCTAAAACTATAATTTCGCCCCCAATTAGTGAAATAATTAAATACAAACATCAAAGTAATTAAAATAATTACTTTGGTTGTCTCACACTTACAACAATTAATTCATTTGAAATTAAATTATTCACTAACCAACATAGTTAAAATAACCAACTAAAATAAACAATTATTTTGGTACTACTTGTCAATATTGCAAGCGTACCGGTAGCTTACTAGTTTGGTTTCATAACATTGGAAAGGTGTTTCTTTGGAAAGGAAACATATTCTAGAACCATTATACCCTTACTCTATCTCAAATTTCTAAACAACCCCACTTAAATCAATATTTGATTTTCGTAACCAATGAACAACTTCTAAAACTATAATTTCGCCCCCAATTAGTGAAATAATTAAATACAAACATCAAAGTAATTAAAATAATTACTTTGGTCTGTCACACTTAAAACAATTAATTCATTTGAAATTAAATTATTCATTAACCAACATAATTAAAATAACCAACTAAAATAAACAATTATATATTTTGGTACTACTTGTCAATATTGCAAGCGTACCGGTAGCTTACTAGTTTGGTTTCCTAATATTGGAAAGGTGTTTCTTTGGAAATGAAATATATTCTAGAACCATGACTATCCCGAAGGATCTTACTTGGCTGAAACATAATTTAGAGTTAATCTATGCTACACGATAGGTTTGACTACTAAACGTCATCTCAGTAACTAAGAGACGTCTGGTCAGGCAGAAATCTGTGCTTTATGGTGCTCACTAGTCCTGAACAAATCTAGGACACTAACATTTCTTCTACCAGAAGATTTCACAGCTTCTAACTCTCTGGGTGACCCTCTTACGACTTACGTGATGACACATCGGTCGAATCAATCCTAATGACTAGACGGTCGCCCACAATTCCTCGAACCAACTCGGATGCCCATTACTTCCGTTGCATGCTCTGATGAAACGAGAAGTCTAGGAATCCTAGGGTTTATGGTTTCAGACATTTTCGGGGCCGAGGCAACCAATTGTCATTATTCTCAGTACGTTGCATGAAATATTGAGTGGATCCGGGCTCAATGTCTCACACAAGATACTAAAAGGTTCTGACAGTCAATTGTCTAAGTCCCTAGCTAACTCAATCTATCTAATCTTTTGACCGTAAGGTCTCTAATCCTGACAAGGTCGAACTGCTCTGATACCAAAAATGTAACACATTAAATTCACAACTAGGTGAACCAAAAGTATTAACATAATCATAAACAATCAGAGTATAACCTGCTCATAATAATAGACCAAATAAAAATTAAAGCGAATTAATTCCACTTACATAACTTTGAGATAAAAATTACTCAATTTCACTTCCGAAATAAGTACTCAAAAGGTACATATACGATAAAATACACATGACTATGGTCCCTCTATAAGACAAGGTTATAAAATGCTACATGACCTTGATTACAATTCAAGGATTTAAATCTAATGATACATGAGAAGGGAAAAGAAGCAAATACAATCTAAAGATCACCAAAGGATCTTCCCTCTAACTGAGTAGTTAAGGTATCCGCTACTCCTCCTCTCTCTGCTTTACTTTACCCTGCACATCTAAAAACACCACATAAAAGCAGTGAGATTACAAATCTCAGTGAGTTCTTTCGCACCCCCTCATAGTTCCTCTCTCGGTGTTTTCCTTGTCCATGAACTGTTCTTGTTCATGTCTGTCTTTTAATCTTGTCTGTGGCTTAGCATAATCCGAGAAATAATGTCAGGTATTCTAGAATACCCAATTTCAATGGAAACCCCAATTCGTATAGCTATACCAAATAATGCCAGGGCCCTAGCTTTGGGTTCATGACTCCCGTCAGCTAAATATGCTACATAAACTCGGGATCATCATCCCCCTCAATATGTTTTATTATTATCTCGGACATTAAGTCTGTTACTCGACACGAAGTCGTATTATCTCGAACATTTAGTCCGTTACTTGACATGAGGTCGTATTCTTTCATCTTATTACTTGAACTTAGACACTTAGGTCTTTCACTTGACACTTAGGTCCTTTTTTCCTCGATACAACAATTATTCGAGTATAACTTAGTTCATAACAATAAGCTTTCATTGTATTTCTTTCATAACTTTGCTCTCTCGTTATAACCATACGATTTTATATACAGTAATAACCATACCCTTAGAGTTATAACAATAATAACTATTCGGTTTTAATTATCATTTGGAAAGGTTAAGAAGGGTGTTAAGAAAGGATTAGACCATTTACTATATATGAAGAAAGTGTAAAAATACAGTTTGGGACACGGGCACCCATGTCAATTGGCCACGGGCCGTGTCCACGGTTTTTAAAAAATTTTACAAAACGTAGAGTTGGACACGGGTACCCGTGTCACTTTGCCACGGGCCGTGTCCTGATGACAGTGGCCATTTTCTCCGTTTTCAAAACTCGGTTTTGTGTCATTTCACTCTCCAATTGGTTCCAACACCCCAGAACATTCCTAACTTATGTTCATAACAATATTTAAAACATGTCCAATCAACAACAATCAACCTATCTTATCAAACGAAAACAAGTTTGATATCAAATACGATTTTAACGGTTTTTACACGAAAACATTTCTCGATAACGTACAACAAACAGAAACTACAATTCAACCTGACAATTTCATCAAATAAAACCTAAACGAAGTAAGAACTCACCTCAAAATCGTGATCAACACGAAGGAAACGAAAGGTGAAAATTCCCAAATTACCCAAATCGAACCCTAAGTCACCAACGACTTCCCAAACTCGAAATCAAGCATCAATCCTTCGTCAATCTACCGAGTAGTTGATTCTAAGCCTCTAGGAGTCATTTAATCTACACAAAACCCTTGATCACTTCAAATCAAACCTTCAACTCACTTAAACCCTAACACTTGGAGAAAAGGGATTGGGGGAAAAATACCTACTTTTGATGCTATATTCCTCTTGATGATGATGAAAACGAAAAGAGAGGGGAAAGAATGATGATCTTGAGCTATGTTTTGGGTGTGGGTTCTCTTCCTCTTCTTCTTTCCTTCCTTCTCTTTTTCTTCTCTTTTCTTTCTTCTTTCTCTTCTCCCTACGACTCTCTCTCTCTTTTATTCTTTTCTTTTTCTTCTAAAACCCATTTAAATGAGGGTAAGGGTGTGGTGGGGGTAATTTACCATTATACCCTTACTCTATCTCAAATTTCTAAACAACCCCACTTAAATCCATATTTGATTTTAGTAACCAATGAACAACTTCTAAAACTATAATTATGCCCCCAATTAGTGAAATAATTAAATACAAACATCAAATTAAGTAATTAAAATAATTACTTTGGGCTGTCACACTTACAAAAATTAATTCATTTGCAAATAAATTATTCACTTACCAACATAATTAAAATAACCAATTAACTAAAATAATTGAAACAATTATTTTGAGGATGTTACAGATCGTGCTTGGACTCTTATATAACAATGCATCTAATTAGTAATATTTAAACTATTTTTCTAATTTGCGGGCTTATAGGCTAGCTATATGGATAGTGACATGAATAAGTGTACCATTTTTTATTAACTAAAAAAAGATAAATGACGAAAACAAAAATTTTAAAAGATAAAGAACAAAAACGAACTTTTTACAAAAGATAAGGTGAAACCCCATATCTGTAAAACTCAAACCAACATAATACAAGATATTTGTCTCTCAAATTACGGTTTGCAAACCATGATTTCTCAAAAAATATACTCGTAAACCATGGAATTATTATAGATCAAGTTCATATGATTACAATAAAATAAGTCTCACGAATTTTTGTTGACAATAGAAGGAGAAATTGATGCAAACAGCTAGGACTAAAGGGAAAACACAAGTATGTGTTATCTGGAAGCTTAAGGAGGGAGATAAATAATGTTAACATTTTGAAACTTAGAGGACCAATTTTGGAAGATAAAAGAAGTTAAAGGACTAATTCAGTATAAAAAAATAACTTAAAGGACTGCAAGAGCTATTTCAGATTTGTAGAAATTTAAAGATTTGCGGAAATTTGTGTTGTGGAATTTGATTTTTTTTCGATAAGTAAAATTTCATTATAATCGACTAGCTTGAGCATCACCGTGAACCGCTCTACCCACCTTCTATGAAGGGTTGTAGAGGACACACTATCATTTACTACCAAAACTAGAAAGAAATAAACCAACGTTTCATGTCTCTCTCACATAGAGGAGAGGCAACACCAAAATACATTAATGATTTTTTCAACTCAAACACTAAACAAAGAAAACAAAATTGAACTAAGCTTTTGGTACTCCTAGATGACCGAATCGGTCATGAAGGTTGTTTTAACAAAACAATTTTTCTTGCGACAACAAGGCAGCCACACCTCAAAATGATCCAATTTATCACCAAGCAAGCTTAAATTGGTGCTCACCAATGACTCCAAGCACTAGCTGTATATTACGATCCTAAGGAAAGAAGCTCCCCCACCCCAATTGACCAAGACAAACCAAAAGTCCATTATGCAGTAGACATGGTAAGTCCGACACTCGATGAGATGAGAGCCAAACCAATTAGAGAATATACAGCAAACACCACCACACCAAGGCTATTTACTGAGAATAAAACCAGTTGGAAAATATGTAGTAGACACCACCACAATCAAGACTGGAAAATTGAGGTAGCTCAAAGAAAATACACCAGAAAGTATTGAAATTCATCAATTGGAATCAACTTCCAGTACAGTGATGGAGCTCATACGCATTACAACTTGGACAGACTGCTGATTTTTAATCACTCTCCAAAACCTGTTGTAGTTGTTCCACTATCACCCTTCCATACCCCTACACTAATTATAATGAAGCCCATTACACAAGAATTTTACTACAACTTTGTGCAACGTAACACCTCCTGCATCACCCCACAACCTGCTAAATATAAAGCTGGACAATAGGAAAATTCATCAAATAGCGCCTCCAATAATTTGTGCAGCAAAATGCAACACAACTTCCTATCCAACTGGACCTCAAATTCCTCTCTCTAGAAAGATCCTAAGCCGATCGAAACGGGAAGGGGTGGCACCTGTAGAGAACAACAACAACAACAACAACAACAACAACAACAACAAACAAACAAACAAACAAACAAACAAACAAACAAGCAAGGAAAACAAGACCAAGGGAGGTATGGAAGCCGAGATTAGAAACAAGGATATAACTTCGACTTCAGCGAGCATTGCGTTGCAGTTGGAGGTAGATATAGCACCAAAGATTAAAACAAGCAATGAGACAACAGAGTTGATGCAACCCGGCCAAGTAATGACCGACACAATGAAGCACTCCACACTACCACCTTGATGTTGTAATATTCTTGAAGAGGTACTTTCCTTAGTGAATTCCCTCCTCAGTTACCGGGCACACAACCTCATTATTAGACCACCTCAGCCAAGAACCTCTCAATGATGATCCTTCCTTAGCTAGGGTGTCGGAAATTACATTTGATTCTCTATTTTTATGTATGAGAGAAAAATTTTTGAAGATCAAAAGAAGGTTTCTCAGTTTGTTACCGTAAAATCTTAGCTTCCAAGGACATGCAGATTTTGCCCAAGAGATTGCTACTTTGGAGTCTGATTCCACTATTAAGCTTCCTCGCTTTAGCCATTCTTTTTCTATTCAAATTTCTAGAGCACTGACTATCGCAAGGAATTCCGCTTCGTTAAAGTCCCTGACCCCAACAAAGGAAGCAAACTTTGCTACGCCCCTTGTCGTCGCGTAGTACCCCTCCAATACCTGCTGGCCCTGGCTTTCCTCTTGCAGAGCCATCTATATTCCATTTCCAAGAGTTTGACGGTGGTGGTTCCCATAAAGAAGATACACAAGACTTGGGGTTTTTTTTCCACGAAGACACCCCTTCTAGGTTACAAACCAAATCGCCTGGGTTGTATGGACAGTCTGGTTCCCAGACTTTCATCCATCAACCTTATCTTAATTTAATCTGATAAAGTTCTTGGTCCCACTCCGGCGTTGCCTTTTCAAACACTATTATGATTAAGATATTCCATATGGACCATAATACTATGTAGAGTAGTGATACCCATAATTTCCCACGGAAGGATCCTTCAACTGCCCCACACCAGTTGAAGGGCCGGGCTTAAAAGCCCGGGTTGAAATTCGGACTCACCCTTTATGGCGCAAGCCCGGCCCTATGCGGGCTGCGGGTTTTTTGGGCTAGCCCGCAATATGCGCGATTTTTTAGCGACACAATCATGTAACCGAACAAAATGATGGGCCCAAGCCCTCCCAAGATTAAAGCTGTTGGGCATTCTTCCACAAGAATGTTGAATGGTACTATTTAGTCAAATACATACCACGTTCTGTTTACCCACAATTCATAGAAATGGAATATATGTTTTTTTTTGGAATAAATGGCATATATATGTAACCATTAGGAATACTTACCATGTTCTGTTTACCCACAATTTATAGAAATGGAATATATATTTTTTTTTGGAATAAATGGCATATATGTGTAGCCATTAGGTAATTATGCATGTGCATTTATATAATTAGCTTTGGTGCTTTTCTTAAATGAAGGCAAATAATATTTTGTATAAATACTACTAGTCAAACACTAGTCAGTAATTCACCCCAGTGCACAATGCATTTGAAGAAACTGAAGAAAAAATAGCAAGTGAATTAGCTTTGCTATGTGTTATTACTGTAGTTAAGTTTTCTAAATAGAAAAAGGAAAGATGAATATTCACGGGCTTGCGGGCTACCCATGGCCCGGTTGGGCTAGTCCAACACGGGCTCGGGCTTTTGCGGATCGGGCTAAAAAGCCCGGATGTAAAAACGGGCTCAATTCCTTCGGCCCAAGCCCTCCCATTTTTCGGGCTAACCCAGCCCGGCCCGGCGGGCCCAGCCCATTTTGCCAGCTCTACACACCACACATTTATCCATTGATCACAAGTATGAGTAATTGAGGTTTGTAAGTTCCACCATCCCAGAACTCCCGTTCATAGCCTCAAGGAGAGAACTGACAATAAAAGAAGAGGTGTTGAATTGATTCTTCCTCGAAAATACAAAATGGACATTTAGCTTGGTCTTCAGTTAGCATGTTAAGCTTCCTCAGTCTATTCCTAGTGTTTAGTTTGCCTTGTAGTATAAACCACACAAGCAATTCAACTCTGGGCGGTGCGAGGCCTTTCCAAATCACTCTTCCACTATTACACTCGACACCCATCCTCCACCATGCATTAACAAAGGATTTGACCGAGAACTCTCCCTTTGCGCTGAAGTGCCACCAAGTTCGATCTCTACTAAGCTTAGACAGGTGAACTTTTTGAAGATTTGCCAAAAGTGAGTCAAACTGCTCCACTTTCCATTGGAATAAACTTCTTCTCCAGATGAGGTTCCATTGCCATTGAAAACCATCCCAGAAGCCCATATTTGCTATAGTTTCGTCTTTTTGCAGGCAAACCGTATACAGCCTCGGGAATTTATATATATCTTAGTGGTTGGGATCCTATCAAGGTCTCCTGCCAAAATTTGATATTTTTACCATCCTCCACTCTCTTGCACCAACCTTCCAAGATCACTTTATTAATCTTCTCATCCCAGGTAGCTACCTTTGAAATGTTTCTCCATAAGCTTCCATTTATCCCTCTGTCCTGCTGGTTGATAATTGCCAGATTAGGATTTATGTTGTGGATAGAGCACACAGTCTGTTTCCACAATCGGCTTCCTTCCTCTGAAAAGCGCCACCACCACTTAAATAGGAGGCCTGCGTTCTTAATTGTTAAGTCATCAATCCCGAGGCCACCGAGACTCTTTTGTTTCTGAATGACTGACCATTTGATCAACGGGATTCCTTTACCCTTACCACTTACTTTCCAGAAGAATTGGCGTTGCATCTGAATAATCTTCTTGACCACACCTTTCGGAATCTTATATATACTCATGACGTACAAAGGAAGGCTATTGAGTACTGACTTGATCAGCACTAGTCTACCCGCTTTGGAGAGGGATTTTGTTTTCCAACCAGCCAGCTTGTGTTGAATTTTGGTAAGTACCGGTTCCCAGGTTTCTAATTTGTTTGGATTCGCGCCAAGTGGAATTCCCAAATATCTTGTTGGGAGCTTAACTAACTGACATCCCAGTCTATATGCCACGTCTTGGGCCCATGCTTCCGTTCTTCCAAATCGAGAAGTTGGAAACATTCGAGAATCCTTCTCAGGTTGATCAACCATTTTGTCTTGGCAGGACAGAATAATAAGGTGTCATCTTCAAATTGTAAGTGAGAGACACAAACATATTGGGATCCCATCTTTAGTCCTTCAAAAAGACCTAGTCGCACTACTCGGTTCATCAAAACATTGAAAATTTCAGCTACAAGAACAAATAAGAATGGAGACAGGGGGTCACCTTGCCTGAGACCCCTTTCCAATTTGAAAGGAGCGGTGGGGGATCCATTCACCAGAATTGAGATAGAGGTAGTTGATAAACAACTCTTTGTCCATTTTCGCCAAACATTACTAAATCCCATGAGTTTCAGAATGTGATCAATGAAGTTCCAACTAACTGTGTCATAGGTCTTCTGGAAGTCAAGTTTTAGGAGGGCCACTTCAATTTTGCTTCTTTTGGCCCAATTAATAATTTTATTTGCAATTACGGCACCATCTAGGATCTGCCTTCCTCCCACAAAGGTAGTTTGGGTTTCCCCCACTAAAGAAGGCAGGACATTTCTCAACCTTGATGCCATTACTTTTGAGATGACCTTATATATGCTTTCAACCATGCTTATGGGTCTATAAACCGAGAGTTCAGAAGCGCCATCAATCTTGGGTATTAGAGCCACCCAGGTGGTATTAATGGACTTTGGCATTTTCCCACTTTCAAAGAAGGCTAACACCGCCTTAGTGAGATCCTCTGTCACCGTGTCCCACATTTTCTTGAGGGAGCCGAAGTTGAACCCATCATATCCTGGTGCGTTTGAGGATTCACAGTCCCAAACTGTGCTCTTGATTTCTTCAACTGACGGTAAGGCTTCCAACCCCTTTGCTTGATCCACAGAGAGCCTATGACCTTCAAGACTTTCTAGATCAAGGCAAACTGCATTATCCCTTGAGTACAACTTCTTGAAAATTTTGGTGATTTCCTTTTTGATTCCACGGAGATTTGTTACCACTCATTTCTCCCCATTTAGGGACTTGATGAATTTTCTGCTTTTTTTGAAAGAGGCAACAGTGTGAAAGTACTTGGTGTTCGTATCTTTGCCTTTTATCGCTTTGGTGCGCGCCATTTGTAGCCAATATTGTTTTTTACGTTGCAGCCAGGTCCAACCATGCTTATGGGTCTACAATAGTGTGAAAGTACTCATAATTTGAACGCGTCATTTTTTTCTCTTTATATTTGTTTTGTGTTATATTCTTTTGTAGTTTTTTATGTCATTTTCCAATTGAGTTTTCATTTGAGATTTTTTCTTAGGAAGATGATAAAGATGCAGGAGAAAGTAGATGAACATGATCAAAAAAGTAGTAAACTGTAAATTGTAAAAAAAAAAAAAGTTAATATTGCTACACTAAAAACAAATTAATTTCATTGCCACGTGTTTTATGTATCTCATGTTGTTACATGTCACGTTATATGACTTAAAGAACCTAATTGAGAAAAAAAAACTTATAAGACTAACCCAGTATAAGAAAATAAACTAAAAGACCCCAGGAAAATTGTCCGAGATAACATTTCTCAACATTCTTTGACATGCTTACATGTGCCACTCAAGGATTCCAAGAGCAAGCATGCAATCACTTATATTTGTTTCAAACTGAGTAATGCTTCAATGTGCCACTCAAGGGAACTGGGATAGGAACACAATTTATACTCCATGATGCTTCAAAATTATGACAAGATAGACAAAACCAACACAGTAAGATTTCCTAGAACAGGCCCATACAAATTTCTATCTCTTATCTAGTTGTGTGGTAAAGATCTAACTTATCATTTTTATGCAATCTTGACTAGAATTTAATCTAAATCAATCAAACCAATTATCAATTATTCATCAATTGTATAACGTTGGGCCACTTGAAACCAGGGTGGCCCGTTTTTTATTGATTTAATTTATACATGGGTTGTCTTCACTAGAGTTAACAGATACATTTGTGCTACACAAAAAAACCGAAGTCAATGTTTGAAATAAGTTTAATAAAATTTATTCATAGTATTGAATAAAAAATTAAACATTAAATGCTTACTCGGGCAATCAAACACAAGTTGAGAATCAATGAATATTTTTTTCTACCCAAGACCGTTTGGATGAGATGGTTTAGGTCTTTTCCAACTTAACCAAGGTCCTACGTACGAATCCAGCCTTGGGAATGTAACAACGTTAAAACTCTTTAGGGAAAGTTTTATTGCCCATTGTAGCTAGTCCTACTCAGGTCGAGGGACTAGTCTCTACAATTATGCACATAGGATACCCAGTTTACCCCAAAAAAAAACAATTATTGGATTTAGAAAAGTAGTTTTAAAAATAAAAAGAGAAATATAGAAATATTTAATTGAAATTAGTATTCATTGTGTGTGATTATTATATAATTAATTTGTGTAATATTTACTTATATATTAAGAGTCAAATTTACTTTGAAAGAATTAATTGAAATAATATTTTATATGATTTTATCTCAATTATATATTTTTTATAATATAATAAATATAGATGCTTGAAATTTTGACCTAATTGTAACCATTCGTCGAGTAATCTTATAAATGTATGGTTTGCAGTCATCACCATCATAATACTTGCATGAATCGGCGCCGTATCCCCAAAACTACAAGGGTATTTCTTTCCATATCCCTCTCTCGCTCCCTCCTTTCTTTTCACTCTCTTCCCCCATTACTTACTTTTCGTAGATCCGCAAAGATAGCCTTTCACCATAGATGTATCAGTCAATTGTATGTAAGTGATATTCATACATATATATTTGTGTTATTGAGATGATTATGATGATATTATAGGAAGGATACATCAATTATTCTACATAGATCGATATCATATGCATGACTAGCCCTAAGTCATTCATTATGTTTTGTCACTTATTGCATATGTATCTTTTGTCGGCTTCTTTTCTCCTTTTTAATCATGTGTTGTTTTGTTTATACTAGATCGATAAGGGAGGCGACAAAACTTGATTGGTATCATTGGAGGCTTGATCAAATGGAAATTATTGACGATGTCTTACATTTCTATGCCTTATTTCATATGCTTTGCTCTATTGTTCCTTTTGATAATGTCCAACATAGATCTCCATCGACTGTGATTTCATTGATTAAAACGGCCCAGAAGGTGACTTGACATTATCTTATTTTTTAACGTAATAATTATGAAATTAATATACACACACGCACACACATATATAATTTCGTGACGGTAAGTAATTTTGGATTTATTGGTTTAACTATCTACTTTAATTTGAAGTTTTAGGTTTTATTAGTGATATTGTTTATCAATTGACTAATGATGTTATATATATGATCCTACTTATTACATAATTTTTTATTTTGTAAATTTTGGTAGATATTTTTATCTATTAAAAAAAAGAAATTTATAAAATTACAAACCATGGTCGACCCAAAGGCCAATAAAGGGGAGGGCTTGTCTAATCTCTTCTTTTTCTTGTTTAGACTACACAGGGGATCCTTTGGTAGGGAGGGATGTGGTCCAAGAATCACAAATGGAGGATTTGTAGGCTTGTCATCACCATAGCATGCGAACTGAAACTGATTGAGCAATTGGAGTTCGGGATCAAGAAGTTTGGCTGGGGAACTCACAGCTTCCTGTAACCAGTGGGTGATCCATCCAGAAGTGCAGGCAACTTTCCACCCTTGTTGTTTCCTTGGCGTCTTCCTTTTGTTGTATATTGCTGCCTGAGGAATTCAAACCTAAAGAACTCATCAAGCTGCTAGATCCAAAAGAATTGAGTAAAAATGGTCTTTCAGTCGGTACATTGGAAGAAGTTCCTGATCTATCAGATGTTTCAGCAGAAGCATCTTCAGTAAAAAAATACTTTAATTATTGGGAGAAAACTAGTAACTAGAGATGAAATGAATTATATAAATGTTATTTCATTGAAGCACCGTGTACATGTAATAATAAGTTTAACGTGAAATCTACTTCTTGGATAACATATTAGGAGTTAGCATCAATACTATTGACTATTATACATTCTCTTATGTTGTAGCTTGATATTGTCGGTATCAAAATCGAAAGCTTACCCAGAAATTAGAAATTCAAAAGTTAGAATACACAACTTTTGAGACTAAATTTTATCAACTGAAGGAGAGGCAATAATCACATGAATTCTCTTAAGCAATGTGGTAGAGAAGTATTGGGAGCTGCTAACTGATTTGTTTCCTTGGGTAATATTATGTGATTACTTCCCTGTTTTTTTCTTATTGGTATATATCATAGTATTATATTGATTGTTGTCCTTCTTCTATGTATAGCTGGTTAATGATTCGGTATATTTTCTTATTTTTTAAGTTTTAAATTTGTTACATTTTAGCCCAAAGTGTGAAGCTACTAAAAAGTCACACATGCAAGAAAAAACCTCAACCTAGAGATCTCACACTTATAACAATAGACCGTCATTACTATTACTAAGCCTAAAAATTGTTCAACCAGCACCGCTATATATTACAAAAGAAAAGTGTGAATGATTGAGTCTTCAGAACGTGCTGGTTTTTTTTGTCCAAATATGCAATATTTAATTAATGGATAAAGGCTCCCAACACTACACTTAGAGTAAGCATTTACAGGTCTAATAATGGACATAAATCAGGTATAGCTGAACTCCTAAAAAAATACAGTAAGCTCAACAACAACACTTGAGCAGCTAAGATCCAACTAAACTTAAATAAATAAATAAAACCTAATGAACGTAACACACATACCCTAAAACATCTAAGGGAAGCCAACATGAACAATTTATTTAAAAACAACCCTACACAGCCTCCACCGCCGAGCAAGACCAGCGACCCAAAAGAACCCTAACCTGTAACCAGCCCCACCACCGAGTAGAACAGGAGGCTCCAAGATGGCGAACAATAGACTACGAAGTTGGTACAAGCAAAGATTTGGTGGATCTTGGGTGGGTGTACCTGCAAAGACACTCTGACGCCCAAGACAGGCCGGGAGGAAGAAGTCCAAGCAGGAAATGAGGGATGGGTTTAAAAGTGCACCTTTCTGCGGGGGGTTGACTCTTATTTATAGCGTTCGGCGGAGCTCCCTAGTCATTGGACCATGCGCCTCGATCCCAGCCGTTGAAGCCTCCAGAGGCGCTACGCGCTACGGTGATCATGGTTGGGTTGGGCTGGTCTCGTGGATTGGGCCGCCAGCCCAGTCCAGAGCAGTTGCCCCCAAGCCGAAATCACCCGAAGGGCGGGTTTAGGCTTGATGCCCCCCTGCTTGGGTTGGTGTCAACTCGGTCGTGTTGATCATTTGTCCGCTCCTTCTTGAGGGGGATCTGGCTCCTTGCGTAGGCGCGATTTCTCAGGCATCGAGCTTTCTAGAGACACTACGTTCGAGTGGTCATGTGATCACGCTTAACTTGTCCGGCCGCTTCGCGGCTTGATCGATTCGGTTTGCCCCCTACGAGTAGTTTACCGGATCTCGATCCAAATTGAATTGTCTCAAAAGGGGAGGGCGACTCACTCGGGTGATCACTTCGATATGTTTCATTGGCAATACAAAAAAACAAATTATTTGCGAGGGATATTAGCGAGGGAATACTGTTCCCTCGCTAAAACTGACATTAGCGGCGGAATTTGCGAGGGAATAAGTGCCCTCGTTTGTTTTGATCATTAGCGACGGAATTGTGGGCATTAGCGTCGCTAACTGTTGGGAGGGAATCTGAAATTAAAACAGCACGGAAACCGAAGGGATTAGCGACGGAAATAAGGGTCCCTCGCTAACTATTTTGACTATTCCAGTCTTGGTTTGTGTAACACCCCGTTTCTACCCCTTTAATTTGTACGTCATTATCAGAGTGCTTTCGTTTTCAAAAATAATAATAATAGTAGTAGAAAAGAAATGTCACAACTTCATTGATGAAACTCATCGACTACACCATTAACATTCGTGTAGAAACACATTCGTCTCAAAAATCGAACTTCAAAATTAAATCTCATCACAGCGGAAATAATAGCTCACCAAAAAAATCGCTCAAACACGTCTCACACATCAATAAAATTATTAAAACAGTTAATTAAATAAGTCGTCAACTTTAACCCGCCCCCTAGGTGTTACAATATCAGAGAGCGACTCGAACGTCTCAACAGCTAAAAGGAAGGCAGCATGTCCTTCAATCAGAGTCACCTGCAGCGTTGCCACCATAGAGCAACATTCCAAGCAGAAGGGGTGAGAATTTTCAACAAATTATAATTAAGCATACAGCAGAGTAATATGAGCAAACCATCACACAACATCGTCACTAATATCAACTTCACCGTCGTTACACACAACATCAAACAAATCACAATTCGTCACCCGTCATAAAAAAATGAATGCACATGAAGATGCAACCCACACCTGGGCATATGCATGATGGTACCATACTCGTCATAATAAGCCACTATGGGCACACCGTCACTGTTTTCTCGTCATAAATAAGCCACTAAGGGCACACCGTCACTAAGAGGCCGAAGCCTATTCGTCATAAGATGCACATGCTATGAGACACTATGTACACATGTGCAATCACCAAAATTTTACTCACCCGGAGTACTCATCATCACCACCATAAGACACTCATAGAGTGTATTCATCATCATCACCATATTAATATCACCACTCTTCATAAACAATCACATTCAAAAATAATGTAACAACATCTTTAAAATTAGGGAATAAACATTTCACTTTACATTTTAAAATTATGGGATAAACATTTCACTTTCATACTTAGGAAGCGCCACGATTAAATTTGGGAATAAACAGTGGCATTTTATGCGCAAAACAGTGGCATCTTGACATCAAATTGAAGCTGAAAAACAGTGGTAATTATGCGCAAAAACAGTGGCATATTGACATCAAATTGAAGCTGAAAAACAGTGGCAATTATGCGCAAAACAGTAGCAATCTTTCATCAAATCGGAACTGAAACAGTAGCCATTATTTTCGCAAAAGTAGCAGAATTTTTACATCAAATTAAAACTGAAACAGTGGTCTTTCAATTCGCAAAACAGCAGAAGTTTTACATCAAATTAAAACTGAAACAGTGGCCTTTCAATTCGCAAAAACAGCAGCTTTAATTTGCAACACAGCAGTATTTTTAATTGGTGAAAACAGCAACATTTTGTGGTGAAAACAGCAACATGACAGCATAATTAAAATACAGCAACAGCACTACTTAATTGACAGCAACAGCACAATTTAAATTACAGCAACAGCAACACATAATTACAGCAACAGCACCAATTAAAATTACAGCAACAGCAACACATAATTACAGCAACAGCACCAATTAAAATTACAGCAACAGCATAAAATAAATTAACAGCAACAGCACTACAAAATTCTGCAACAGCAACATTGTTTTTATAAAAAAAACAGCAACAACCAAATTCTGCATAACAGCAACATATCTCAAAAAAACAGCAACTATAATTCTCCTCACGTCATAGGGTAATTCGCACATCAACTCAATAATTTAATCCATCATTCCCCTTCACCTATGATTTTCGAATCCAACCACTAACACAAACCCATAAACCCTCCAAATACTCAATTATAATAAATTGAAAACCGCTCACCCTTACCTCAAATTTTGTATGCCCGAAACCACGACGAATGCGTCACGTGCAAACTCCGCAATCACGACGAGCCAAGGTCACCAAGAAAAATTCGCAGCAGCCCCCTTCCTCCTCTTCTCACCAATTCGCATCCATCACATAGTTCATGGGCAAAATCGAAACATGGAAAGGAAGGGTTTGAGATCATCACTTGGAAGAATTACATAAATGGAAGGGAAGGATCAAGGTACTTACCTAAAGCCAAGATGAAATAAAACTCTCTTTTCCTTCTTGCTGAAAGTCGCACTCTCTCCTCCTCTATGTTTGAAATCGCACCTCACCTTTTCTTCACTCCCTCAGTTGCGCTGAATCTCTTTCTTTTGGTGGAATGACACTAATTCTTAGGTTTTAGGGTAAATGGAATGGGCTTGGGTCACTTAAGTGGCTTGGGCCCATTTTTCACACCACTCTTTTTAATTCTCTTCGCCTCCTACAATAAAACAATTATATATAAATTATCCCACTTAAATAAATATTGCATCCCTCCAATAACTTAATTTAATTAATAAATTAAATTATTTTAGGGCGTTACAACTCTCCCCCACTTAAAGAATTTCGTCCTCGAAATTACCTGAATCAAATAATTCTGGATAGGCGTCTTTCATCTTACTCTCCAATTCCCACGTCATGCTCTCGCCAACGGCTCCCAACCAAACTACTTTCACTAAATTAATCTCTTTGCCTCTTAACACTTTTACTTCACGGTCATCAATTCTAACTGGCATAGTCTCCACGGTGAGATTGTCCCGCACCTCCACATCATCTAGTTGAATCACATGAGACGGATCCGCAACATACTTCCAAAGCTGCGACACGTGAAACACGTCGTGCAAGTTTGAAAGGTTAGGTGGTAAGGCCACCCGATATGCAACATTTCCAACTCTCTCCGTAATCTGATACGGCCCGATGAATCGAGGAGTCAACTTCTTTGATTTCAGCGCTCGCCCAACACCAGTCATAGGCGTGACCCTCAAGAACACGTGGTCACCGGCTTCAAATTCTAAATCTTTCCTTCTCTTATCATGGTAACTCTTCTGCCGACTCTGCGACGCTTTCATTTTCTCCCTGATCATTTTTACCTTCTCAGTAGTCTCTCTGACTAGCTCAGGTCCAAGTACTAAACTTTCCCCAGTCTCGTACCAACACACTGGAGTCCTACACCTCCGGCCATACAACGCCTCAAACGGCGCCATTCCGATACTGGAATGATAACTGTTGTTGTAGGTGAACTCAATTAACGGAAGATGAGTATCCCACGCACCTCCCTGCTCTAGCACGCATGACCTCAACAGGTCTTCCAATGATTGGATTGTCCTTTCTGTCTGCCCATCAGTCTGAGGATGATAAGCTGAACTCAACCTCAATTTCGATCCCAACTCCTTCTGTAAACTACTCCAAAACTCCGAAGTGAACCTTGGGTCCCTATCAGACACAATGCACAAGGGAACCCCGTGCAGCTTCACAATCACCTGAATGTAGATTTCCGCCAATCTCGACACTGGATACTTAATACCGATAGGAATAAAATGAGCCGACTTCGTCAACCTATCCACAATCACCCAAATTGAATCATGCCCTCTCACCGTATTGGGTAACCCGGTCACGAAATCCATGGATATACTATCCCACTTCCATTCTGGAACATCCAACGGTTGCATCATTCCCGCAGGCTTATGATGCTCGACTTTCGATTTCTGACAGGTCAAGCACGAATACACAAACTGCGCCACATCGCGCTTCAACCCAGGCCACCAGAACATCTTCTTCAGATCTTGGTACATTTTCGTCGCTCCAGGATGGATACTCAATTTACTCTTATGCCCTTCCTCAAGAATTGCCTTCCTCATTTCCTCATCTTCGGGAACACAAATTCTCCCACGATACCTCAGTACATTTTGCGTATCTATCACGAAGTCTTCATTCTCGGACCGACCAATCCCACTCATCAGATCAACTAATTTCATATCTAATTTCTGCGCCTCTCGGATACTCGCCATAAAATCATTGCCAATTTTCAACATACCTAGCCTGACACTCTGAGGCGTAACTTCACACACTAAACTCATGTCCCTGAATTGCTCAATTAACTCAAGCTCTCTAGCCATCAATGCCGACATGTGCAAAGTCTTCCGACTCAGCGCATCCGCAACCACATTCGCTTTCCCCGGGTGATAACTCAATTCAAAATCATAATCCTTCAATAGTTCTAACCACCGGCGCTGCCTCATATTCAATTCTTTCTGGTCAAACAGATACCGTAGACTCTTGTGATCACTGAACACCTCAAATTTCGATCCATACAAGTAATGCCTCCAAATTTTTAATGCGAATACCACAGCAGCAAGTTCTAAGTCGTGAGTAGGGTAATTCTTTTCATGAATTCTCAATTGCCTAAACGCATAAGCGATCACTTTCCCATTCTGCATAAGTACACCACCCAAACCCATCTTAGACGCATCACAATAAACCACAAACGGTTCAACCGGATTAGGCAGGGTCAACACTGGAGACGTAGTCAACTTCTTCTTCAGCTCATTGAAACTTTCTTCACATCGGTCATCCCAAACAAAAGCCCTACCCTTGCAGGTCAATTGAGTCAATGAGGCGTTGTATGGTCGGAGATGTAGGACTCCGTTGTGTTGGTATGAATCTGGGGAGAGTGCAGTGTTGGGGCCTGAGATTGTGCGAGAAACAACTGAGAAGGTAAAATTAATCCGTGAGAAGATGAAAGCGTCGCAGAGTCGACAAAAGAGCTATCATGATAAAAGAAGGAAGGATTTAGAGTTTCAGGCCGGTGATCATGTGTTCCTGAGAGTCACTCCAGTGACTGGTGTTGGGCGTGCCTTGAAATCTAAGAAGTTAACTCCCCGTTTCATTGGTCCGTATCAGATTACGGAGAGGGTGGGAAGTGTTGCATATAGGGTGGCTTTGCCGCCTAATCTTTCGAACTTGCATGACGTGTTTCACGTGTCACAACTTCGAAAGTATGTTCCGGACCCGTCCCATGTGATTCAGATGGATGAAGTAGAGGTGCGGGATAATCTCACCGTGGAGACTATGCCCGTGCGGATTGAAGATAGAGAAGTGAAGACTCTGAGAGGGAAAGAAATTCTTTTGGTGAAAGTGGTTTGGTTAGGAGCTGCTGGTGAGAGTATGACTTGGGAGCTGGAGAGCAAGATGCGGGAGGCATATCCGGAGTTGTTTGATTCAGGTAATTTCGAGGACGAAATATTCTAAGTGGGGGAGAGTTGTAACGCCCCAAAATAATTTAATTATTTATTTAATTAAATTATTTAAGGCTTACAATATTTATTTAATTTAATTAAATAATTCGAGTTTAATTATTTTATTTTATTTTTATTAGGGGGTGTTGTCACTATTTAAGTGGTGCGAGCAAGGGCCCGTGATCCACAATTAGGCCCGTGGCCCATTTCTTTGGCATAGGAGTCGAATTCATTGGGGTCTAGGGAGTTAGTGGCAATTCACCCAAGTGAGAAAAGAAAGAAAAAGAAACGTAAGAGGGAGTGAGAAGAGAGTTGCGAAGAGGAGAAGAAGAAAGGGGCGAAGCTCATAGAGAAGAGGAGGAGGATCATTGGTGGTTCGCATTCTTCACTTGGAGCTTGGCTAGCAAATTCGACTTCCATAAGGTTAGGGGGTCCTCTTTTTGTTCTTAATGAGTATGCGAATTATGAATTGCTTAGGGTTAGGGTCCTAGGTTAGTTCCATGATTAAATTGTGTTGTTGTTGAGGAATTATAATATTGTGATGTTGTTGTTGAATTATTATGTTGAGAATTTTATGATTGATGATTGAATTGTGGTAAAATGCGAATTGTAGACCATATGTTTGAGTATATGATTATTTGGTGATTATGTAGTGAAATTGAGAATCATGGTGACATGTTAGAAATATATATATATAATTGGGCGTTTTGATGAATTTAGTTTGGTGAATGAAAGTGAGAAAAATTCTGTTTAGGAGCCCCTAGGCGCCTTGGGCGCCATAAGCATGTTGCTGAAATTTTCAGTGTTGCGCCTAGTCATGGGCGCCAGGCGCCCAGCAGTGTGCTGCGCCAGTTTTCCAAAAATTCTGTGTCACTGTGTTGCCATTCTGTGTTGCTGTCCCTGTTGCCTGTGTTGCCATCCTGTGTTCCTGTGCTGCCAGTTTTGGCACTCGTTGCTTGAGCCATGGGCGCCAAGGGCCCCAAAGTTCTGGTGATAGTTTTGTGAAAATTGTTTTCAGGTTTTTATACTTATGTAAAATGGCTCATGAAAACTGATTTTGGTCAAGAAAGGAGTTGAGTTGCGTATTTTCACTAGGTGCCTAGTGCATGGGCGCCAAAAATAATGTTCAGCTTTTGACAAAAATTTTATTGAGTTTTCATGTCCTGAGAATTTGGCTCGTGTAAAATAAATTTCGAAGAAAAATGAGTTCTGTTGCAAGTTGGTCTTAGGCGCCTAGTGCTTGGGCGCCATGTTGATGCTGTTCCCTGGGCGCGCCTGTGCGCTGTGCGCGTGTTGTTCCCCTGGGCGCCTAGCGCCTGTGCGCTGTTGCGCGTGTTGTTCCTGGGCGCCAGCGCCCATGCGCCTGTGCGTGTTGCTTCTCCTGGGCGCCAAGCGCCCATGCGCCAAGCGCTGTGTTGCCCCTGGGCGCCCAGCGCCCATGCGCCAGTTTCCAGGATGTCTAACATTTTTCCTAAATTGTTTTTAATGTAACTTTTGACTCGGTTATCCAAATTCAACGGTTCAAAATGCGTCTTGAAGCTAATTTCAGTGCCTATCCAATAGTCTCAATTTTATGCAAAAATAAATTATTTTTACTGGTGTTTCTGGCTGATGGTGTTCAAGTGTCTAAATGACTGTTTTCCTCCATTTTTTTCCTATGTCGTGTCAATGTCCTGAGTTGGTTTATTTGAATTGGTGTTGTTGTGAGTGGTGAGCTGAATTGGTGAGTGATGATGAGGTGAGATTGGTGAGCAGAGGCTTCGGCCTAATTTTGATTTGGTGAGTTAATTAATGCACTATGGTGAGACTAGAATTTAAAATGTGAATTGATTGATTGGTGGTGTGTTGTGATGCATTCTCCATAACACCTCATGAAGCATGTGCATTATTGGTGAGCAGAGGCTACGGCCTAATTTTATTTGGTGAGCAGAGGCTACGGCCTATTTGTATTTGGTGACGGATCCGACATGCATGTACCCGTGGAGTTTGGGTTGCATTACATGCATAATCATATATTGTATAGTGCTGATTGGAATGAGAATGCTGATTTGATTGTCCCCATTGTTGTGAATTGGTGTGCCTGGTTTCCTTTTTCCTATGCATTGCTTAATTCTCATATGTTATTAATTATGAAAAGAGACTCACCCTACTGCCTTTATGTTGCTTCTTATGTCGGCAACGTGCAGGTAATATCGAGTGAAGGATTCCTTCATGCCTTCGTCTGTTAGGAAGTGTCACTCTCTGATACGTAGCACCAGGGGGGGGGGTATCCTATGTTTATGCATTATTTTTCCTAAACTGTTAGATTTGATTGGTGATGTATTGGTTTTAAGTTTTAGAACTCATATTTATTCCGCTGCTGATGGTGATTGGTTTTAGTTGATGCGAACTAAACATTTTTCTCATGGTGTTATGTATCTTGTTATTTATGAAGTAAATGTAGCACTCGCTTGAATTGTTTTCAAAAAAAAAAAAGAGACTCTGATTTTATTTAAAAATAAAGTTATTAGAAAAGGGGTGTTACATTAGTGGTATCAGAGCAGTTCGGTCTGTCCGGCCAAGTTGTCCAGTCATAGTGTCAACTGACAACGGTGTGTTGTCAGTTATATCTAACTGTTGTTGTTGTAGCAAGTGAGTTGAGATGGCTGGGAGGATCGATGCTGCTGTTGCTGTTGTTGGGCTGCTGCTGAATGTTGCAAGAAGTTGAATCTTGTTTTGCCTGTTATGAATGGAGAGATGGTAGTCGATACTCCTGCGAAGGGGTCGGTGATTATGTCTCAGGTGTGTTCTCAGTGTCCCGTGTCGATCTTCGGCAGGGACTTTATTGTAAATTTTGTTTGCTTGCCGTTGGGAGGGTTGGATGTCATTCTTGGTATGGACTGGTTAGTATATAACCATGTACATATTAATTGTTCCCGAAGATCTGTGAGTTTCCTTCCTCCCGAAGAAGAAGGATCTATTTTGTTGCCTGCTGGTCATTTGCATAAGATAATGAAAGAGGGAGTTCATCTGTTTGCTTTGATGGCGTCATTGTCTGCTGAGAATCAGGCGATCATTGAAAGGGTTCAAGTGGTGTGTGAGTTCCCTGAAGTGTTCCCGGATGAAATTCCAAGTGTTCCGCCAGAGAGGGAGGTTGAGTTTGCCATTGATCTTATACCTGGTACTAGGCCTGTGTCTATGGCACCGTACCGAATGTCAGCCTCAGAGTTGTCTGAATTGAAAAAGCAATTAGAAGATCTGCTTGAGAAGAAATTTGTAAGACCAAGTGTGTCACCGTGGGGTGCTCCGGTATTGTTAGTGAAAAAGAAGGACGGGAGTATGAGACTTTGTGTCGATTATAGGCAATTGAACAAAGTGACAATAAAGAACAGGTATCCGCTTCCCAGAATTGATGATCTGATGGACCAGTTGGTAGGTGCTAAGGTGTTTAGTAAAATCGATTTGAGGTCGGGTTATCACCAGATCAAGGTAAAGGACGAAGACATTCAGAAAACCGCTTTCAGAACGAGATATGGGCACTATGAGTATTCTGTTATGCCGTTTGGTGTTACCAATGCGCCAGGTGTGTTTATGGAGTACATGAATCGTACTTTTCATAGTTACTTGGATCGGTTTGTAGTTGTGTTTATTGACGACATTCTGGTGTATTCTAAGACAGAAGAGGAGCACGCAGAACATTTGAGGTTAGTGCTGGAAGTATTGAAAGAAAAGGAATTGTATGCAAAATTGTCTAAGTGTGAGTTCTGGCTGAATGAAGTAGGTTTCCTTGGTCATATTATCTCTGGTAATGGTATAGCTGTGGAACCAGCCAAGGTTGATGCTGTGTCCCAATGGGAGAGCCCGAAGTCAGTTACAGAGATTAGAAGCTTTTTGGGATTAGCTGGTTATTACAGGAGATTTATTGAAGGTTTCTCGAGGTTGGCACTTCCGTTGACTCAATTGACATGTAAAGGAAGAGCTTTTGTGTGGGATGCTCGCTGTGAGGAGAGCTTCAATGAGTTGAAGAAGAGGTTGACTACGTCGCCCGTTTTGACCTTGCCTGTTCCGGATCAACCGTTTGTAGTGTATTGCGATGCTTCCAAGATGGGTTTGGGAGGTGTATTGATGCAAGAGGGTAAGGTAGTAGCTTATGCGTCCAGACAGTTGAGGACCCATGAGAAGAACTACCCTACTCATGATTTAGAGCTGGCTGCGATTGTGTTTGCGCTGAAGATTTGGAGGCACTATCTGTATGGTACCAGATTCGAAGTGTTTAGTGACCATAAGAGTCTGAAATACTTGTTTGATCAGAAGGAGCTAAATATGAGACAGAGACGTTGGCTAGAATTGCTGAAGGATTATGATTTCGACTTGAACTATCACCCCGGCAAAGCTAATGTCGTGGCTGATGCTTTAAGTCGGAAGAGTTTGCATATGTCGGCTATGATGGTGAAGGAGTTAGAGTTGATTGAGCAGCTTCGGGACATGAGTCTGGTTTGTGAAGTGACACCGCAGAGTGTCAGATTGGGGATGTTGAAGATCGGAAATGAATTTTTGGTTAGTGTCCGAGAAGCACAAAAGTCAGATGTAAAGTTGGTAGACCTGTTGGTTGTGAATGATCAAGATGTGGATGGAGATTTCAAGTTAGATTCCCAAGGTGTATTGAGATTCAGAGATAGGATCTGCATTCCTGACGATGCTGAGATGAAGAGAATGATTCTTGAGGAGAGCCATAGAAGCAAGTTGAGTATTCATCCCGGGGCTACGAAAATGTACCAAGATTTGAAGAGAATGTTCTGGTGGCCTGGTATGAAGAAGGATGTGGCGCAGTTTGTGTATTCGTGTCTGACTTGTCAGAAGTCTAAGATTGAGCATCAGAAGCCTGCAGGGTTGATGCAACCATTGGAGATTCCGGAATGGAAATGGGATAGCATTTCCATGGATTTTGTAACTGGTTTGCCAAATACAGTGAGAGGGTTTGATGCTATATGGGTGGTTGTAGACAGGTTGTCTAAGTCTGCTCATTTCTTACCAATTAATATGACTTATCCAGTTCCAAAGTTGGCAGAAATCTACATCAAGACTATTGTGAAGTTGCATGGCGTTCCGCTTAGTATTGTATCTGATAGAGATCCAAGATTTACCTCTGAATTTTGGAAGAGTTTGCAGGAAGCTTTGGGTTCTAAGTTGAGGTTGAGCTCCGCTTATCATCCGCAGACAGATGGTCAGACGGAGAGGACTATTCAGTCGTTAGAGGACTTGTTGAGGGCATGTGTTCTTGAGCAGGGAGGTTCATGGGATTCTCACCTTTCGTTGATAGAATTCACCTATAACAACAGTTTTCATTCTAGTATTGGTATGGCACCGTTTGAGGCGTTGTATGGTCGGAGATGTAGGACTCCGTTGTGTTGGTATGAATCTGGGGAGAGTGCAGTGTTGGGGCCTGAGATTGTGCGAGAAACAACTGAGAAGGTAAAATTAATCCGTGAGAAGATGAAAGCGTCGCAGAGTCGACAAAAGAGCTATCATGATAAAAGAAGGAAGGATTTAGAGTTTCAGGCCGGTGATCATGTGTTCCTGAGAGTCACTCCAGTGACTGGTGTTGGGCGTGCCTTGAAATCTAAGAAGTTAACTCCCCGTTTCATTGGTCCGTATCAGATTACGGAGAGGGTGGGAAGTGTTGCATATAGGGTGCCTTTGCCGCCTAATTTTTCGAACTTGCATGACGTGTTTCACGTGTCACAACTTCGAAAGTATGTTCCGGACCCGTCCCATGTGATTCAGATGGATGAAGTAGAGGTGCGGGATAATCTCACCGTGGAGACTATGCCCGTGCGGATTGAAGATAGAGAAGTGAAGACTCTGAGAGGGAAAGAAATTCTTTTGGTGAAAGTGGTTTGGTTAGGAGCTGCTGGTGAGAGTATGACTTGGGAGCTGGAGAGCAAGATGCGGGAGGCATATCCGGAGTTGTTTGATTCAGGTAATTTCGAGGACGAAATATTCTAAGTGGGGGAGAGTTGTAACGCCCCAAAATAATTTAATTATTTATTTAATTAAATTATTTAAGGCTTACAATATTTATTTAATTTAATTAAATAATTCGAGTTTAATTATTTTATTTTATTTTTATTAGGGGGTGTTGTCACTATTTAAGTGGTGCGAGCAAGGGCCCGTGATCCACAATTAGGCCCGTGGCCCATTTCTTTGGCATAGGAGTCGAATTCATTGGGGTCTAGGGAGTTAGTGGCAATTCACCCAAGTGAGAAAAGAAAGAAAAAGAAACGTAAGAGGGAGTGAGAAGAGAGTTGCGAAGAGGAGAAGAAGAAAGGGGCGAAGCTCATAGAGAAGAGGAGGAGGATCATTGGTGGTTCGCATTCTTCACTTGGAGCTTGGCTAGCAAATTCGACTTCCATAAGGTTAGGGGGTCCTCTTTTTGTTCTTAATGAGTATGCGAATTATGAATTGCTTAGGGTTAGGGTCCTAGGTTAGTTCCATGATTAAATTGTGTTGTTGTTGAGGAATTATAATATTGTGATGTTGTTGTTGAATTATTATGTTGAGAATTTTATGATTGATGATTGAATTGTGGTAAAATGCGAATTGTAGACCATATGTTTGAGTATATGATTATTTGGTGATTATGTAGTGAAATTGAGAATCATGGTGACATGTTAGAAATATATATATATAATTGGGCGTTTTGATGAATTTAGTTTGGTGAATGAAAGTGAGAAAAATTCTGTTTAGGAGCCCCTAGGCGCCTTGGGCGCCATAAGCATGTTGCTGAAATTTTCAGTGTTGCGCCTAGTCATGGGCGCCAGGCGCCCAGCAGTGTGCTGCGCCAGTTTTCCAAAAATTCTGTGTCACTGTGTTGCCATTCTGTGTTGCTGTCCCTGTTGCCTGTGTTGCCATCCTGTGTTCCTGTGCTGCCAGTTTTGGCACTCGTTGCTTGAGCCATGGGCGCCAAGGGCCCCAAAGTTCTGGTGATAGTTTTGTGAAAATTGTTTTCAGGTTTTTATACTTATGTAAAATGGCTCATGAAAACTGATTTTGGTCAAGAATGGAGTTGAGTTGCGTATTTTCACTAGGTGCCTAGTGCATGGGCGCCAAAAATAATGTTCAGCTTTTGACAAAATTTTTATTGAGTTTTCATGTCCTGAGAATTTGGCTCGTGTAAAATAAATTTCGAAGAAAAATGAGTTCTGTTGCAAGTTGGTCTTAGGCGCCTAGTGCTTGGGCGCCATGTTGATGCTGTTCCCTGGGCGCGCCTGTGCGCTGTGCGCGTGTTGTTCCCCTGGGCGCCTAGCGCCTGTGCGCTGTTGCGCGTGTTGTTCCTGGGCGCCAGCGCCCATGCGCCTGTGCGTGTTGCTTCTCCTGGGCGCCAAGCGCCCATGCGCCAAGCGCTGTGTTGCCCCTGGGCGCCCAGCGCCCATGCGCCAGTTTCCAGGATGTCTAACATTTTTCCTAAATTGTTTTTAATGTAACTTTTGACTCGGTTATCCAAATTCAACGGTTCAAAATGCGTCTTGAAGCTAATTTCAGTGCCTATCCAATAGTCTCAATTTTATGCAAAAATAAATTATTTTTACTGGTGTTTCTGGCTGATGGTGTTCAAGTGTCTAAATGACTGTTTTCCTCCATTTTTTTCCTATGTCGTGTCAATGTCCTGAGTTGGTTTATTTGAATTGGTGTTGTTGTGAGTGGTGAGCTGAATTGGTGAGTGATGATGAGGTGAGATTGGTGAGCAGAGGCTTCGGCCTAATTTTGATTTGGTGAGTTAATTAATGCACTATGGTGAGACTAGAATTTAAAATGTGAATTGATTGATTGGTGGTGTGTTGTGATGCATTCTCCATAACACCTCATGAAGCATGTGCATTATTGGTGAGCAGAGGCTACGGCCTAATTTTATTTGGTGAGCAGAGGCTACGGCCTATTTGTATTTGGTGACGGATCCGACATGCATGTACCCGTGGAGTTTGGGTTGCATTACATGCATAATCATATATTGTATAGTGCTGATTGGAATGAGAATGCTGATTTGATTGTCCCCATTGTTGTGAATTGGTGTGCCTGGTTTCCTTTTTCCTATGCATTGCTTAATTCTCATATGTTATTAATTATGAAAAGAGACTCACCCTACTGCCTTTATGTTGCTTCTTATGTCGGCAACGTGCAGGTAATATCGAGTGAAGGATTCCTTCATGCCTTCGTCTGTTAGGAAGTGTCACTCTCTGATACGTAGCACCAGGGGGGGGGGTATCCTATGTTTATGCATTATTTTTCCTAAACTGTTAGATTTGATTGGTGATGTATTGGTTTTAAGTTTTAGAACTCATATTTATTCCGCTGCTGATGGTGATTGGTTTTAGTTGATGCGAACTAAACATTTTTCTCATGGTGTTATGTATCTTGTTATTTATGAAGTAAATGTAGCACTCGCTTGAATTGTTTTCAAAAAAAAAAAAGAGACTCTGATTTTATTTAAAAATAAAGTTATTAGAAAAGGGGTGTTACATTAGTGGTATCAGAGCAGTTCGGTCTGTCCGGCCAAGTTGTCCAGTCATAGTGTCAACTGACAACGGTGTGTTGTGAGTTATATCTAACTGTTGTTGTTGTAGCAAGTGAGTTGAGATGGCTGGGAGGATCGATGCTGCTGTTGCTGTTGTTGGGCTGCTGCTGAATGTTGCAAGAAGTTGAATCTTGTTTTGCCTGTTATGAATGGAGAGATGGTAGTCGATACTCCTGCGAAGGGGTCGGTGATTATGTCTCAGGTGTGTTCTCAGTGTCCCGTGTCGATCTTCGGCAGGGACTTTATTGTAAATTTTGTTTGCTTGCCGTTGGGAGGGTTGGATGTCATTCTTGGTATGGACTGGTTAGTATATAACCATGTACATATTAATTGTTCCCGAAGATCTGTGAGTTTCCTTCCTCCCGAAGAAGAAGGATCTATTTTGTTGCCTGCTGGTCATTTGCATAAGATAATGAAAGAGGGAGTTCATCTGTTTGCTTTGATGGCGTCATTGTCTGCTGAGAATCAGGCGATCATTGAAAGGGTTCAAGTGGTGTGTGAGTTCCCTGAAGTGTTCCCGGATGAAATTCCAAGTGTTCCGCCAGAGAGGGAGGTTGAGTTTGCCATTGATCTTATACCTGGTACTAGGCCTGTGTCTATGGCACCGTACCGAATGTCAGCCTCAGAGTTGTCTGAATTGAAAAAGCAATTAGAAGATCTGCTTGAGAAGAAATTTGTAAGACCAAGTGTGTCACCGTGGGGTGCTCCGGTATTGTTAGTGAAAAAGAAGGACGGGAGTATGAGACTTTGTGTCGATTATAGGCAATTGAACAAAGTGACAATAAAGAACAGGTATCCGCTTCCCAGAATTGATGATCTGATGGACCAGTTGGTAGGTGCTAAGGTGTTTAGTAAAATCGATTTGAGGTCGGGTTATCACCAGATCAAGGTAAAGGACGAAGACATTCAGAAAACCGCTTTCAGAACGAGATATGGGCACTATGAGTATTCTGTTATGCCGTTTGGTGTTACCAATGCGCCAGGTGTGTTTATGGAGTACATGAATCGTACTTTTCATAGTTACTTGGATCGGTTTGTAGTTGTGTTTATTGACGACATTCTGGTGTATTCTAAGACAGAAGAGGAGCACGCAGAACATTTGAGGTTAGTGCTGGAAGTATTGAAAGAAAAGGAATTGTATGCAAAATTGTCTAAGTGTGAGTTCTGGCTGAATGAAGTAGGTTTCCTTGGTCATATTATCTCTGGTAATGGTATAGCTGTGGAACCAGCCAAGGTTGATGCTGTGTCCCAATGGGAGAGCCCGAAGTCAGTTACAGAGATTAGAAGCTTTTTGGGATTAGCTGGTTATTACAGGAGATTTATTGAAGGTTTCTCGAGGTTGGCACTTCCGTTGACTCAATTGACATGTAAAGGAAGAGCTTTTGTGTGGGATGCTCGCTGTGAGGAGAGCTTCAATGAGTTGAAGAAGAGGTTGACTACGTCGCCCGTTTTGACCTTGCCTGTTCCGGATCAACCGTTTGTAGTGTATTGCGATGCTTCCAAGATGGGTTTGGGAGGTGTATTGATGCAAGAGGGTAAGGTAGTAGCTTATGCGTCCAGACAGTTGAGGACCCATGAGAAGAACTACCCTACTCATGATTTAGAGCTGGCTGCGATTGTGTTTGCGCTGAAGATTTGGAGGCACTATCTGTATGGTACCAGATTCGAAGTGTTTAGTGACCATAAGAGTCTGAAATACTTGTTTGATCAGAAGGAGCTAAATATGAGACAGAGACGTTGGCTAGAATTGCTGAAGGATTATGATTTCGACTTGAACTATCACCCCGGCAAAGCTAATGTCGTGGCTGATGCTTTAAGTCGGAAGAGTTTGCATATGTCGGCTATGATGGTGAAGGAGTTAGAGTTGATTGAGCAGCTTCGGGACATGAGTCTGGTTTGTGAAGTGACACCGCAGAGTGTCAGATTGGGGATGTTGAAGATCGGAAATGAATTTTTGGTTAGTGTCCGAGAAGCACAAAAGTCAGATGTAAAGTTGGTAGACCTGTTGGTTGTGAATGATCAAGATGTGGATGGAGATTTCAAGTTAGATTCCCAAGGTGTATTGAGATTCAGAGATAGGATCTGCATTCCTGACGATGCTGAGATGAAGAGAATGATTCTTGAGGAGAGCCATAGAAGCAAGTTGAGTATTCATCCCGGGGCTACGAAAATGTACCAAGATTTGAAGAGAATGTTCTGGTGGCCTGGTATGAAGAAGGATGTGGCGCAGTTTGTGTATTCGTGTCTGACTTGTCAGAAGTCTAAGATTGAGCATCAGAAGCCTGCGGGGTTGATGCAACCATTGGAGATTCCGGAATGGAAATGGGATAGCATTTCCATGGATTTTGTAACTGGTTTGCCAAATACAGTGAGAGGGTTTGATGCTATATGGGTGGTTGTAGACAGGTTGTCTAAGTCTGCTCATTTCTTACCAATTAATATGACTTATCCAGTTCCAAAGTTGGCAGAAATCTACATCAAGACTATTGTGAAGTTGCATGGCGTTCCGCTTAGTATTGTATCTGATAGAGATCCAAGATTTACCTCTGAATTTTGGAAGAGTTTGCAGGAAGCTTTGGGTTCTAAGTTGAGGTTGAGCTCCGCTTATCATCCGCAGACAGATGGTCAGACGGAGAGGACTATTCAGTCATTAGAGGACTTGTTGAGGGCATGTGTTCTTGAGCAGGGAGGTTCATGGGATTCTCACCTTTCGTTGATAGAATTCACCTATAACAACAGTTTTCATTCTAGTATTGGTATGGCACCGTTTGAGGCGTTGTATGGTCGGAGATGTAGGACTCCGTTGTGTTGGTATGAATCTGGGGAGAGTGCAGTGTTGGGGCCTGAGATTGTGCGAGAAACAACTGAGAAGGTAAAATTAATCCGTGAGAAGATGAAAGCGTCGCAGAGTCGACAAAAGAGCTATCATGATAAAAGAAGGAAGGATTTAGAGTTTCAGGCCGGTGATCATGTGTTCCTGAGAGTCACTCCAGTGACTGGTGTTGGGCGTGCCTTGAAATCTAAGAAGTTAACTCCCCGTTTCATTGGTCCGTATCAGATTACGGAGAGGGTGGGAAGTGTTGCATATAGGGTGCCTTTGCCGCCTAATCTTTCGAACTTGCATGACGTGTTTCACGTGTCACAACTTCGAAAGTATGTTCCGGACCCGTCCCATGTGATTCAGATGGATGAAGTAGAGGTGCGGGATAATCTCACCGTGGAGACTATGCCCGTGCGGATTGAAGATAGAGAAGTGAAGACTCTGAGAGGGAAAGAAATTCTTTTGGTGAAAGTGGTTTGGTTAGGAGCTGCTGGTGAGAGTATGACTTGGGAGCTGGAGAGCAAGATGCGGGAGGCATATCCGGAGTTGTTTGATTCAGGTAATTTCGAGGACGAAATATTCTAAGTGGGGGAGAGTTGTAACGCCCCAAAATAATTTAATTATTTATTTAATTAAATTATTTAAGGCTTACAATATTTATTTAATTTAATTAAATAATTCGAGTTTAATTATTTTATTTTATTTTTATTAGGGGGTGTTGTCACTATTTAAGTGGTGCGAGCAAGGGCCCGTGATCCACAATTAGGCCCGTGGCCCATTTCTTTGGCATAGGAGTCGAATTCATTGGGGTCTAGGGAGTTAGTGGCAATTCACCCAAGTGAGAAAAGAAAGAAAAAGAAACGTAAGAGGGAGTGAGAAGAGAGTTGCGAAGAGGAGAAGAAGAAAGGGGCGAAGCTCATAGAGAAGAGGAGGAGGATCATTGGTGGTTCGCATTCTTCACTTGGAGCTTGGCTAGCAAATTCGACTTCCATAAGGTTAGGGGGTCCTCTTTTTGTTCTTAATGAGTATGCGAATTATGAATTGCTTAGGGTTAGGGTCCTAGGTTAGTTCCATGATTAAATTGTGTTGTTGTTGAGGAATTATAATATTGTGATGTTGTTGTTGAATTATTATGTTGAGAATTTTATGATTGATGATTGAATTGTGGTAAAATGCGAATTGTAGACCATATGTTTGAGTATATGATTATTTGGTGATTATGTAGTGAAATTGAGAATCATGGTGACATGTTAGAAATATATATATAATTGGGCGTTTTGATGAATTTAGTTTGGTGAATGAAAGTGAGAAAAATTCTGTTTAGGAGCCCCTAGGCGCCTTGGGCGCCATAAGCATGTTGCTGAAATTTTCAGTGTTGCGCCTAGTCATGGGCGCCAGGCGCCCAGCAGTGTGCTGCGCCAGTTTTCCAAAAATTCTGTGTCACTGTGTTGCCATTCTGTGTTGCTGTCCCTGTTGCCTGTGTTGCCATCCTGTGTTCCTGTGCTGCCAGTTTTGGCACTCGTTGCTTGAGCCATGGGCGCCAAGGGCCCCAAAGTTCTGGTGATAGTTTTGTGAAAATTGTTTTCAGGTTTTTATACTTATGTAAAATGGCTCATGAAAACTGATTTTGGTCAAGAAAGGAGTTGAGTTGCGTATTTTCACTAGGTGCCTAGTGCATGGGTGCCAAAAATAATGTTCAGCTTTTGACAAAATTTTTATTGAGTTTTCATGTCCTGAGAATTTGGCTCGTGTAAAATAAATTTCGAAGAAAAATGAGTTCTGTTGCAAGTTGGTCTTAGGCGCCTAGTGCTTGGGCGCCATGTTGATGCTGTTCCCTGGGCGCGCCTGTGCGCTGTGCGCGTGTTGTTCCCCTGGGCGCCTAGCGCCTGTGCGCTGTTGCGCGTGTTGTTCCTGGGCGCCAGCGCCCATGCGCCTGTGCGTGTTGCTTCTCCTGGGCGCCAAGCGCCCATGCGCCAAGCGCTGTGTTGCCCCTGGGCGCCCAGCGCCCATGCGCCAGTTTCCAGGATGTCTAACATTTTTCCTAAATTGTTTTTAATGTAACTTTTGACTCGGTTATCCAAATTCAACGGTTCAAAATGCGTCTTGAAGCTAATTTCAGTGCCTATCCAATAGTCTCAATTTTATGCAAAAATAAATTATTTTTACTGGTGTTTCTGGCTGATGGTGTTCAAGTGTCTAAATGACTGTTTTCCTCCATTTTTTTCCTATGTCGTGTCAATGTCCTGAGTTGGTTTATTTGAATTGGTGTTGTTGTGAGTGGTGAGCTGAATTGGTGAGTGATGATGAGGTGAGATTGGTGAGCAGAGGCTTCGGCCTAATTTTGATTTGGTGAGTTAATTAATGCACTATGGTGAGACTAGAATTTAAAATGTGAATTGATTGATTGGTGGTGTGTTGTGATGCATTCTCCATAACACCTCATGAAGCATGTGCATTATTGGTGAGCAGAGGCTACGGCCTAATTTTATTTGGTGAGCAGAGGCTACGGCCTATTTGTATTTGGTGACGGATCCGACATGCATGTACCCGTGGAGTTTGGGTTGCATTACATGCATAATCATATATTGTATAGTGCTGATTGGAATGAGAATGCTGATTTGATTGTCCCCATTGTTGTGAATTGGTGTGCCTGGTTTCCTTTTTCCTATGCATTGCTTAATTCTCATATGTTATTAATTATGAAAAGAGACTCACCCTACTGCCTTTATGTTGCTTCTTATGTCGGCAACGTGCAGGTAATATCGAGTGAAGGATTCCTTCATGCCTTCGTCTGTTAGGAAGTGTCACTCTCTGATACGTAGCACCAGGGGGGGTATCCTATGTTTATGCATTATTTTTCCTAAACTGTTAGATTTGATTGGTGATGTATTGGTTTTAAGTTTTAGAACTCATATTTATTCCGCTGCTGATGGTGATTGGTTTTAGTTGATGCGAACTAAACATTTTTCTCATGGTGTTATGTATCTTGTTATTTATGAAGTAAATGTAGCACTCGCTTGAATTGTTTTCAAAAAAAAAAAGAGACTCTGATTTTATTTAAAAATAAAGTTATTAGAAAAGGGGTGTTACAGTAGTCACCGAACCCTTAGCTGGAGTGTCGATGACCATCTCCCTCAACATATCAGATAAAACAAGGCTTAACTTCTCAACACATGCAGCAGCAATAAAACTATGGGTAGCACCAGTATCAACAATAACAACAAGAGGAAAATTATTGATATAGCACGTACCTCGAATCTCGTTCACTACATCAGACTCAGCCAGAGCGAACACCTTTCCAAAGGACTTCTCCTTCTTGGGTTTCGAACACTGTGTACTAACATGACCACTCTCCCCGCAGTTGAAACATACCACTTCTTTCTTATCACATCCGGAAGATATATGCCCCTCTTTTCCACACCTATAACATCTCTTCTTATCCCCGCCTGGGCAATCTGGACTTTTATGACCCACTTTCCCGCACGAGTAACAAGTAACACTGGCTGTAGCATCTCCCCCACTTCGCTTAGGTCCACCAACAAACTTACCCTTGCCCTTACCAGCAGGCGCCTCATATGGCTTACCACGACTTGCGAAATTCTTTTGTTTTTCTTTAATGACTCTGGAGAAGGCATTATTGTCCTCCTCAAAAATCCTGGCGCTATTAACCAACAACGGAAACACACGAATCTGCTGGTACCCTATGGCCCTCTTAATGTCAGCACGCAATCCATTTTCAAATTTGATGCATTTGGAGAACTCCGCACCCTCTCTATCATAATGAGGGTAAAACTTAGACAGCTCAGTAAATTTTGCAGCATACTCGGTTACAGTCATGTTGCCTTGTTCAAGTCTTAGAAACTCAACCTCCTTCTTCCCGCGGACATCCTCCGGGTAGTACTTCCTCTTGAATTCTCTCTCAAACACAGCCCAGGTAATCCCCTCATTGGCAGCCGTCAACCCTTGACTAGTAGTCCTCCACCAATCATAAGCCTCTTTCTTCAACATATGTGTGCCATAACGAACCTTCTGAGCATCGGTGCAATCCATAACGCGGAAGATCCGCTCCATCTCACTTAGCCACTCCAGGGCACCATCAGGATTATACCCGCCTTCAAAAGCAGGAGGGCTCTCACGCTGGAACGTAGCCAAACTACGCGTCCCATCTCCAATAGCATTGGGTATGTTACCCACGACTCCGGCTATAGCCTGCAAAGCAGCAGCAAGTGCAGCATCGTTCCGTCCTGCCATTCTAGTACTGCAACAGAAAACAAAATTTAGATACGAGTAACTAGACTCGAATGTTACTCGACTCGACAACTTGACCACCGGCCGGACAGACCGAACTGCTCTGATACCACTTATGTAACACCCCCGTTTCTACCCCTTTAATTTGTACGTCATTATCAGAGTGCTTTCGTTTTCAAAAATAATAATAATAGTAGTAGAAAAGAAATGTCACAACTTCATTGATGAAACTCATCGACTACACCATTAACATTCGTGTAGAAACACATTCGTCTCAAAAATCGAACTTCAAAATTAAATCTCATCACAGCGGAAATAATAGCTCACCAAAAAAATCGCTCAAACACGTCTCACACATCAATAAAATTATTAAAACAGTTAATTAAATAAGTCGTCAACTTTAACCCGCCCCCTAGGTGTTACAATATCAGAGAGCGACTCGAACGTCTCAACAGCTAAAAGGAAGGCAGCATGTCCTTCAATCAGAGTCACCTGCAGCGTTGCCACCATAGAGCAACATTCCAAGCAGAAGGGGTGAGAATTTTCAACAAATTATAATTAAGCATACAGCAGAGTAATATGAGCAAACCATCACACAACATCGTCACTAATATCAACTTCACCGTCGTTACACACAACATCAAACAAAATCACAATTCGTCACCCGTCATAAAAAAATGAATGCACATGAAGATGCAACCCACACCTGGGCATATGCATGATGGTACCATACTCGTCATAATAAGCCACTATGGGCACACCGTCACTGTTTTCTCGTCATAAATAAGCCACTAAGGGCACACCGTCACTAAGAGGCCGAAGCCTATTCGTCATAAGATGCACATGCTATGAGACACTATGTACACATGTGCAATCACCAAAATTTTACTCACCCGGAGTACTCATCATCACCACCATAAGACACTCATAGAGTGTATTCATCATCATCACCATATTAATATCACCACTCTTCATAAACAATCACATTCAAAAATAATGTAACAACATCTTTAAAATTAGGGAATAAACATTTCACTTTACATTTTAAAATTATGGGATAAACATTTCACTTTCATACTTAGGAAGCGCCACGATTAAATTTGGGAATAAACAGTGGCATTTTATGCGCAAAACAGTGGCATCTTGACATCAAATTGAAGCTGAAAAACAGTGGTAATTATGCGCAAAAACAGTGGCATATTGACATCAAATTGAAGCTGAAAAACAGTGGCAATTATGCGCAAAACAGTAGCAATCTTTCATCAAATCGGAACTGAAACAGTAGCCATTATTTTCGCAAAAGTAGCAGAATTTTTACATCAAATTAAAACTGAAACAGTGGTCTTTCAATTCGCAAAACAGCAGAAGTTTTACATCAAATTAAAACTGAAACAGTGGCCTTTCAATTCGCAAAAACAGCAGCTTTAATTTGCAACACAGCAGTATTTTTAATTGGTGAAAACAGCAACATTTTGTGGTGAAAACAGCAACATGACAGCATAATTAAAATACAGCAACAGCACTACTTAATTGACAGCAACAGCACAATTTAAATTACAGCAACAGCAACACATAATTACAGCAACAGCACCAATTAAAATTACAGCAACAGCAACACATAATTACAGCAACAGCACCAATTAAAATTACAGCAACAGCATAAAATAAATTAACAGCAACAGCACTACAAAATTCTGCAACAGCAACATTGTTTTTATAAAAAAAACAGCAACAACCAAATTCTGCATAACAGCAACATATCTCAAAAAAACAGCAACTATAATTCTCCTCACGTCATAGGGTAATTCGCACATCAACTCAATAATTTAATCCATCATTCCCCTTCACCTATGATTTTCGAATCCAACCACTAACACAAACCCATAAACCCTCCAAATACTCAATTATAATAAATTGAAAACCGCTCACCCTTACCTCAAATTTTGTATGCCCGAAACCACGACGAATGCGTCACGTGCAAACTCCGCAATCACGACGAGCCAAGGTCACCAAGAAAAATTCGCAGCAGCCCCCTTCCTCCTCTTCTCACCAATTCGCATCCATCACATAGTTCATGGGCAAAATCGAAACATGGAAAGGAAGGGTTTGAGATCATCACTTGGAAGAATTACATAAATGGAAGGGAAGGATCAAGGTACTTACCTAAAGCCAAGATGAAATAAAACCCTCTTTTCCTTCTTGCTGAAAGTCGCACTCTCTCCTCCTCTATGTTTGAAATCGCACCTCACCTTTTCTTCACTCCCTCAGTTGCGCTGAATCTCTTTCTTTTGGTGGAATGACACTAATTCTTAGGTTTTAGGGTAAATGGAATGGGCTTGGGTCACTTAAGTGGCTTGGGCCCATTTTTCACACCACTCTTTTTAATTCTCTTCGCCTCCTACAATAAAACAATTATATATAAATTATCCCACTTAAATAAATATTGCATCCCTCCAATAACTTAATTTAATTAATAAATTAAATTATTTTAGGGCGTTACAGTTTGCGTGAAGGGATTAGCGATGGAATGGTCCCTCGCAGATTCCGTCGCTAACCCCACTAAAATTGTATCAGATCCCTTATTTATCTCTCACTGTTTACTCTTCACTTCACTCCCTCACTCTTCTCTCTCACGAACCCCAACTCTCTTCTTTCATTTCCACCACCACCACACCACCACAACCAACTGTCGCCCTCTCTCATCTCTCTCTCCTACGCGAACGCCGCCCTCTCTCCTCTCTCTCTCTCTTACGCGAACCTCTCTCTCTCTCTCTCACCGGAGCTCTCCCTTTTCACCACCGCCGGAGCTCGCCCTCTTCACCACCACCCGAGTTCTCCCTCTTCACCACCGGAGCTCTACCTTTGGAGGTTTTGATTTTTACTTTTTATGATGTTGTTTTGATTTTTTTTTATGATATTGTTTTGTTAGGATTTGTAAAATTAGTTTTGTTATATTGTTGTTTGGTACATTTAGTGAATTTAGCTTTGTGATATTGTTGTTGTGAAAGAAGAAAATAGGATCAGGTTTTGTGATATTGTTGATTGTGGTTTGGGTAGGGTTTTAGGTTTGGGTAGGGTTTTAGAAGAACAAAATGGGATTAGGATTTGTAGAAATTGTGTAGGATAAAAATTTGAAGTTGAAATTGAAATTTTTTGTTGAAATTGAAGTTGTTTTATTGAAATTGAAATTAATAGTGAATTGATTTATGTTTTTTGCTTGAAATTGAAATGGTTTTATTGAAATGTGTTATTGAAAAGTGTATCATTTTAGAGTTGTTAATTGAAAAGTGTTTAATTGTTGTTTTGATGAACCCTAGGTTAGATGACTGTGTGTTGTTGATGGAAAAGGGTGAGGTGATGTCGTCCCTCACCCCCATATTTTGCTCGAAATCATCTCCATTGAGATAATTGCGAGACGATACTAACAATTTCAAGGTTGGGAGTTAGAAATAACTTCCTTCACTACTTATATGGAAAAGGGTTTTGTCTGATCTGTCCTTAACCCCCATATTCGGCTCGAAATCATCTCCACTGAGATCATATCGATGCCACTAACTTGATAGATTATTGGGAATGTTAAGGGAATCTAACACGTTTTCTTAAATGCGTGTAGATGAATTTGTATGAATTTAATCGTGATTGGGTGTATAATCGGTTATATCCGAGAAGAGCGGGTTTGAAGGAATCTTTTGTAATTGGGGTTGAACAGTTTCTTATGGTAGCGTGGCGACATGAATTGGCTAAACGGGAAAAGGGGGTTAGATGTCCATGCTTAAATTGCGACGGTGTACCTATTAGGACCGATAATGAAAGCAGGGAGCACTTGTATCATTGGGGGTTTAGGCCTAATTATTGGATTTGGGTGGACCATGGAGAACAACGACGTCAAAATTGAGGTAGGGGCTTTAAGTAGTTCTGGTGTTGGTGTTCCACGTAATGAAATTTTTGAGTCGATGGAAAACATGATTTGTGATGGTCTCAGGGTGAATGTGCCATTTTATGAGCCTCAATATGACGATCATGATGAACTTCCAAATGAAGAAGCACAAAAATTTTATAATTTGTTAAGAGATTCAAACAAACCGTTGTTTAAAGGCTCGCCACAGTCAAAATTATCTATGTGTGTGAAACTTTTAGCTCTCAAGTCCATGAGTAATATTTTTGAGGTGGGTTTAGACTATGTGACTGAAATGATGTTGGAAGCGATTGACTCCTTATGTGATGATCGATCGACTCCTAGTTGAAGAAGTTGATGAAGATGAAGAACAGAATGAAGTTGAACAAGATGAAGAAGAGAATGAATACGAAGATGATGAAGAAGAGAATGAAGATGAATAATTTGATTAATCTTATGTTGTATTTAAATTTATTAGAGTCATTATTGTTCTTGTGTTTTCTTATATATGTTGTCTACTTATGTTGACTCCTTATGTTGTCTTTAAATTTATTAGAATCATTAATATATCAATATTGTTCTTGTTAATTTACTTTCTTTAATTTATTTATAAATATATATAATTAATGTTGTTAGTATCCCATTTAGTTTCTATTTTTTCATAGATATGGATCCAGGAGGAGGTTCTGACCCACCGAGACGTCCTCATAAAGGGAAGACGACTATGACCGATGAACCTCCTAAGAGGAGGCGTAATCGTGAGGTGGTACTTAATATTGGGAATATGAGGGGTCATACGTATGTGGGCCTACCAGCTACCGCTCCGATTGCCCCATGTACAACCTCCGCCTCCATCTGGCCCCGGATGGTATCATTTACCATCACATGGGAATTATATGGGCCCACCAAATGCGTATGCAGCAGGGCATATGGACACACCAGCTGGGTATATGGGCACACCAGCTGGGCATATAGGCTCATCATCTGGACATATGGGCCCCACAGCTGGGTTATCTATGCCTACACCAGAGCCCCGGGATGATATTGAGCATGATATTGGTCGTGGTAATGTTGATTTTGATTCATCGACCGATGAAGAGAGAGTGGAGGTGGTTGTTATTAATGGTGGTGTCAGACTCAAAGTCATTTATAGTCAAGGTAACGCGTAAGTATTATATTGTTTGTTTTTTTTAAGTTAATTATGCAACGACTTATATATATTTGATTGTTTGATATATCTTTCATTATGCAGGCTTCTTCCTTCAAAGGCAGCTTCATCAAGCATCACTCATGTCATTCGGAAAAGATATTTTCAAAAGTTCCATAAAAAGTGGAGTAAAGTCGATGAAAAGGACAGGAATGATCTGTTGGACTTCTTTAGGGTAAGTGTCAATTATTTTGTTACTTATATTGTTAGTTTAAATTTTATGTTTAATAACGTTTAATATAATTACTAATACATATTTTCATTTTACTTAATACAGACCAAAGTGACATGGGACATAGAAGATGATGACAATGTGCAGAGACTTTTTTTTAAAAGGATGGGCGCTCAAATATCAGATTTACTTTATAAGTTGCGGTGTAAAGATAAGAATCCTAACTACATGAGTGATGAAATTTGAAATGCCTTCAAGGGCCATTGGGCTACAGAGACTTTCAAGAAAAATGCTGCAAAAGGCAAGAATAATAGAAACTCAGAAAAGGGTGGCTCGCTTCACTACAGCAATTTTTGAAAATGTGTTTCATTTTACAGAGTAAGAAGGAAGGACGCCATATCACTGCTCCTGAGCTGCATAGAGCCACCCATGTGAGGAAAGGCACTGGCGAGTATGTTGATGAGCACTCCAGGATGACTCAGGTAAATATACAACTTGATTTGTATTATATAATGTTGCTTTGTCAAAATAGAGCGCTAATTTGCGGTTATTCAAAACAGGAGCAAATAAATGAGATCATGACCCAGCTGACTTAGGGGAGCTGGGACCCTGAATCACTTGGCCAACTTACTCCTGAGATGATAGATCTGGCCAACAAAAATTGGGAGAAGACAGTAGGTTGGTCTAAGGGTCGCCTGTATGGTACGGGGCCCTTGGTTACATGTATGGGCCAGTCTGTGGCCGGGAGCAGCAGAAGACGCAGTCGACCAGCTTCTACTCCTGCGGAGACAGAGCATATTAGGCAGCTGGAGCAGGAGCTGCAGTCTACTCCACATGAGCTGCACGATACTTGACCGGAGGTCAGGACCTCTACTGAGGCTATGAAAAATATGCAGGAAGACTTTGAGAAGGTGACCCGTAGGCATGAGTTGATGTTTAGGTATTTTAAGAATATGCAGCAAGATGAGCAACAGGATGAGGAGCAAGCTAAGGAGTCTGGGGAGTCTGGGGAGTCTGGAGAGGCTAGGGAGGCCGAGGAGTCTGATGGCGACAGCTTTTAGGATTTGTTGTATCAGTTTGACATTTCAATATTTTGTTATAACATTTCAGATTAAGTGTTGTTGATTCGAATTTTATGTTATTGAAGAATTTTATTCTCAGAATTTTTATTTTAAACTGTTTTATGTATTTTAGATTTTATTATTTATTATTAAAATAAACAGGTATAAAAGCAGGTTTATCAAAAAAAAATTCAATCAGCTGGGCATTAGCGAGGGAATTAGCGACGACCCGACCTATCAGATAGCCTTTCGTGATTGGCCCGCCCTTATAGGTTGATCTGGGGTAAGGGCTCTATCTTGGCCCGCCCTTCGTGATTGTTTGGTAAATGAAGTATTTCCCAATTGTTTCGTCAAAAATTCCTTGTCTTATTAATGACGGACGAACTTGCCTCGTTAAAAAACCCCGTAGAGAAAAAGAGTGCCCAGCCCAGTTTTACATTCGTTACAGGCATTTGATTACATCTTTTAACTATAGTATCTTCTTAGTTTGGTGGTATTCCAAGTCTGAGGGACCGCCCTTCAACCCATTGTTTCGAGCTGGTGAGCGCCCTTTTTAGTCTTTGATACGACGCGATAGGGACCCTCCCAGTTGGGGGCGAGCGTTCCTTGCGCTGCATTTTCTGACCGACGTCGGCTCGACGAAGGACGAGTTGGCTGACAGTGAATTCTCTTGGGACGACTTTGGCATTGTACCTGGTTGCTATCTTCTGTTTAATCAAGGTCTCCCGCAGGCAGGCCTGTGTTCGGAGTTCCTCGACGAGGTCAAGCTCTTCTCTAATGGCCTGATCGTTCTCTGGTGTCGTTTTAGGTTTTGCGGTTCTCCAACTCAGTTCCCCGATTTCAACAGGAATGACCGCTTCTTTGCCGTATACCAGCTTGAACGGGGGCTCTTCCGTAGTAGAATGAGGGGTCATTCGATATGCCCACAACACGTATGGAAATTCCTCTTCCCAATTTCCCTTTGCCTCGTCAAGCCGCCTTCTCAACCCGCGAAGAATCACTCTATTGGCGGCCTCGGTCTGGCTGTTAGTTTGAGGTTGCTCTACTGAGGTAAAGCATTGCTTAACTCCGAGGTCGGTCACTGTTTTTCTGAATCCTCTATCGGGAACTGCGTCTCATTATCTGTGATCACGACCACTGGCACGCAAAACCGCACCAGGATATTCTTTTTGAAGAACTTCATGCAATTTCTGGAGGTGATAGTTGCCAGGGGTTCGGCCTCTACCCATTTTGTGAAGTAGTCCACTGCGACTATCAAGTATTTAAATTGGCCAGGGGCCACTTGGAAAAGTCCCAGCAAGTCGATCCCCCACCATGCAAAACGGCCATGGAGGGGTCATGCTATTCAGTTCGGTAGGAGGGGCGGTGTGGACATCGGCATGTCGTTGGCATTTGTCGCATTTCTTGACTAGTTTCTTTAAGTCTTCGTCCATGGTGGGCCAATAGTATCCCGCCCGGAGTGCTTTTTTGGCAAGTGAACGGCTACCCAAGTCGAGCGGCGATTATCAGCGCCAGAGTTAGCTTTTCCACCTTCTGATATCTTAAGTTAAGTCCCCGCAAGACTTTACTGACGAAGTAGATGGGATTTTTCCTCGAGCTGTCTTCGCGAACGAGAACGGCACTGAGTGCCTCGTCGGCTATCGCCAGATATAGGTATAGGGTCTCCCCTGGCTCTGGCCTTGTCAAGATTGGCGAAATGAAGCCCGATAAGGCTGCGATCATCCCGGTGAGCTTTTGTATCTTTTTCTTCGCCGTGGGTGGCCCCATTTCCGTGACCGCTCTACACTTGTCTGGGTTGGCTTCAATGCCTTTCTCGGTAAGGTAAAAATCAAGGAATTTACCGGCTCTTACCCCGAAGGTACACTTCTCCGAGTTGAGCTTGAGGGAGTTCTTTCGGGCCTCAGCGAACACCTCTTGGAGATCGGCCAGGGGGTCCACGTTTGCTTTGCTCTTCACAATCATATCATCCAGACAGACTTCAGCCACTCGTCCTATCTGTGCTTGAAAGACTTTATTCATCATTTGCTTTTTTGACCAACACGATGTTTGATAGCCAGGTGGTGTACTTTATCTCTTTCACGAACCCGACTTTGAAGAGGTCTTTGACCGCTTTCTCTGGGGCTTGGGCTTTGTCTTCCCTCTGCACTCGTCGCCTTAGGGCGACTCACTTGAATTATGGATCTACCTCCAAATGATGGCATGCTACCTCTGGGGGTATCCCTGGCATGTTGGCCGCGCTCCATGCGAACAGGTCGGTGTGGTCTCTCAGACATTGTATTAATTTCTCCTTTATCTCACCGGGAAGGTCGGACCCGATGTTGACTATCTTTGATGGGTCCTCTCCTAACTGGACCTGAACGAATTCACCGTCGGGCTCTAGTCTCTTAATCTGTTTTTTCAGTTCTTGGGTCAGAGTGTTATCCCCTTCTTCTTCCTCGCTATCTGGGTTGTAGCGGGCATCTAGGTCAGCCACGTTAACTTGGTGGCTTTCAGGAGTCTCGTCGCCGGTTTTTTCTTTTAACTCGAAGGGTTTTAATGTTCCTTACTAAGTGTGAGCGACCTTCAACCATGTTAGGTTATTGTAGGGTTCAAACGGGTCTCAATAGATAATTTTCATTTTCCATTAAGGCTCAATCTAAGATCAAAAGATGTTCTCTCGGCCTTTAACGTCATTTCCTTAGGGTCTGTTTTGGAGTTTGGAGAAGAAGGGAGGGGAGGGTTTTGGAGGGAGTGGAGTAAAGAGAAAGCTATAGATACTTTTCACTTTAATTGAGAGAGTAATTTTGTAGATAATGATAAGTGAATACTTATGATTAGTATTTTTTTAATTTTAAGATTATCATAAAAGGAAGTAAATGATTTGAAGAATTTGCCCAAGCCTTCCCAAACCCTCCTAAACCCTCCTCCAATACATTTTTTGAGTTCCTCAAAATTGGGGGGATTTGGTTTTATGAAGAAAAATAAACTCCTTATTAAAGTTAGTGGTACATCTTTCTTTCCATTTGTCTTTCTCCTTCCTATTTTTTTCAAACTCTCCCTTCCTCTCCCCTCTAAACTCCCAAACAGCCCTTAGTGTGCCTCTTAATTGTTTTGATTAAAGTGATATGTGGGTGTTTTTATTTTAAAAAGTATGTAAATTGTTGCACCCTAATTTTGTCCGACTAATTCAAATTTATTAGAAAAAATCAAAATATTATTCGTTGTGCATTTTGAAATTTTAATCGTTAACGCATGCCATTTAGTGCTCGTTAGCGATTTTGCGTCATTTCTTTTATTATTAGAAGAACTTATTTTCTTTTTATTGCAAGAAAAAACTTAATTAAAATAATAATAATAATAATATATTGTTTAATTTTAACTATTATTAGATTTGAATATAAAGTAGAACTTTAGAAATCATATTTACACAAAATAAATACAAAATGGAATAACAAAATAGATTCTAAATCTGAAACTAAAGTTTTTCTACAACAAAATTAAAAAAAATAAGAGAAAACTTGCAATTCTTCTCTCTCTCTCTCTCGTAGGGTTGCCAAGATTCCTTCTTCCATTTAGAGCAAAAGCCTCAGTCATCTTTTAACAATCTCAAAGTCTTCTACCCAAAATCAGCTCAAGCCCCATTCTGCACAATTATGCATCAATGACACGCCGAAACAGTGGCTAGGCTGCAGCTTCCTCTAGCATCTGTATCAATGGTCAATATAGAAAGGCCAGAATCGTGAATGCAAAAAAGATTGGGGGAAGAAAAATTATCATCAGAGAACTTTATACATCAAAGGATGAAATATATTGAACAAACACAAAATAGAGGTGCAGAGGAAAATGACTTGACGGTGCAATACTCTATACAAACCTTACTATAAATTCAGACTCCAAACAACAACAAGGGGGAGGAAGTCAAAAAAAGGATAGGAAAGGGGAACACAAATTCAGAGGGATAAGAGAGAGTAGGAGAGAAAGAAATAAATTAGAAGAGGAGAGTTAAGAAAAATTGGGAAGGAGGTGAATCAGAAAGTAGAAGAGGGGAAAGGAATCATACCGCACAATAGAAACCAGCAGAAGCAAAGCACAAAAACACCGTTCCGTTCAACCACGGTATCGCCGCCGTTGCCGTTGCCGTCGTCGTCGTCATCTCCGCACTCCGTCTCGGTACACCGTCGCACAGCCTTCTCCACCTCATCTCTCCATTTCTCTTTCACTCCCTTCCTCTCCCCATCGCGTTCTGTCTCTCTCCCTTGTGCATCTGGTACACCTTTCTTTCACTCTTGGCATCATCTCTCCTCCTTCCCCTGTCTCTGAAGTGAAGCTTCGTGAAGAGGTGAAACCCATTTCTTTCCCTTTTGCATTTTAACTCTAACTTTGTTTTATTTATTAGTTTCTGGATCATTCCTTTCATTTAATAGTAACAATAATTATATGACTCCAGTTTCTTTCCAATCTCGAAACCCCCCTCACCCTGTTTTTAATTCCTTTTGTTATTTTAGTTATTTGCCATTCTTTAAACAAACAATAATAGTCAGTAGTTTGTTTTAAACAAATAAAAACCCATTTCCAACTACACCCCCATGTTTTATTAAGACAGCCCCCTGTCTTTTCAAATGAACAAGCCTCTAATCACACCTCCCTGTTTAATGATACAACCTCTCAGTTTTTAAACATCAAACTTTTCAATACTTTTTATTACGCCACGATGCTTCCAAACCAATATTTCTCAAACAATCGAACTCACATAAAAAGTAAGTTGTTACTAACGGTCACTCCGAGTTTAACTTGTTTGATCGTTAATAATAACCGCAGTTTTCAGATGGGCTATTAGTGGTGACCACTCTGAGTTTACTTGTTTGGTCATAACGAACGCCTGCCCAAATTTCAAAAACACTAGAAAATAAAAAATACCAAACACACAAATATTTTCTACCCAAGAACTACGTAGCTTTGATTTCCCCATCGCACCTAGGGATACGTAGGAGCAGGGGCCCACTCCTGTCAAGCACAAAAACTAAAATTTTTCTTAAGTCTTCCTTTTCAACTTTACAAATAATAAAAAGGGTAAATTAGAGTATTTTCTTTAAATTAACTTTCTTTCTACACATTAAATTAAATGGTAACCTTTCTTTTGAAAGGATGCTGTGGGGTGCCAATACCTTCCCCACGCATAATCGACCCCCGAACCCAAAAATAAATGTTTTTTTTCAATGTTTTCCTATTTAATAAATATTGATGGCGGCTTTATTTTCAAAACGACGAAGAATCCTTTCCTTCGGATTTTTCGGTCGCTACATAAATTATTTGGTAGCACCACATTTATGTCCAAAAGATTTTTTTGTCCTCCTCGACGACTGTGGAGACTACTCCTTCGAGGTATCGGAGATTCATTTAAGGGGTTGAGCTCTCCCAACAAATGCTTTTCCCATACGCACCGGCCCAGAATCGAATCCAGGACCAAATGATTAAGGAACCCAAGCATCTACCACTTTGTGTCCAAAAGATGTATTCCAATAACATTTCTAGTAAACTAGTGAAAGCAAAAAGATTTCTAATCCCGATGTATGAGTCTTTTTCCCACTGGGTTTTGGCTCAGGGAGGTTTTGAGGAGGCCCTCCCCCTTTCATTAATCTATTTGAGATTGGTGCACCCCTAGTGCCCATATCAATACAATTCTTCCTTATCTTAAAAAAAAACTCATCGAACCAAAGAGCTTATGTCCAAAAACTTACACCCTTCCTGACAAAAATATAAGAAAAAAGTTGATGGTATATATGGTATACCAATATTTGGCATGTAGAAAACATAATTGGCTTTCGAGCTGATTAAAAAAATGGGCTTAAATATTTATTTTGTCCCAATAAATATAAATAAATTGTTTTTTGTCCCTGTAAAATTAGTTTTTAGTTTTTTGTCCCTACAATATGAATTTTTTGCTTTTAGCCCATATTGTTATCTTTTAGTCCTTATAATGTTATTGATATTTGATCCTAGTCCCGAAAATTAGAGAGCATTTTGATTTTGGTCCCTGAATTTTTTAATAAATGAGTACTAATTCCAAAAATAAATATTAATTACAGGGACGAAAAACAAAACAAATTTTTTTGAAGTGTTATAAATCAAAATTTAAGAAATTTTACAGGGATGAAAAAACAAAAACCTCTATATTTTAAGGGACGGAAGTGTAATTAAGGCAAGGAAATCTAATATCTATTTATCTAATCTAATCTAATCTAATCTATTTATACAAACAAACATCCTATAAAATTACCAATTTAGATCTCTTATTAACAAGACACATATCTAATTTAAGGGTAAAAGTGTCATTACACTCTATTTCTTTCTTTTTCTTCTTACACTCTCTTTCTTACTTTTTTTCTCTCCTCTTTTTCACTTTTCTCTTACACTCTCTTTATTCCTTTTTTCTTTTTTTTTTACTTTCACTTTTCCCATAAATAATTATTCTCTTTCTCTTATCACTTCACTTTAGTTTTTTTAACTAAAATTCTAAATTTATAGAAACACTACTCTACTAAAATTACCTATAAAAATTTAAATTAGTCACACTAAAAAACAAAACAAAAAACTATCACCTTTTTGGATAATCTACTATCTACTAATCAACTAAACTAATCAATTGAAACAACGATATAACTGCAATGATATATAAAAAATCACGGGATAATTGTAGTAATCTATTTAACTATTTATCTATTTATCTATTTATACAAACAAACATCCTATAAAATTACCAATTTGGATCTCTTATTAACAAGACACATATCTAATTTAAGGGTAAAAGTGTCATTACACTCTCTTTCTTTCTTTTTCTTCTTACACTCTCTTTCTTACTTTTTTTCTCTCATCTTTTTCACTTTTCTCTTACACTCTCTTTCTTCCTTTTTTCTTTTTACTTTACTTTCACTTTTCTCATAAACAATCTATTTATACAAACAAACATCTTATAAAATTACCAATTTGGATCTCTTATTAAAAAGACACATATCTAATTTAAGGGTAAAAGTGTCATTACACTCTCTTTCTTTCTTTTTCTTATTACACTCTCTTTCTTACTTTTTTTCTCTCCTCTTTTTCACTTTTCTCTTACACTCTCTTTCTTCCTTTTTTCTTTTTACTTTATTTTCACTTTTCTCATAAACAATTATTCTCTTTCTCTTATCACTTCACTTTAATTTTTTTAACTAAAATTCTAAATTTATAGAAACACTACTCTACTAAAGTTACCTATAAAAATTTAAATTAGTCACACTAAAAAACAAAAAAAAAACTATCACCTTTTTGGATAATCTACTATCTATCTTTTACTATCTACTATAATCTACTAATAAACTAAAATAATCAATTGAAACTACGAGATAACTGCAATGATATATAAAAATCACGGGATAATGGTAGTAATCTATTTATCTATTCTATTTATACAAACAAACATCCTATAAAATTACCAATTTGGATGTCTTATTAACAAGACACATATCTAATTTAAGGGTAAGAGTGTCATTACACTCTCTTTCTTTGTTTTTCTTCTTACACTCTCTTTCTTACTTTTTTTCTCTCCTCTTTTTCACTTTTCTCTTACACTCTCTTTCTTCCTTTTTTCTTTTTACTTTACTTTCACTTTTCTCATAAACAATTTTTCTCTTTCTCTTATCACTTCACTTTAATTTTTTTAACTAAAATTCTAAATTTATAGAAACAATACTCTACTAAAGTTACCTATATCTATTCTATTTATACAAACAAACATCCTATAAAATTACCAATTTGGATGTCTTATTAACAAGACACATATCTAATTTAAGGGTAAGAGTGTCATTACACTCTCTTTCTTTGTTTTTCTTCTTACACTCTCTTTCTTACTTTTTTTCTCTCCTCTTTTTCACTTTTCTCTTACACTCTCTTTCTTCCTTTTTTCTTTTTACTTTACTTTCACTTTTCTCATAAACAATTTTTCTCTTTCTCTTATCACTTCACTTTAATTTTTTTAACTAAAATTCTAAATTTATAGAAACAATACTCTACTAAAGTTACCTATAAAAATTTAAATCTATTTTCTATTTATGCAAACAAACATCCTATAAAATTACCAATTTGGATCTCTTATTAACAAGACACATATCTAATTTAAGGGTAAAAGTGTCATTACACTTTCTTTCTTTTTCTTTTTCTTCTTACACTCTCTTTCTTACTTTTTTTCTCTCCTCTTTTTCACTTTTCTCTTACACTCTCTTTCTTCCTTTTTTCTTTTTACTTTACTTTCACTTTTCCCATAAACAATTATTTTCTTTCTCTTATCACTTCACTTTAGTTTTTTTAACTAAAATTCTAAATTTATAGAAACACTACTCTACTAAAATTACCTATAAAAATTTAAATTAGTCACACTAAAAAACAAAAAAAAAACTATCACCTTTTTGGATAATCTACTATCTACTAATCAACTAAATAATCAATTGAAACAACGAGATAACTGCAATGATATATAAAAAATCACGGGATAATTGTAGTAATCTATTTATCTATTTATACAAACAAACATCCAATAAAATTACCAATTTGGATCTCTTATTAACAAGACACATATCTAATTTAAGGGTAAAAGTGTCATTACACTCTCTTTCTTTCTTTTTCTTCTTACACTCTCTTTCTTACTTTTTTTCTCTCATCTTTTTCACTTTTGTCTTACACTCTCTTTCTTCCCTTTTTTCTTTTTACTTTACTTTCACTTTTCTCATAAACAATTATTCTCTTTCTCTTATCACTTCACTTTAATTTTTTTAACAAAAATTCTAAATTTATAAAAACACTACTCTACTAAAGTTACCTATAAAAATTTAAATCTATTTTCTATTTATACAAACAAACATCCTATAAAATTACCAATTTGGATCTCTTATTAACAAGACACATATCTAATTTAAGGGTAAAAGTGTCATTACACTCTCTTTCTTTCTTTTTCTTCTTACACTCTCTTTCTTACTTTTTTTCTCTCCTCTTTTTCACTTTTCTCTTACACTCTCTTTCTTCCTTTTTTCTTTTTACTTTAATTTCACTTTTCTCATAAACAATTATTCTCTTTCTCTTATCACTTCACTTTAATTTTTTTAACAAAAATTCTAAATTTATAGAAACACTACTCTACTAAAGTTACCTATATAAATTTAAATTAGTCACACTAAAAAACAAAAAAAAAATATCACCTTTTTGGATAATCTACTGTCTATCTTTTACTATCTACTATAATTTACTAATCAACTAAAATAATCAATTGAAACTACGAGATAACTGCAATGATATATAAAAATCACGGGATAATTGTAGTAATCTATTTATCTATTCTATTTATACAAACAAATATCCTATTAAATTACCAATTTGGATCTCTTATTAACAAGACATATATCTAATTTAAGGGTAAAAGTGTCATTACACTCTCTTTCTTTCTTTTTATTCTTACACTCTCTTTCTTACTTTTTTTCTCTCCTCTTTTTCACTTTTCTCTTACACTCTCTTTCTTCCTTTTTTCTTTTTACTTTACTTTCACTTTTCCCATAAACAATTATTTTCTTTCTCTTATCACTTCACTTTAGTTTTTTTAACTAAAATTCTAAATTTATAGAAACACAACTCTACTAAAATTACCTATAAAAAATTAACTTAGTCACACTAAGAAAACAAAAAAAAACTATCACCTTTTTGGGTAATCTACTATCTATCTTTTACTATCTACTATAATCTAATAATCAAATAAAATAATCAATTGAAACTACGAGATAACTTTAATGATATTTAAAAAATCACGGGATAATTGTAGTAATATATAAAAAACACAAGATTAACATTTGTCATTGATAATTAAATTTTTTGAAGACTACTATAAACCTACGATCTAAAAAACAAGAATTAATGACTGTTTAAACTATTGATTAATATTTAAAACAGATATTTCTTATTGATAATCTACTATCTCTCTTTTACTATCTACTATAATCTATTAATCAACTAAAATAATCAATTGAAACTACGAGATAACTGCACTGATATATAAAAAAACACGGGATAACTGAACTGATGTATAAAAAACACAAGATTAATATTTGTCATTGATAATTAAAAAATTTGAAGACTACTACTACAAACCGACTATCTAAAAAATAAGAAGACTTAATGACTAGAGCTGTCAATTTGGGCCCGGCCCACTGGGCCGGCCCAGTGACCCGATTTTTTTGTTGGACCTGGGCTCTAAAATTAGTGGCCCAAAATAAACGGTAACTTTTTTGGCCCGGCCCGATTGGCCTGATGATATTATTGGGCCGGGCCGGGTCGGCCCATGGGCTTCAGGCCGGCCCGTTACTTTTTTGTTTTAATTTTTTAATTTTAAAATATGGTCCAACAAGAAAATGGAGCAATTTTTTAAGTAAAAAAATAATAAAAAAGTAAAGAAATTTTGTGTAAATCTCTAATATTCCTCTGTTTGTGTTAATCTCTAATACAAAAGTAAAAAAAATGGAGCAATTTTTTTAAGAAAATGGAGCAATTTTGTGCAAATCTCTAATATTTCTTCGTTTGTACCTGTCATGTCCCATGAAATAAATGAAAAAGTTAATTAAAGTTAGCAAACACCAAAGTACAGAGAAATTGTAAACTACTCCGTGGAAGTCATATATTGTATCAGCTCCGTATCTTAACGAGACATTAAAACTATTTTTTTATAGTCAAAATTCTAAAAAGTCAATGATTTGTGGCCTGTTGGGCTGGCCCGTTGGCCCATGGGCTGGTATTGGTCGGGCTCGGGTCGTAAATTTTGCAGCCCATCAGAAAATTGGGCCGGCCCGACTCGGCCCGTATATGCTGTTTAGCCCGATGGGCCGGGCCGGGCCGGTCCGAGCCCGGCCCATTGACAGCTCTATTAATGACTACTAAAACTACTAATTAATATTTAAAACAAATATTTCTTATTAATAATCTACTTTCTAACTTTTACTATCTACTATAATCTACTAATCAACTAAAATAATCAATTGAAACTACGAGATAACTGCATTGATATACAAAAAAACACGGGATAACTGCAGTGATATATAAAAAAACACGAGATTAATATTTGTCTTTGATAATTATAATTTTTGAAGACTACTATAAAACTACTATCTAAAAAAACAAGAAGGCTTAATGACTATTTATACGGATTAATATTTAAAACACACGTGACAAATATTTGTCACTAATACCTAAAAAATGACAAATAATTGTCACTGATATAAAAAAACGTGGGATATTTCTTATTGATAATCTACTATCTATCTTTTACTATCTACTATAATCTACTAATCAACTCAAATAATCAATTGAAACTATGAGATAACTGCATTGATACATAAAAAAACACGGGATAACTGCACTGATATATAAAAAAATACAGGGATAACTGCAATGACATATATAAAAACACGGGATAGCTGCACTGATATATAAAAGAACACGAGATAACAATACTGATATATAAAAAGACACTGCACTGATATATAAAAAGACGCGGGATATATGCATAGATTATTTTTAAATGATAGTTTTACATTTTTAGATTTTAATATTTATCTACTTTTTTATTTGAAACTCCTTTTTTTGTCTATTTTAAATTTGTATTTATTTTCACGGGATAATATTCAGACTATTTAAATATTGTCTAAGTTCATTCATAAAAGTAACATGACAGCACCTGTGCGTATGCATGGGTATCCGACTAATATTAACATAAATCGAACAAGTACGTGAAGATTGAGGAAGGATAAACCTAGTTAGTAAATTATTTCCCTACATTCTATGACATGCATACAATTTGGTGAACAAACACTATCTGTCCCGCCTATTTAAATAAATATAATTAATATTTTTAATTACTAATATTATTTTGTATTGAATTTGGTACTTTGTGTTAAGTCATAATGCTAACGTTTTTTGTTAGTTTAAACATATTAACCTACATCAATTTGTGAGATAGTTAAAGTTATTATTATAAAATAGAGTTTCATTAATAGGATGTCATATAAAGATATTTCCCTAAAAAGTTTTATTAGATCTCAATTAAAACTTAATCTCATTGACCTATTAGCTTGTTAGTCTATTAGGTTTACACCAATGAAATGTTGTAGGTCTTCTTAAAAAAATAGTCAAATAGGCTTTTAAATAGACTTTCAGGCTTTGTCTGGTATTTAGAAAGGTCAGGCCAGACCTCAAAAATGGGTCTACGACAGGCCACAGGCTAGGCTTAGGCCTAACATTTTCAACATAATCCAGGCCCAAGCCATGAAAAGCCTAACTCGACCCAGCCTATTCCCACCCCTACTCATATTGTCGACCCCCCTCGGACTCTTGCCATTAATTTCCTCAAACTATTTCCCAATTTATTCCTCGGTGGCACTGATTAAGGTTGGGATGTTCCCATCATTTGTGCCTTCTAAAAGTACAAGATTGGAACCTAAAGGTGTGACCTTTGGCCTTTGCTATGAAATAACCTTGTTTATGGAATTTCTCCTGAAAATTATATCTATGCTTTCCTAACTTTTTGTATTTTGTCTTCTCCTACATCGAAGTGAAGGGGGGAGAATTTTTATGTGGTCGTCGTGCCATTGTCATTGACCTTCCATGTCCCATGTTAAGTATGTCTTCTCTCTCGTTGGAAGCATAGGATATTAGACTACAATTATTGTGAAAACAAACATTATAAGAGATAACAATGTTTACAAACTGAAATATATTGGAGGTATTTTGTACATTGAATGTTCACTATTCATGGTCATAAAATTTTCACTATGCGAGTTTGTGCGTTATGTTTTGTTGATACTGCCTTCCCTTCTCTTAAATGTCGTTGACATTTTTCTTGCGGCCTTGACAAGGTTTTAGCTATGCCTATTGTTTTCGAGCTCTTTAGATTTACTTACCTAATTGTATTTTTGGTCCTTGGGGTTTTTGAAAATTTCGAGGACAAAATTTCTTTTAAGGGGGTTAAATTGTAACACCCCAATTTTTGTCTATGACATTTCTTTTAATATGTGTTAGTTTATGTATTTTGTGAATTAAAAGTTTAATGATTTTTAATGTCTAATGTGTATTTGTATTTTTAATACATGTTAAGTTGGTAATTATTTGTATTTTCGGGAGAGTGATGTTGATATATTATTAATTTTATTTTATTATTTTATAGAATAATTATATTTGAAAATATTATTTGGAAAAAAAAAATTTGCGTTAAAGATGTGTCAAAATAAGTGTTTTTATGAAATTGGCTTTAAAAATGGATAAAAATTAGTATTTAGGCATTTTACTGATACAGTCCCATGTTTTTAGTTAATACATTCCCGCCACTCACTTATTCCTCCTAGGCCCAGTTCACTTCGTAGCCCACGTTTTTTAACACAACCCACATTTTTACTCGCAAGATCCCCCTTTCCCTGCTAAACGCACCCCATGGCCCACACCCACTTAACCCGTCTGCCGCAACCCACCTCTCGCGACCCAATACAAATATAAATGCTTGAAAATTTAACCTAATTGTAACCATTCCTCTAGTAGCCTCCTTATGAATGTGTGGTTGGAGTCATCACTATCATAAGACTTTCATGAACCAGCGCCGAATCCCCAAAACTTCAAGGGTATTTCTTTCCATCTCCCTCTATCTCTCTTACTCCTTTACTTTCACTCTCTCTTCCCCCCATTACTTACTTTTTCGTAGATCTGTAAAGATAGCCTTTCAGCATAGATGTATCGGCCAATCATATGTAAGATATATTCACACATATATAATTATATTATTGAGATGATTATGATGATATTATAGGAAAGTGTACATCAATTACAACTTCTTTCTACATAGATCAATACCATATGCATGACTAGCCCTAAGTCATTCTTTTTGTTCTGTCACTTTTGCATCTATATCTTTTGTTGGCTTCTTTTCTCCTTTTTAATCACATGTTGTTTTGTTTATACTAGGTCGATAATTGAGGCGAAAAAACTTGATTGGTATCATTGGAGGCTTGATCAAATGGAAATCGTTGACAATCTCTTACGTTTCTAAGCCTTACTTGTTATGCATTGCTCTATTGTTCCTTTTAATAATGTTCAACATAGGTCTCCACCGACTGTGATTTCCTTGATTAAAACAATATGCTCAAAACGTGGCTTGATGTTGTCTTATTTTTGCAGGTAATAATTATGAAACTATTATATATATATATATATATATATATATATATATATATATATATTAATTTTATAAAACAGTATGCTCCTCATGTTTCTTTGTTGTTTTGTTCTCTCTTGTGCTATAGCTTAACATTTTCAGTATAAAAATCAAAAGTTTACCCAAATATTAGAAACTAAAAGTTTAGAATACGCAGCTTTGGAGAATTAATTTCCCCAACTGAAGGAGAGGAACCCATCAAACGAATCCTCTTTAGCAGTGGTAGAGAAGTGTTGGGAGCAGCTAACTGGTTTGTTTCCTTTGGTAATATTATGTGATTAATTACTTAAGTGTTTTTTTCTTATTGGTGTATATCATAATATTATATTGATTGTTGTCCTTCTTCTATGTATAGCAGGTTAATGACTTAGATTCGTGTTCAGAACGTGCAATAGAATCATGTCCAGCTACATAGCAGATTCTAGATTTGCATCAAGCACAGATGGTGAGGATCATTTGCTCATGCCATTAATGTAAATGATAATTTTTCTTTTGCAAAAGCTTTAATCTATTGATTAACACTCTATATTGTTGTCGTAAATTTTGTTGGTTGGTAACAAGCAAATGCAACCCTTTAATTATTTTACGCATAATTCTCCTGAGTTTGTCTTCTTGGAAAATAGTGAAACTACACATTAAAAATCCAAGTATTTCAAGAGATGATGAACATATATAGTAGATCTAGTATTATGAAGATGAAAAGTTTGATTCCAAACCTTGAAATTTGTAGTTGTGTAATTCTCTTTTTAGCTACTGACTACCATGTAGTGCATGTGAAACCCTCATTTTAAATTATATCTTCGTGGGATTGGGTTTGCAATCATATTATTTGTGGGTGAAATCCTATCTTCCTTATGTTTAGTTAAATATTTGTGAGCTGTATCAAAATATGAACTAATAACCTTAATTTAACTAATTGCAAAAATTTATATATTTTATATTTGTTGTATTGAATTTTGAGGACTTTGTATACTCCGTAAAAGCATGGTTTAGCCCCTACATCTAATGCAATATTATCCTGCGTGCACAATATTTTCAAGTTAGTTATAAAATATTACAAATTATAAAATTTACAAAAAGTCACTTACTTACACCTAATGATGAAATGTTGATGAATGTTTCTGTCTGCAGCTAGAAAAATAAGCTTTGCATATTACAGATAAACAAGTTGCCAAAGTATAAGTTCGAGGGGAGATTTTGTTCGAGAGTTGTCTCCATGAGTGATTTGGATTTGGTTATCAACTTCATTTTAGAAAATATGGTCTGCGAAATTACAACTGCGGATTTACATTAGTGATCATTATTCTTCAAGAAGATCGCCATATTCGCGTACACATTATCGATTTGATCGACAAGGTGTCGTGGACATTCTGATGCCCTTCTATCTGAAAGATTTGAGCCTCTTGTTGTAGAAAGAGTAACAGTGACTTCTCGAAAGCCATTGTCTCAAACACATCTCTTCCTTCAACCAATGGTATATTCTGATGTATGTATTCAATGCAAGCAATTGGTTATATTGTAGTGCATGAGTTTAGAATAACTAAGAATTAGATGATGCTAGCAAAATGAAAGGCCACTTATGTGTTTTTGAACTATTCATTTTCATACTTTACTTGTTTAGTCTCTTTTTCCCGTAATAAGTGTCATCCAATGCATATACAAGAAAATTGAATGAGGATTAACTTACTCTAACAGTAATTCTTGTAAGAGTTACTCCACTTAATATCTTTTTGTATACACTAAATACTAGGGGAATGCCCGTGCGTTGCACGGGTTGTTCTAATATTGTTATTTAAATATAGAATATAGTATGATATTAATATAATTTTAATTTCTTATATCAAACTTATTTATTTTAGGCAATAATCTTATATAAAGTATGTGTTTTTAAATATAAATATTTGTTAATACTCTTTATCAAATTAATTGTTTTGAAAATAATTTTACAAAAGTGAAACGAATTTACAAAGTTGAATAAATACTTTAAAATAAGAAATTTGGGATTTAATATGAAAATAAATTATAAAAATAAGGAGCAACCTAAAGGCTCCATTTGAGCTTCCTACACAAAATATTATGTTTACATAATATTTATACAATAAATTGGAAAACGTATATAAAATGTAAATTTTAGTTAAAGACATAAAATTTTAAGAATAAATATTTTTTATAAATTGTATTCCTTTAATTTCGATTAAACTTATGAGTTTGTAAAATATGGATTGAAGATGTAAAGTTTTAATTAATTGATCTTATATTTAATTCACTTTTTTTATAGTAATTATTGCATATTTTGATATTTAAATTCTGTATCTGTTTATATTTATCATTCAAAAAATTAAAAATAATACATACTTGATATAAATCTATCTTTCTGTTAAGCTTTATTAGACTCTATTTTTTTTCTCTACCATTATTTTCTCTATCATAAAAGTAATCACTTATGTTTGTGTATTTTTTTTGCTACCATGTTATTGGTGCGCAGTTTCCACTGGCTTTGCCGATGACTAATCTACACCTGAGAATCTGACTGGCCACGTGTATACTCGGCTTTGCCGGTCCTTGTGGTTTTCCCCTCTCAATACTTATGTTTGTGTATTTAATTTGTAACTATAATTATGTCAAAAATAATTACTACTAATCATGATAATAATTTAGAGATACAAAAAGGCAACAAAAAACAAAACATCAAGTAATGAGTTAAAATTTGTCCGAAAAAAAATAATGAGTTAAGAGTTATCAATAAAGTGTTCTAAAATAAAATTGAAAAATGGAGAAAAACTGACAATTCAAGAGTCAAGCTTCTTTTATTTATTTATTTATTTATAAATATTATATTATATTATAGATAAAAATATTTCTTTCATTTGTATCAAAAAAAATATTATACATAAAAATATTGTTAATCAATATTCTACTAAGAGAATCAATTCTGACTCAAGTTAAGAACAACTCTACATCAGTAAAAAAATGAAGAACTCTACATTTCTGTACCAATTCAATTCACACGTTTCTTTCAGTTTCATTGAAGTTATGCACAATGTAAGAATAACTTCTTAATAAATGATAGTTTTTATAATGTCATTTAAATAATATAATAGAAATTAAATAACACGACGTTTTGTAATTGAAGTTTGAAAGACTTATGTTTTATATTGATTTTTATACCTATCACCTAAAAATGTAGGAGGGTGATAACAATAATGAGAAGACATGTGAAGAAGATATAGATATTAGTTATCCTTTTCTTTAACTAATGATATTTTCGCATATTCGTAATTGAATGTTACGCTCTTCTTTAACTAACAATTTTGTTGAATATTACGCTCTTGCAAACAATATGTAGTCTATTTAGTAAAATATATATGAATGAATTATTATTATGTGATTTTAAATTTCCTTGAATCATATTTTGTATTATTTAACATTATAATTATGTTCGATGGTAACTAATTTTAGTGACTATTTTTGGAAGTCACAAAATTAGAGCAATTTCTTAAAATTGTATTTTAAAATTAGAAACAGAATACAATATTCATAGTTTCTGGTCCATGCACTCACTTTAAAAATAAAACAAATGAACTTTCTAATTAGAGACAAAAACGTCTTCTTTTATGCTTGAACATTCGTTTGTGAATGTTCAATATAACAAAAACGGTTAGATATAGCACATCATCCAGTTTCATGGAAGCTATTAAAATTAAACATTTTTTAAAGCACAATTTTAAAATTAAACATAACTCATACATGTCTATACCTTTACAACAAAATGGTGGCTCAATTGTCTAACTCAATAACTAATCCCAATTTTTCTTTTTGTCCTTTTGACTACATAAGAATTGTCAAGAACATGAACCTCAAATCTTATGATTTGTCTTTTCTATTTCTTCTCTATACATGTAAACTTCATTTTTTTCTCCCTTGGCACACTCTAATATTTCTCTATGCGCACTCTACCTCTTCTCGTGTTACCGCTCCTTTTTAGTGCTCACATGCACATCCTATTTTTGTTTTAATTTTTTTTGCCAAAACCACTTGCCTCACCATTTAAAATATTCTCCTATAAATAGTTGTCATATCTTAACTAATTAAAACTACACATCTTGCACTTATCTTTTAGTATCTCATGAATTTATTGGCAACTAAGGAATGATTCATATTAATATGAAACTCCACATTCAATGTATACCAGTTACAGTTACAGCAAAAAGAATTTCAAAGACCCACTCATTATTTCTTAGTTAAAAATATTTATACAATGAATTAGAATATGACTATTCATTTCCATTATCATACTAAATTAAATAATTTTTCCAATTGATTATGTAATAAATGAGCTATTAAAATTTATGCAATTTTTGATTCACTAGTGGAAAAAAGACATTTAGCGTCGGTTATCGCCCGACGCTAAATCGCCCGATGCTAATTGTCATACATTTAGCATCGGTTATTTAACCGACGCTAAATGTCACATTTAGCATCGGGTGTTCAGATAACCGATGCTAAATGTCCATTTCATCACTGTTTTTGCTCTGAAAATGACATTTAGCATCGGTTATTTGAAACAACCGATGCTAAATGTCCTGAAAAATGACATTTAGCATTGGCTGTTTGAAACAACCGATGCTAAATGTCCTGAAAAATGACATTTAGCATCGGGTGTTTGAAACAACCGATGCTAAATGTCCTGAAAGTGACATTTAGCATCGGTTGTTCCAAATAACCGATGCTAAAAGTCATTTTTGATAAAAAAAAATGACATTTAGCATCGGGTGTTTGAAACAACCGATGCTAAATGTCCTAAAAGTGACATTTAGCATCGGTTGTTCCAAATAACCGATGCTAAAAGTCATTTTTGATAAAAAAAAATGACATTTAGCATCGCTTGTTTCAAACAACCGATGCTAAATGTCATTTTCTTGATAAAAAAAAAGACATTTAGCATCGCTTGTTTGAAACAAGTGATGCTAAATGTCTAATTTCTTTTTATACATGCCTCACAAACATCAATTCTGAAATATACCCAAAGGCAAAAAAGCAATCTTTCCAATACTGTCATATCCAATACAGCATCTTAACTTCAATATGGATGATATATTCAAGAACTATCTGAAGTTATCTCATTAGAGTGAAATACATGAAAAAATGACAAAATAAATAAATGCAAACAGAAGAGTTTGCTAAGTCATAAATAGAATTGGAAAAGAAAATGCAAGCAGTGTCATGAACAACTGACACTCTGCCAATGCATTTACACAAGTGAAAGCTCTCCTGCAGGAACTGATCTCTTGATAAGTTTATTCCATGACTCATTCGTCTCTGTGATGACCTTAAGTGCGTAATCCTGTTTGCAACAAATAAGTTTAGACAGAATTAGTGGAGTCAAAATGAGGCCATGCGCACCTTAACATTGATCATGATAAAACTACAGTAGATAAATGCCTTGCTTATATCTCTTGTTACTAATATACTTAACTAAAAAAGTAAAAGCTCTTCACTGAAACAGAATACAGTTAGAAGGACAATAATTTAATTAACAAGAACAAGAACCAACAAATAATTTAAAAGAACATGTAAACTGATATAACTATCATAAAGTTCAAAACAGAATAAAGAATTTATGAGGATAACTGGAGCAAGACAATTAGGCAGTAAAAGTACCTTATTTACTGCCTTGTTGACAAGAGTAGGTTCATCAAACTGAATCGATGAAGCACCAGCTGCCTTAAGATCAGCAATAACTTCCCTGAGTTCATAGTGAAAAGCAAGTTAGAGAAATAACATGACATCGATACAATCAGAAAATAATAATAATAACCCACAACAATTTAAAATTCTTACTTGTAAACAGCAAGGATTTTGGGGAGCAGAGAGAGGAGATTGAAGGATTTTTCCACACCCTTGGCGGGTTTGGAAAGCAACAAGTATGATACAGGGCCAACGAGGACAGGAACAGTGTCTACTCCAAGCTGCAAGACAAATTAAATATTCAATGATAATGTCCATAAACACATGAAAAAGGCTAAGAATTAACCTATTGTCATAATGACCAGATGCACACACCACAACCATGGACAGAACACACCACAATGAATGAGAAACGAACAACAAAGACAGACTAACAATCATTTTTAGTAAATCACCTAGCACCCTGAGATCTTCCAAACTCCGACCCGGATCCAATTAAAAACGTCATACAGCAATGCTTTACACTAAACATTAAGGCTTAAGCTATGCTAAGTGCTAACAATGCAAAAGGACTTTTATACATAAACAAACAAACACATACCGCCTTGGCCTCGTTGTATTCATCAACAACCTTGTGTGAAGAATAAGCAAAGTTAATCTCAGGTCCCAACTCAGGGACAATAACGTGGCTGCATCAACACACAACAAACACTTCAGTATCTAGATCAAAACAACAAAACACAACAAACCCATCACAATGAATGAAGTTAATTACAATACAAGGGATCATAATCATATTCATCACATCACTTACTAGTTGGTGTCGAACCACTTGGTCATCTCCATAAGGGTACAGACCTGCCGTTTCCTCTCATCCAGTTTCACTGAACCATCAATCCTGCAAACTTTAAGGCCCTTTTCACTAAAATAATAATCCATTATACCCAACACTTTAGTCCACTGGCTGAAGATCAGAACCTGATAGCAATTAGCAAAAAGGGAAGGGCACATGAGTAGCAGTTTGGCAACAAAAAAGGAAGCAGAGAGACATAAACACATTAAACACAGCACTGTAAGGCATACTTTGTGATTCCGTGCAAAGAGCCGTTCCAACAATCGGTCGAGCAAATGAAATTTTCAAAAGGGTCTTTAGAAACAAAACTTTTTCAAAAGAACCCAGATCTTAGATAGTTCCATACAATAGAGAAATATCTAAATTACCCCTTCCACAATCTCTGGATGGCCACCTCCAGAATTAGCAGCACCATTCTGATTCATTCCTAATCCTGTACAAGGTATCCTTGCAACATCTTCAATGTCTTTTATTATCACCTTAAGAAGAGCAACATGTATCTCGCCCAACAATCTTGATTCCTGAGATAAATGATTGGAACACCCCAGAATGAGCAAAAAGAGTGCACAAAATAGTTCCACTGATAGCAAAAAAGTTACTAAAAAAGACCAAACTGACTGACGTAGTCGTGAAATGCTTGCACAAACTCATCAAGGGTAAAAGGCCATAACTCCAGTACATCAGCAAAGCTAATCAAAAATCTCCAAACCTGAAATAGATCACCACAGCTATCAAACTTTAAATTCAGCAGTATCAATCAAGCAATCAGCCAACTGATGCTAAATAAAATGTTGGTGCTGTAGAAAGGAAATCAGCACATCAACAGAATTGCTGATCCAACAAACAAGCTCCATACACTAAAAGATAACAGCAAAATAACCTTTAAAAAACTTATAACTCAGAAGGACAAAACCACATGCACACCATTTACCAAAAGCTGCGTCCACATCAGGTAACTTAAAGATTCTGTACATTGTTTTGTGTTGTAAGGAAGCAAAAGTGACGATGAGAATTGAGAACATACCATGAGAAGGTTGCCAACACTCATGATGTCTCTTCAGCGTTTTAGGGTTTCATGAGGAAGAGGGCTGAGGACGAGAGATGATGGTGGCAGCTTCTATTTTAATGGGAGATTTCAGGTGAAGGAGAGAGTTCAGAGAATGAGTGAGTTAGGCAACAGCTAGCAAGCGATGACAGCGAGCAAACAACGGTGACGGCGGCGATGTTGATTTTCAGTGTTCTTCTCCTTTCTTTCTCTCCAGCGTTTTAGGGTTTCACGAGGAAGAGGGCTGAGAACGAGAGATGATGGTGGGAGGCGACGGAGAGATCCAGCAAGAGACGACGACGATGAGCAAGAGACGACGACGGCGAGGCAACAGCGACTGCGAGCGAGCGATGACAACCAGCAAACAACAGTGACGGCGACGATGTTGATCTTCAACGTTTTTGATTTAATTTATGGGTTTCGCGAGGATGAGGACTGAGAACGAGAGAGTTGAGAACTGTGAAGAGAGGGATGAGAGTGAAGAGAGGGAGAGAGATGATAACGGTGGAGAGCTGAGAGGGAGACGGTGAAGAGAGTGAAGAGAGGTAGAGAGTGAACGCGAGAGATATGCGAGAGAGAAGTTGGGAAAAAAATAAAAGGGACATTTAGTGTGGGTGTTTAAACACCCGATGCTAAATACACACATTTAGCATCGGGTGTTTAAACACCCGACGCTAAAAGTCTGACGCATATACTTTTAGCATCGGTTGTTTAAACAACTGATGCTAAATGTCTCACGCAAATACACTTTTAGCATCGATTGTTTAAACAACCGATGCTAAATGTCCGACGCATATACTTTTAGCATCGGTTGTTTAAACACCCGATGCTAAATGTAGGCGCGAAAACTAAAAACTTCAATTTAATTACAAATTTGCCACCGCGTCTACATTTAGCATCAGTTGTTCAAACAACCGATGCTAAATGATGCTTTTTAATGTCTATTTTCCACTAGTGATTAGAACGTAGGGTATGGTTGTTCAATTTTTTTTATCACTTAATTATATTATAAATAATATATATATAAGGTTATTTTTAATTTTTACATTAAACATAAGTTTTAAATTATTCCGATAATTAAAATTAATTATATATATATGTATTTGAACTAATATTTTAAGTTTCTAGTGAAGTTTGATTTCAACTTATTAATCTTAATATATATATATATATATATATATATATATTAAACTAATTTTTATTTATTTTATAATAACTAAACAAAAAAATTATGACAATAATTTAGAATGAATCATAATTAATATTTTGATACTTAATAGTGTATTAGTTACAAAAATGAAAAATTACTTAATAATAGAAAGCTATTTTATAGAAAGCTTTTTCTATTACAACCTTTCATTACATCTACTATATATATATATATATATATATATATATATATATATATATATATATATATATATATATTTCTTTATATTACGTCAATTACATCAAAAAAAACAACTTAATAATAGTACAACGTAGAATATTGATATTCATATCTTTTTGGTTAGAATGTGACTATTCATTTGCATTGTACTCCTAAATTAAACAATTTTTTCAATTAATTATATAATGAATCAAAAATTCAAAGTTTTTATTTTTTGGTTAGAACGTAAGGTATGGCTATTCATTTTTGTTTGTTTTATCACTTAATTATATGGTAAATAATATATATATATATATATATGTATATATTATAATAAGTAAAACTCGTGAGAAGTATTTTGGAGGCTCCATTGGGGTTTCCTTTATATATATATATATATATATATATATATATATATATATATATATATATATATATAAAGAGAAAGACAGAGTGAGAGAGAGAGAGGGGGGAGAGAGAAAGAAAAATCACAACATCATCTAAGTTACGGTTCAACCATATAATCAAGAAAATTACGAATAATAATTGAAGATATACTTCAATCCAAGAAGAGATAGTTTATTTTGTTTACACACTATAAGAATATGATGTATACATTAAACTTGAAACCTATAACAATCTCAATACTTAATCAACAATCAATTAAAAGTTATGAATAAAAGACAAATTTAGACAAATAAACTTTGGGACGCTAACTACCACAATGGCTTTATTCAAGCTTGAATATTAGTGATGTAAAAACCAAAAAATTTACATAAGTCATGTAACAACTAAACAAATGTGATGTAAAAAATGAAAAGATAATTGGTGACTTCTCTTCTTAGGTATTTATAGTATCTCTGAAAGAAGGTTTAAAGTGAAAGAAAATAAAAAAATTGTAACTTATCTATATTAAAAACCAACTATAATAATTAGTACTAATCATTATATAAATTTAGAGACACCAAAAGGCAAATATAACTTATATATATTTAAAATAAACAAAATATTATATTATATTATATTATATTATATTATTTTGTTCTTAAACATATTTAATTAGTTAAAATTAAAATATCATTTTCATATAGATATAAATATCTAATTAATATTCCACTATCATTGAATAAGTTAGTGGCAATTATGTTCTTTAATTGAAATTAAAGTTTTTTTATGTCTAAATTATGAATAAATATTTTAATACAAAAAAATATTGAGAAAAATTGTAGAGCTTCCTTTGGGGTCTCCTTTACATATATATATATAGATTACCGATCCAACTGTTGAATTGTTTTATTTTATCTTAATGATGGTGGATATCAAAAATTATAGAAATTGAATATCTGTAGCTACTGAATCTTAAAGTCCATATTTTACATGTAGTTTAAAAAGTATAATATACATTGAATTGAACTTTTTTTTTGACAAATACATTGAACTGAACTAATTATTTGATCAAAAATTATACATTTTTAAAATTTTATGAAAATTTGTATCTTTGATCTACTCAATTAGAACTATTAATTTGACTGTTGGGTTGGTGGAATTTAATATCTACAAAAAGAAGTGAAGTAACTCTTACAAGAGTTGTTCTTGGAATAAACTGATCCTGGCGTAAGAAAATTTGGTCTTGTATCTGAACAAAAGAATTACTTATAATATTCTGTTAAGAAGAATATTTGATTCTTTGTAACTATTTTGTCTTAAATGTGACTCAAATTTAATCGTCCTCATACCTTCATTCTATCTAATATACCTCTTAGAAATAGTCCTTGCTAAATTTCAAATTATTTGTTTTGGTCCCATTAAAAAGTTTTTTTTTAAAAAGTCCGTGTAAAATTTACAATTATGCGTTTTTTTTTGACAAAATTATTCGTTTTGGTCCCAACAAAAGGTTTTTTCTTTAATTTAAAATTTAAAAAGTACAAACGGAATTAGATTCTTAAAATGACTCGAACAAAGGTTATGATAATGCATAACACCTCATTCCTTAAACTAAACTATAGTTAAGGATGCCATATGAGTCATTAATTCATAATATCCAAACTTAAAGTGTGTATCACCTAAACATGATAATCGGTACACAATTATCTTTTACAAACCAAATACTCCATCAATCCATACAAATTTAAGATGTTGCCAAATTCAAGTGCATAAAGCTTTAAATCTTATAGGAACTTCAAATGATGTACCTAGGATTTCTTTGTATATCCCAATCTTTAGTTATCACTGACTTAACCTGCTTATCAGTAAAACCACGAACATATAAATGGTGAGACTTATAAATATCAGTGAGTCCCTCAAGCGGCAACTCACAATATCTCATACGGTGTCTTTTAGATAGTTACCCATATGACACACCCGAGAAAAACTCAAACAAAATTCCACAGGGATCGTCCCTTCCATCCGTTTATGGAAGTATTATATGAGTCATGCACTTGGGCTCATGACTTCCAATCTATGTCACAATAATTCTTTAATACAGTTATAATATGTTTCATACTTTTAAAAAGCATCACTGGTAAAACAAAATCTACTTCTTTCCATGTTAGTCAAAATCTCACTCTTACTAGATATTTTTATAAAAAATATTCTCTGACATCTATTTTTTTCTACACCAAGGACACGTCGAAAACTACTATACGCTATTTTCTCAAGAAAATGATTTTCTCTCATAAAACAAAAAATTATTGTGTGTTGACATGACAGGTAAATGTAATGCTAACACCCGATAATATACAAAACATACTGGTAATATTCTTGGTTTAGTTAGATAATATACAAAATATATAATAAAAATATAAATATGTGAACACTTAATGATTACACTCCCCAACGCGTGTTTACTACGTTAGTATTTTAGTGAAAAATTGGATGACAATTAACAGGATGATTAAAATTGCGAATTTGATAAAATTGGAGAACCGAAACTGTGAGAAAAAATAGGGGATTAAAATTGCGGATTTGTAAAGTTGGGAGACCAGAATTGCGAAAAATAAAATAAAAGAACTAAAATTGCGGATCCGATAAAAAAAGAGGATCTAAAGTGCAATTAAGCCTAAAATCATTAATTTTCAAAATCAACTATACATGATGAGAGTTTAGATATTCTACTTCTCTCACAAGTTTTTTTACTTTTCATTTGAACACGTATCGACTATGTACAATAGTTTCAACACTCTTCATGTTTCAACACCCTCCTTTTTCACTTTTTAACACTCCACATCATCTTCTCTCTCTTCCACCTAATAATTCAACACTCATTCAACTTTTATTCACTACAATGGTTTTGTTTAATAAAATTCAACAACCTACCCCACCACTTTTATTTCATATTCTTCATTTCTTTTTTGTTTTTTTTTTGTGATTACATATTAATAGAAAGGGTAATTAATAGAATATTGGGTGTTAAAAGGGTTATTGTTGAGATCCATTTCACTAAAAAGATGTTTAGATCTACAAACAAGAGTTTATTGGAGGCTATATAGAAAAATTAGAGAAAAATAGTTGATTTTTTTCTGTGCCAAAATCAAATGAACCAAGTCTCTATTTGTAGACAAAAAAAAATGATGAATTTTGGTGGAAAATTTTTTTTTAAAAAAAAATGATTTACTATGAAATAATTGACCCCAAATAATTAGGATGAGATAAAAATGTCAAAAATCACAGCAGCCAATCAGAATTCGCCATGTTTTCTGCGCGGACCCCACTGTTTCAGCATTCAACATGTTGAATAAATTCAACACCAAATAATCCACATCCCTTTCAACTACCCATTCAACACCCCCATTACACCTATTCAACTACTTAATAAATTTTTCAACTACCCCATTGTAAATAGTCAACCTAAAGATCTCTCCCTTTTAACAAGAGTTTCTAATGCGCTATTCTAAAAACCAAATCGAACCGGCCGGTCGAACTGGTCCAACCGATAACTAATGGTATAATCAGATCGAGTCATGTATTCACTGCAAGAAAAACGTGCATTACCGGCGGATTTTTTCCGGCCGGTACGGTCCCGGCGGAAATTTGGCATTCCCGGGGGATTTTTTCCGCCGGTAAATTTCCGGCGGAAAAAATCGACTTTCACGCGGATATTTTGAAAAAAAATATTAAAATATTTCTATAAAAAAAACTGCCGGAAATGTGTATTACTGGCGGAAAAAATCCGCCTGAAATTACTGGCGGAAAAATCCACCGGTAATGCTCGTTTCCGGTGGATTTTTAATTTTTTTTTTTTAAGAAAATCTGCCGGAAATGTACATTACCGGCGGTTTTTTCCGCCGGAAATTTCCGACCGAAAAATCTGCCGATAATGCACATTTCCTACGGAAAAAACCGCCGGTAAATCCGCCGGAACCGTTCGAAAATCCCTATAAATAAAACTTTCTCCTACACTCTTTTCATTCTCTCATTTCACTCTTTATTTCCTTCTCATACTCTCCAATCTCCATAAATTTCTCTACATATCTCTCTTCTGTATTTCCTCTTTCTTCTTCCTTCTCATTCAATCTCTTCTCACATTCATACACTTCATTTTTCTCAATCTCTTTCCAAATCTTCACACATTGATACACTTCATTTTTCTCAAATATTTTCTCTTCTCTTCTCACATATTCTCTTCTCTTCTCAAATATTCTCTAATCTCTTCTGATCTTCTCAAATCTTCTCACATTCATCTACTTTATTTTTATAATATTTATTTTTTTTAATTAAATAAACGAATTCAAAAATCTGTTTTAAAAAAAATCAAAATAATTAAACAATATTAATTTTTTAAATAAACGAATTAATAAAAAACCTGTTTTAAAAAAAATAACAAATTACCGGCGGATTTAGCATTTTTTTTTTAAAAAATAATAATAAACTACCAGTGGATTTTCAAAAATTAACAGCGGATTTTCAAAAATTACTGACGGATTTTGGGTGATTTTCGGCGGATTTTTTGCCGGTAATTTCTGGTGGATTTTCAGGTGGCAAAATCCGCTAGAAATTACCGGCGGAAACTCCGCCGCTAACCGTTACTTGCGAACGATTTTTCGGTGGAAAAAATCCGCCGGTAAAGCCACATTTCCGGTGGATTTTTTCCGCCGGAAATCCGCAAATTTCTTGTAGTGATTTGATCGGTTTTACAGTCAAATCAATCTGAACCGGTCAGTTTTTTATTAAACTGACGAACTGAACCAATTAGTTTATTGAAAATCATGAAATCTTTCAAAATGTAATTCATAAGTTGCATTTCTTGGATTTGAACCCAATTGCTAAAGGTCCCTCAAAAGCTTAGTAACCACTACACCGTATAACCAACTTGTGTAATTTGGCGCAAATATTATTTATATACCTTATCATAAATTGTATTAGGACAAACGTAATAGACACTTAAGGTGCATTTGATGTGTTCGATTTGTTAAAAAATAAGGGACTAGACTAAACAATTTTAGTTGTACTCTCTTTGATTTGAAAACTGATCATGGTACTAGACAAAAGGAGGGTAAGAGACGGGAGAAAACACAAATTTTTTGTTACTCACAAAATCATAGTACAAATTTTTATCTCATAGTACAACTTTCTGTCGACCCAAAAGATACCAAAATACTATTTTTATTTTCGATTCAATATTCTCTCTCTCTCTCTCTCTCTCTCTCTCTCTCTCTCTCTCTCTCTCTCTCTCTCTCTCTCCTATTTCAGATCTTCTCTCATTTTCTCTCTCATTTCTCCCTCTCTCTCCTATTTCATTCTTCTCACCCCATGACCTCCCTCTCCCTCTCCCCTCTCTCTTCTATGTTTTCTCCCATATTTTATAATTTTTTAATTATATTATTATATATGTTATATAAATTCATTTTAAACATCATAAAGAGAAATATAGTCAATTTTACATTTTATTTATTTATGTTGCCTATTATTCACCAAACTATGTACGGCACAAAATTGTCTAGTATTGTCTTGCCCAGTACTTACCTATTTGCAAATCAAACAGACCCCTAATCATGCGATTCAATTAGTGGCCTTCTAATTCAACCATTAACCCACTAGCTCCCCAAAAGAACTCAAGGTCAACTAGTATACTGAAAGCAAACAGACTTCTGTTCCACTATGTTGTGAAAACCTCCACATGATATCGCGCAAAAAGCATATTCGAAAACATACACCCTGCATAGTAAAATATAAGAAAAAAGTGGATGGTATATATAGTATACTAATATTTGGTATTTTTTTATAAGCAAATGTTAGTATACTAATATTTGGTATCTCGCTAACTAAGCTACCTTCATGTTCGATTTACTAATATTTGGCATGTAGAATATACATAACCAACTTTTGAGCTGATTAAGAAAATCATAACATAAATTTTCCAAAATAGAGAAACGGGGAAATTTTCAAGTCATTGACTTTAGAATAATTTTAGAAATTATCTTGTATTTCTTGTTTATAATAAATAAATTTGTGTAGTTTGTTGAAAAACATGGCATCTATGGAAATTAGAGAGAAAGCTTTAAAAGTCTATTATATTGAAAATAGTGAAATATTACAAATGAGTAGGGTTTTTTTTCCAAATGAGTCTACCATCTACCTTATATACTAACCAGCTAATGGACCTTACTATCTAATAGACTCACTATCTAATGGGCCTTACTAACCAACTAATGAGCTTTTTTTTGACAACCGACCAACTAATGAGCTTACTATCTATATTTTAACATAGTTTAGTAAGTTGATTTTAGAGCTAATTAATATTGTGCTCTCTTCTTTACTTTTAGTTATGGGTTAATTGGACTTAGACTGTATTTGCATAGTTGTTCATAGTTTATTAATAAATCATATAAGGAACAATGATCTATATTCTTTTATTAACCCATGTTTCCAATAAAAAATTATTTATAATGGTTTACTTTGAAGAATGTAAATCAGTCAATTTGGTTTGGACTTGAAGGCGACAGAAAGTCATGTGTAATAATAATTTTTACCTAATGGTATAATTGTTCTCTTTTCTTTAATATTTTATGCAATATTTTTTATTTTTGATGTGAAGGTTGGGGAAGAATATAACACATCTATTTCCACCAATTTTAAAATTTAAAAAATGGTCTATATTCTATTTGAAACATTTTTATTATTTCTGATACTTAAAGTTTGATAAGTTCAACAAGTTATTTGTCCTAAATGAGTATGAGTATCAGTAGAATTACTTGTTAATTATTTGGAATATAATAATGAAAAGCCCATTATTAAAATTTGTATTCACATACTGTGTAGCTTCTCAATTATGGCTGATAAATATCACGGGGAAAGACAGAAAGAGACAATAGTTTTGAAATCATCTAACTACAACCACTACATCCCTTAAATCAACGGGACGGGTTGTCAAGACTGAGGTGAGCTTTGTTCCTTAGTATTTCATTCCGTCATAGTTTTTGTTTTTTTGACAAAAATTCATTTTTTGTTGATTTTAGAGATGACGTTGATATCGATTGTGTGTGCGAGACATAAAGAGCTAAATGTGCAAAATGTTACCATACTTATGCATCAAGCTAAGACACATCACAGTAATGGCCGGCAAAAAGTAATGTCACTTTTGCTTCTTCTAAGTTGCTATTCCTAATTTGATTTTTCATTACTTGCCAGAAGTGAACATAAGAGTTTTGATCTGGATGTTTAATTAAAAGAAGTTATATTTGAACAATAATGTATATTAATAAAACTAGATAACTTTTATATATATATATATATATGTTGCGTAAATGCTGTTTTGTTGTTCTGACATTCATATTTTATTCTTAAATGTACACAGACAAAAGATAACTAGTTTTAATGTTGGATGCTCAAATATGTTTTTTTTAGATAAGCAATTGAACTCTATTATAGGGTGCACAAGGGGTGCACTAACCCTTACAACAATGGTGAGGCCTCGTTAAAACCTCCAAGGGCCAAAACCAATTGGGAAAAAGACCCAAGGAGGAAAGAGTACCCCACATATATACAAGATATTACAATGATAATAGACAGCCCGTTGGACAATTGAACCAATCCACCCAAGACACCCCACGATTCCTCCCCTTTCTAGCTTTAAACCACCCTCAACCACTATATTTAATAGCTAAAACAATCGCTGAAATAGAAGTCGTTTCCCCCTTAAACACTACATTGTTCCTAGCTCTCCAAAGATTCCAAACCACCGCCATCCAAATAATATGCTTCACCCCTCTGCTCTTTTTTCCTTTAAGAAACTTTCCAAACTCCACGAAATTGTTCAGCACATCATCAGTTAGACTTGGTTTCTCTGCTAGCCATTGAAACACCTGTTCCCATACTTGTACGGAAACTCTGCACGTCCCAAAAAAGATGGGATACCGATTCAGCTTCGTTAAAACAAAAAATGCAGCATATGTCATGTCGTGATTCCAATACCCCACACCTAAACAACGCTTCCCGAGTAGCTAATTTATTCAGCAGTAGCCTCCAAGAGAAAATTAGCACTTTCAAAGCACATCATTCTTCCATAATACTTTACATGCTTCAGCTATTTGATCCTCCGCTTGTCCTCTATAACCTGCAATGTTAGAACATATCCAGTCTGTAACAACATTTAACCGTGAAGCCGTTTGTTGAATCAAGGAGCCAGCACCATTTATCATCATCATATTTGTTCGGTTCCACTCCCAGCAGCAGAGATTTCAAGTTGTCCAGGTTCTGCTCTTCGGCTGGCAGCAGCTCAGTTGCCCAGCCCCACTACCAGCTCCAGCCACACCGTGACCAGCTTTCCATTTCAGAAACCGTCGCCTCCTTTATATTACAACTGCTAAATATTGATGGAAACATATCCGAAAAAGAGTCTGTGCCCAACCATTTATCAGTCCAAAATCTTACCGTATTTCCTCTTCCAATTTTTTTTCTTACTAAATCATTGAACCAACCCGAAGCCAAATTTGTTCCTTTTCCCAGTAGATACAAGTCTCTCCATCAAATTGATGTGCTCCTCCATCCACTAAAATTTTCAATTTCTCCACTCCACCTTTCCAAAGAACCGTACCTGTCAACCAGAATTTGTTTCCATAGACAATTGTTTTCCTCCTCATTTAATCTCCACCTCCATTTTGCTAAAAGGGCCAAGTTAAATGCATCAAGAATTTTTACACCAAGACCTCCACTACATTTATGTGCACATACCAAGTCCCAATTCACCCAAGCCATCTTTTTATTATCACCGTCACCCCCCCCCCCCCCCACAGAAATCTCTGTTGTAACCTCACTATTTCTTCAATTACTTTTTTCGGCGCTTTGTAGAATGAAAATAAGTATAAAGATAGCGAAGATAGTACCGAATTGATAAACGTAACTCTCCCTCCTATAGAGAGTTTCCGACTCTTCCAACTATTGAGTCTTGCCTTCATTGAGTTGATCACGGGCTGCCATGTACTTGTTCTCCTCGGACTCGCTCCAACTGGCACACCTAAGAACTTAAACGAAACTGAACCCCTCTTACACGCAAGAAATTTGGAAATTCCAGACAACACATTTTCTTGAATATTGAAACCAATGACATTACTCTTTGCAGAGTTGACCCTTAGACCCGACACCATTTCAAAGCATCTCAATATAGCCTTCAAGCACCAAATACTCCTTTCTTTCCCATCACAAAAGAAAATCTTATCGTCTGCAAATTGTAACAAAGAAACCGAGAGGGACTCACTTACTTTGAAACCTTTGAGGCAACTAGATTCCTCCCCCCTCCCCACAAGTCCCGCCAAGCCTTCCGCCGCAATTAGAAACAAGAATGGTGCAAGCGGATCATGTATTAAGTTTATTTTGATTAGTTGATATTAATCCTTGTATAATTTTTTTTTGTATAGTGTGTGTTTTAAATTGTGTATTGACATTTTAGACCGAGTGTCTTGTAGATTAGACGTTGTGCTAGTTATTTTAATGTACTAATTCATTATTAATGTGTTATATATAATATTTTGATCACTATAAATAATACTTTTTTCAAATGCCATAATTACTGCTTTCTTTTATTCTATAATTACAATCACGTGGAATGATTTTTAATCGTGGGTTATATTTTATGCTATTACTAGGGGAATACCCGTGCGTTGCACGGGTTGTTATAATATTTCATATATTATTTTATAATTATCGTAGCAATTCATTTATTTGGCTAATTGAAGTAAATGGAATGGTGGAAACAGTTCAATTTAACGGTATTATTTAATAGGTTAATAAAAATTAATAAATCGATAATTAAAGAAATCCAATAGAATCGTAAAAAGAGGAAGCAAATAGAAATGTTAGTTAAGAAAACTTCAATATTAAAAACAATGTACAATTTACGTTCATCGAATCGAGAGATATGATATACAGAATTGAAAGATAAAAACTCATTAGAAAAATAGAAGATCCTTTTGAGGGTGCTCTATAAAAAAATTAATACATAGAATTGAAATATATAATTACATTTAGACGACATCTTAAGGTTATAAAAAAACAACTACATTATACTGCTTGAGCAAATTCTACAAACCCATAAACTATGACTCTTGTGTGTCTATGATAGATTTATTCTAGGGACGCCGAATATAATAAATACCATGAGTATTGTTTGTTGGTCACAATACCATGAGTATTGTTAATACATACAAACCACCAAAGAAATATTTTAGTCGATGATGCCTAAACACTCGACCCCATTAAGTTTTCATTACGGATTTACAACCCCACAAAGATCCATATCTTTAGTGTAAGAAGTTTCATTTAAATTGTCCTATAAAAAGAATATTTGGAATAAGTAGTAAGATCACCAACTAATCAAGGAAAAAAGGTTGGGATACAATCAAATACTCTGAAGCTTGATGTAGTGCTATTGAAGTCTTGTAGGCAAGTTTGGTGTTAGAGCTCTATCACCATTCCTTTATAGCATTTAGCACATCAGTATCATGATCAAAAGTAATAAATTAAAATCACTAAGTAAGTTTATTTATGTAGAAAATTTTTGAAAACAAAAAAAAATAAGCAAAAAATTCATCTCATGAATTTAGAATGAATAATAATGAATAAATTGATATGTAATACTTAATTTCACATAAAATCAAAAAGAAAAAATAAAGAAAAACTGGATCTCATAAAATAAGAATGTAGATTAAGAAATAAGAGAAGAAAGTTGATATTAAATTTAATATAATTAAAAAATTGAGGAACATCTCCCTTATAGGCTAATGAATAGAAGAAAAAAGTTATATTTAATACAAATATAAATTCAAAAAATCTCATAAAATGATGTTTTTCTTGGTTTTTTTTTTTTGCCTTTTTGTGATATAGAGGGTGAGCTTCCTATATGTGAGACCTAAGGTGACTCCTTCATAAGAATGATACTAAAAGTTATATACATCGTGTTTGATTGTGCACTCAGAGACAAACTAATGCACTATCTATTAAGTGACAAAAAAAAGCTCTTCTTCAAGGGACATAATTAAATCCTACACATAACACAAATTCACCAAAACTATTAAATAAAACATTTTTCTAAGAACAATAATAAAATATACATGACTTCTCTCAATGCTTATAATTTTACAAAGAATCGTTATTTCTATTGCATGATTCACTAACTGATCCATATTTTCCTTTGCCTCTTTGTTTACTTCAAAACTGCCAATAACATGGAATCCTTGACCCTTTTTGGGCATTATACCTCTTAGGAAACTCGCTCCTTTCTTCTGCTTTGTTTTTCAATATGAACATTTTTGTCAAAACCCCTCCCCTCACCATCCAAAATTGTCTCCTTTAAATAGTTAATTTTTGCTATAAATGATTAAAACTCTATCTTTTCCACTCATATTATAGTAACTCATTAGTTTATTGTCAATTAAAGGAGTAATTCATCTGAATATGAAGCCCCTCACTTTCAATGCATAATTGTTACATAAAAAAGAATTTTAAAGGTCAACTAATTTAATTATACAAAAAATAATCTTTATTTTGTTTACAAATTTTTTTAAAAAAATATGTATCTAGATTGGAAGATTTCAACAAATATTGAGTCGATTGATAAATATTAATAAATGTACGAATATATTTATTTGTAGGTTTTATCACTAAATTATATAATAACTAATATATAAATATGTTTGTGTGTGTGTAAATTAAATTTATTTAAATTTATTTGATAATAAGTAAATTAAAAAATGATGACATTAATTTCGAATTAGTTTAATAATATTTGATTTTTTAAAACAAAATTATAATACTGGTTTTAAATAAAAAGTATGAAACGTGTTTAATATTATATCTAACTTTTATTGATTGTAATCATTGGCATAAAATATTTTTATCTCATGAAGTTGTTTGTGTATAAAGCCCTTCATCTACTACAATGTATTTTTATATTTTTGGTTACCATTAATGTCATTAATAACTATATATATATATATATATATATATATATATATATATATATAATAGTTATCATTATTATTAATCTAATAAAATGTAGTTATTTATTATAATTGACACATAAGGAATATAAAAACTAATATATATATATATATATATATAATAGTTATCATTATTATTAATCTAATAAAATGTAGTTATTTATTATAATTGACACATAAGGAATATAAAAACTAATATATATACTAACAATTAAAATAATATATATATATATATATATAATATGGAGAAAAAGGAAAAAAAACTCACAATTCAAGAGTCAAGCTTCTTATATATATATATATATATATATATATATATATATAGATATAGATAAATTATATTATATTATATTATATAATATTATATTATATTATATTATATATAAACATATTGTTAGATTTTATTATTATTTAATATTCCACTAAGAGAATCTTTTAATAAATTAGTGGCAATTATGTTCTTTCATTAGAATTAAAGTCTTCTTTATGTGTAAATTTTAAATAAATATTATAATAGATAAAATTTAATAGTTATCATTATTATTAATCTAATAAAATGTAGTTATTTATTATAATTGACACATAAGGAATATAAAAACTAATATATATACTAACAATTAAAATAATATATATATATATATAATATGGAGAAAAAGGAAAAAAAACTCACAATTCAAGAGTCAAGCTTCTTATATATATATATATATATATATATATATATATATATATATATATATATATATATATATATATATATATATATATAGATAGATATAGATAAATTATATTATATTATATTATATTATATTATATATAAACATATTGTTAGATTTTATTATTATTTAATATTCCACTAAGAGAATCTTTTAATAAATTTGTGGCAATTATGTTCTTTCATTAGAATTAAAGTCTTCTTTATGTGTAAATTTTAAATAAATATTATAATAGATAAAATTTAATTATGAGGAAAATTGTGGATGCTCCATTGGGGTCTCCTTTACATATATATATATATATATAGATTATGTTTACTTGTTTTATCTTGTTCTATTTACTTAATTGTTCTTCGTGTATAATGTTGTGAACTCCTCTAATTATGATATAACATGTACTAATAAATGACTTGATTTGTTGTGTCAGAGTTCTATGTGATTTAATTAAATATAATTGGTGCAATGCATTATTTTTTCTTATCTTTCTAATTAGAGTGTAGAGATGTTGCAGCAGTTTTTCCGAAACTCAAGTTTGTGTATAAAACCTCTAAATTTAGACCTTTAATAATGTTTGTGCTCATGTTCTAATTATTATTGGCGATGTGCAATTGATTGATGTTTGTAGTATTATATGTTTTATTTTTTTGTCCACAAACCTTAGTAAAATGTCAGGTTAGTAACTCAGTTACATGTTAGTTACTCTTTAGAATAAAAAGATTGAAAGTGAGGCTTGCTTGTTAATTTTGTCATCATACATATTGGTCGTTATTATGCTTAAGTGATTAACTTTTGTGTGTGATATTTTATTTTTTAGTGAGCTATATTTAATATCATTGGAATTGATTTATATGCTTGTTGGTGATGAAACGCTTAATCTGAGTTTCTATTATATATTTTATATTACTACACGAGTTCATTAGTTACTTATAGCGACTAATGACCCATGATTTTTGGGATATCATGTTTTTGAGATATGAGACCCTAAAGTCTCAAACTCCATTCTCATTCTTTCTTGTGTGTTATCTCTTGTTATACTTCCTACCCTTCTCTTGAATGTCATTGACATTTTTCTTGCGGCTTTGACAAGGTTTTAGCTTTTCCCCTTGTTTTTGAACTCTTTAGATTCACACCTAATTGTATTTTTTGTCCTTAGGGTTTTTGAAAATTTGAGGACAAAATTTATTTTATGGGCGGTTAAATTGACCCCAATTTTTGTCTATGACATTTTTTATAAAGATGTGTCAAAATAAGTTTTTTTATGAAATTTGCTTTAAAAATGGATAAAAATGAGTATTTGGGCATTTTACTGATACAATCCCATGTTTTTAATACACTCCCGCCACTCACTTATTCCTCCTAGGCCCAGTTAACTTCGCGGTCCACATGGTTTAACAGAACCCCCATTTTTACTCGCAAGATCCCCCTTTCCCTGCTAAACGCACCCCACGCCCACCAAACCAGTCCGCCCCAGCCCACATCTCGCGACCCAACGCAAATACAGATGCATGAAAATTTAACCTAATTGTTACCATTCCTCTAGTAGCCTCATTATAAATGTGTAGTTGGAGTCATCATTATCCTAAGACTTTCATGACCTAGCGCCGTATCCCCAAAACTACAAGGGTATTTCTTTCCATCTTCATCTCTCTATTACTCCTCTCCTTTCACTCTTATCCCCCCCCCCCCCATTACTTGCTTTTTCGTAGATCTGCAAAGATAGCCTTTCAGCATAGATGTATCAGCCAATCTGTATGTAAGATATATTCATGCATATATAATTGTATTATTGAGATGATTATGATGATATTATAGGAAGGAGTACATCAATTACAACTTCATTCTACGTAGATCGATACCATATGCATGACTAGCCCTAAGTCATTCGTTATGTTCTGTCATTTTTGCATCTATATCTTCTGCTGGCTTCTTTTATCCTTAATTTTTAATCTATGTTGTTTTGTTTATACTAGATCGATAAACTGAGGCGACAAAACTTGATTGGTATCCTTGGAGGCTTGATCAAATGGAAATCGTTGGCGAACACTTACGTTTCTACGCCTTACTTGTTATGTTTTGCTCTATTGTTCCTTTTGATAATGTTCAACATAGGTCTCCACCGACTGTGATTTCATTGATTAAAAATATGCCCAAAAGGTGGCTTGATGTTGTCTTATTTTTGCAGGTAATAATTATGAAATTAATATTATATATATATATATATATATATATATATATATATATATATATATATATATATATATATATATATTAATTTCATAAAACAGTATTCTCCTCATGTTTCTTTGTTGTTTTGTTCTCTCTTATGTTGTAGCTTGATTTTTTCTTATAATTGTTGTATATCATAACAACATATTGATTGTTGTCCTTCTTCTATGTATAGCTGGTTAATGATTTAGATTCGTGTTCTGAACGTGCAATAGAATCATGTATGTCCAGTTACAGAGCAGATTCAAGAATTGCGTCAAGCACATATGGTGAGGATCATTTGCTGATGCAATAAATGTAAATGATAATTTTTCTTTTGTAGAAGCTTTAATCTATTGATTGACAATCTATATTGTTGTTGTAAATTTTGTTTGTTTTTTTTTTTTGACAAAGTAAATTTTGTTTGTTGGTAACAAGCAAATGCAACACTTTTATTATTTTACCCATAATTCTCCTGAGTTTGTCTTCATGGAAAATAGTGAAACTACACATTAAAAATCTAAGTATTTCATGAGATGATGAACATATATAGTAGACTAGTAATCTAAAGATGAAAAGTTTTATTCCAAATTAACCTTGATATTTGTAGAGTTATACGATTTTCTACGCCTTATTTGTTATGCTTTGCTTTATTGTTCCTTTTGATAATGTTCAACATAGATCTCCACTGACCGACTGTGATTTCCTTGATTAAAACAGTATGCACAAAAGTCACCTTGATGTTGTCTGGTTATGTGCTTTGAGATAGATTATGTGCTTAGCCTCAAATTGAAGGAAATTGATAATAAGTTGATAGAAGCAAAAAAGGCTAAAGAATCTCAGAGCACCGCTGCTGTGGAAGGAACTGAAAAGTGAGTTAGTCATCAATGGTTTTATATGTCATGGGGTATTAATATTAATTTCAAAAACAGAATGCTAGCTCCTCATGTTTCTTTGTTGTTTTGTTCTCTCTTATGTTGTTGCTTGATATTTTCAGTATCAAAAAAATTTACCAACCGAAGGAGAGTACCAATCACATGAATCATCTTTAGCAGTGGTAGAGTGTTGGGAGCAGGTAACAGGTTTGCTTCCTTTAGTAATAGTATGTGATTAATTCAGTGTTTTTTTCTTATTGTTATATATCATAATAATATCATATTGATTGTCATCCTTCTTCTGTGTATAGCTGGTTAATGATTTAGATTGGTGTTCAGAATGTGCAATAGAATCATGTCTAGCTACAGAGCAGATTCCAGAAAAGTCACTTTCTTACACCTAATGGTGAAATGTTGATGCACTGCATATTACAGATAAACAAGTTGGGAAAGTATAAGTCAGAGGGGAGCTTTTGTTCGAGAGTGGTCTCCAAGAGTGGTCTTCATTTGGTTATGAACTTCATTTTAGAAAATATAGTCTGCGAGAGATTACAACAAAAGTGGAATTACATTAGTGATCATTATGTATGTGGTTTCCCACTCAAATTTGCCTTCACACACCTTTCTTTTTATTCTTAAGAAGATTGCCATATTCATGTATGTACACATTATTCATTTGATCCACAAGCTGTTGTGGACTTCCCGATATATTCTGATATATGTATTCAATGCAAGCAGCTCCTTACATATAAAAATTGGCAATTGGTTATATTGGAGTCCATGAATTTAAAATAACTAAGGATTAGATGATGCTAGCAAAATGAAAGGCCACTTATCTTTACAAACTGCAATCAACTAGTATACTGAAAACAAACAGATTTCTGTTCCAAAATGTTATGAAAACCTTCACATGATATCACGAAAAAAGCATATTCAAAAACATAATCAGCTTTTGAGCTGATTAAGAAAATCTGTTTGTTTTCAGTATACTAATACTATATATGCCAACTAGAAAATATAGTCTGCGAGAGATTACAACAAAAAACTGAATGGTATATATAGTATACTAATATTTGGCATGTAGAAAACATAATCAGCTTTTGAGCTGATTAAGAAAATCTTATAACATAAATCCAATTCGTGTAGATTCACTATGGATAAGGCTAGTAAATAAAACATCTCCCAACATTCTATAACATGCATAAAATTTGGTGAATAAACACTATTGAGGGAACAAGTTTAAGATGACAAGTTTTAACATCAAAAATCATGTTAAGGTCAGTAAACTTACAATCGATATTGGTTTCAAACTGCAATGCCTCTATGTGCCACTCAGAGGAACTAGGGCAGTAGAAACACAGTTTACACTACAACATGCATCAATCAAAATTATGATAAGATAGACAAAACTAGCACATTAAGATTTCCTGAACCCATACAAAATTGTATCTCTTATCTAGTTGTATAGTAATGATCTAATTTTTCATTTTTTTTATGCCATCTTGACTACAATTTAATAATCTCTCTAGATCAAGCACTCTATACTAAAACTACAAAGACAATGACTTCAAGAAAGTGATCTTGCATCATCCCCTTTATCAATCATTCATCATCGTCATCATCAGAACTAGCATATGCTAGGCCCAGTAATCCCCCAGCAGAGGACTTCGGCTTAGCTTCTACTTCATCTGAAGCTATCAAAGGGCGTTCATCCACTTTCTTCGCTGGAGACAAAGATTGCTCCTCAAGTTTCTTTGGTCCTGACAAAGATTGCACATTCTCTTTTGCAGTACCGTGATCGAGCTTTCGATTTGTTACAGAAGCCGGGGTTGGTTGATTGCTCTCAGACCTTGGTCGCTTAGGTTTAATCTCAACAACTTTTTTCAGCAAATCTTGCTGCCTGCATTGCAAAAATATAGATACTAAGAAATGAACAACACTGAAATTCGGAAACAACAAGAATGCATAGAGGGGTATGTTGGAATTGAAGAAGATCTACCTGATCCCACTCTTTGGCTTTGGTTCAACGCGTAACGGTAAGGGTAGTGATGCAGGTGATGAATCTGCTAAACTTGCAGCTCTGTATCAATTGGTGAAGGAAACAAAAGAATACATACACAACTTCCAGCATAAGCAATTTTATCAGCAAAATAAATTTTACCACTATCATTAAATTAAGCATTTCTTCTATGAAATATGAAAAACAAAATGAGTAAGTGTTAAAAATGCTTTGATTGCTTTAGGATAAATTAATTCGGTGAAAATTATTTGGATGAGACAGCCATATTCAAAATGTAAGGCATCAACATTCAAAACTGAAAACCCCGTTACTATGATGAGGTCCGGAATATGTATTTTTTTGATTCAAATTCCTATTAAGATTTGTTTGAGATCCACAAACTTTTACTTTGAATTTTCTGATAAGTAACAACCTTAATATGATTGTTATCTGTAGCAATGAGTACAAAAGGATATCTTAAATGCAGCAAATGCCCGTTTTTCAGTGCGTCGCAGGAGGCGTTCTGCATCCTCCTCAGCTTCCATTTGCTCCTTGAGATAGAGTAGATCATCACTGTCCAAGGCTACAAACTTAAACTTTAAAAAGGGAACGAAGAGCAGCAGATAAAAGCAAGTGGTGAGGGACAAAATACAACATAGAAACACACAAAAGCAAGGGAAAAAGTGTGGTACCGCCTCGTCCATGAAGATAACCCCCACGCTCACCAGCAACCTCTTGCATCTGCTTTCATCAGCCAGCCAATACAGGAAGCCAATATCCCTGCCGGGGCATGTTATCAGCAAAATCCCTCATATTGCCACAAAATTTACTCGAAAGTTTAAAAACAACATAGACAGCGGAGCTAAGAACCCCGAACACTTAGTACTATACGGATATGATACGACACGGATTCGGAGATACGAGAAATTTAAAAAAACAAGATATGACAGGGCCAAGATACGCATATATGTGTATAATGTATATTGACACACACACACAATGTTTGTGAATAGACATTCACATTATTATAACACAAATATATCAGTTGCCAATATATGACTATCACAATGTAGGAAAAAAATTACTTTGGGATCATAACAAGTGGACACTTAAATATATTTTCCCCACCCTTATTCGAATATATTATTTCTACTTTGAATGTGTCAACAAATTTCATGTCTATAGTAAGAAATGTCGAAGATGTATCATATCAAGATGACAATCATATTTTAGTTAGTAAGATATGTATTGAAGATATATTTGAGAATTGTCGAGAAGTATCGGGTGCGTATCGTATCGGATACGTAACTGACACGATACGTTACCTTTTTTGAAGTATCGGGTTTTCATAGCAGCGGAGGCATTTCAGTAAACAACTTGATTAAGCACTTATTTAATAGTCACTTATCGTATCTGCACTTATATCATAAGCATTAAATTCAATCGACTATTTTTAATTGAGTTTGAACATTGAAAAGCTATTTGTGTTCTCAACATTTGTTTTCACTATAGTCTATGAAAACATCATATTTGGGTGGATAAGAATCAATGAGGACAATTGCAAGGTAAGCTCTTCACAGGCTGTTTCTAACTTTCTAAATGCTATTTTGAGGAGTCTGTCTATTAAAATAAACTAAAATTAGCTTAATGGACATATCATAAATTATTTTCACAAACTCTTCTAAATACTTACAAAAGTGCTTATGTCACAAGATAAACCTAAATAAGCTCTACATACACTCTTCCAAACACAAAAAGTACATAACCAAACAAGAAAACCAACACAGATAAATAAAGCTCCACTTTGCTACATTCCCTAGCAGTGAAAATGGATTTCATAGAAGCTACAGACAAACTACAATGCTTATTCTAAACCTGCTATTCCATCATGCACACAAAAATTAAACAACAATAACCAAACAAATAATTCTCAGGCATGGCTCTAAATTGCAGTTGCGGTTGCACCTTGATGTTCTAGCAAAGTACAGTCGATGCAGCCACAATTGTGGTTGCGATGACGTTGCGGAAACTTCTAAAACCACTATATTGCAGCCGCAACATAGAATTCACAGAAACTGCATTTCTGTTTTCTCAACCTCCACCCCCAAACCAATAATATCCCCTTACTCATTAGGTCAAACATTTACACCCTAGCATACAGTATCAATTCAAATTCCTAAACACAACCAAATATCAAATAAAAATTAAAGGGAAAAAACAACCCAACTAGAAGGATTTCTTCTACAAAGGATCAAATCTTAAATTACTTGAAAGCAAAATCAATTCAACTGTTCATAGGTACTCAAATTATATAAAAATTAAAAAGAACAGAGGGTGAATCAATGCGCTAACCTTTGCAACCATGCGTTGGAAAGTAACATCTTCATCATCAATCTTATCTTTTCCTTTACCCAATTTCTTATCTGTGTAATTAACACATACACAAAACTAACGAAAAATCAAAACTTGTAAGAATAAAGAACGATATTATAAAAAATGAAGAAGAAAATATGAATGAAAATTATGCCTTTAGGGTCGGTGAGATTTGTGTATTCACGAACTTCTCTTCCTGCCATTTCTAACACTTTTCTCTCTCAGTAGAATTTTCTGTTTCGCTTTTATTAGAAGACTGAGAATAAGAGAAAGAGAGTGTCTGGAGTTTCGATTGGCAAGAAGTTGGTTCCTTCTTCTTAGCGAGAAACCACGATAGGGGAAAAGAGAAGACGCTTCTGAAATATAACTCTACTCTCTTTTCTTTATCAGAACTCGGGATATTTTCTTAAATTAAAAAAAAAAATGTTTATTTTAGTCCTTGACAATTATTTTTTTTATTTTTTTATTTTTTTGAAGCGGACAATTATTTTAAGAATAAGTTAGTCTTGGACAATTTTGTTGGGGCAATTTAGTCTATTCATTTTTTAATAGGGACAAATCAGTCCTTATGTCCATGCCGCTTTAGGGACCGACTTGACAGCGTTTGAAAATGTCAGGGGCTAATTGACTAAAAGCTCGAATTGGTCGCTAAAAATTTCTTTATGGGACAACCTTATCCCTCACAATTCTTTTTGAGATACATTGGTTTCTCATATTTTCAAAACAGGACACATTAGTCTCTTTGTCCATCAAGTGTTAAACATGTTAGCTAACGTTTCAAATGCGACACATTATGTTCCAATGTGTCACGTTATTTCAGCCCAAATCGGTCCGTTCTTTGTCCATATTGTTTCCCGCACCTTTTAGAGTAGGTAAAGTCAGGGGCCAACTTGATAGACTGAGGGATTAACGTGTCCAATTTTAAAAATGCATGTGAGAGACTGATGTGCCCCAAGAAAATTTCAGAGACGAATCTTCCTGCGAGGAAATTGTTCGGGATCAATTTGGGCCTTACCTATTAATCCTTATACTTAATATCTATTTGTGATTATCCACGGTACCCGTGAATATATGTTATCCTGAAAATCCTTGAGTTAAGCCTTGTATAAAGGAAGGATAATGTCCCCCATTACTTGTTGCATTTCCAATTTCGGAGACATGGAGGAGACGCAAGCTCGTAGGGTCAAACCTAGGTGTTGTGATAGTATGTATGTGGTGTTTATTAGTCATTTTGCCTAAAATGACAAAAAAAAAATGATTGCAAGAATTAAGGGATTGGAGGTGCTCCATTTCACATGTTTTTAGGAAGGTCAATTGATTTTCTAATAGTATTTACTAATTAACTGAACTTTTTCCTTTTGGTCTAGTACAAATAAGTGCTCTCAATTTTTGAACAACACTTATTTGTATTTTACCACTAGGTTGTGCTCAAGATACATTGAATTTTTTCTTTGATATGATTGAAATCAACAAAGTACAAAAACATTGCACAAAACATGCTTTTGTTCAAACTTGGATTTTTAATATATTAGAATAATATCAGAATAGTTGAACATAAAGTATGTCAATTCCAAAATCTTAAGTACTATATTACAATTTTAAAAATATTGCCATTGGATCAAAATACATAAATAATTATTCTTTTACCAATATACATAAATAATTGTTAATATCAGTTAATATTGACATAAAATATTGATATTAGTTGTTACAGGTTAGCTTTAGTTTTAATGCAAAAGAAAATAAAAATTAATTACAATTAACCCAATTAGTTTGTTTAAATTTCTGCGTTTTTTTTCCAATTAATCCAAATCTCTTGAGCATATGTTTCTTCCTAACCACATGAGAAATCTATTTATTAGTCTGGTGTTTTCCCAAGTTAATGTGGTCCAATAAATCTACCATAAAATAAGAGGAAAAAAACTCCAACAAAAACAAACTCTTTTGCACAATAAATAATGAATATTTGATTATAGAGAAAAAAAATGAATGGAAAATAAATACCCCAAGACTTAGCTGGTTAAAGTATAAAAAAAGTAGTCTATACATATTTATACATGACAATACTTTTTGAACTCTGAAACACATCATAACTGAGAGAGACTCAGCAAAAACAAGTAACCAGAGAAAACAGTGACTGAAAAAATAGTAGAGAATTAGAATGAATGAATTTGAGATGAACATGGTGGTGACATATTTCAGTTTCTTTCATTATCATGATGTCTTCTTGTTAGTCTGATTTCAAAGCCATTCACTAACCGAGCTGAGGGGAAGAAAGACATCCTATCTTCTTTCATTTGTGTCCATCTGTTCAGAACACATCCAAATTTGTTAACTGTAATGAATTTTGACAACTTATGCTTTAGCTAAAAGTAATGGCATCTGTTGATTAATTGCTAAATTAAACTATTTAACCAAATGTGTCCATGAGTTAGTTCACATGGAATTCTTTAAGCCATAAAAAAGTAGAAGTGTCAATTTTGGCCTAGTCGAACGAGTCCGCCTGATAGCCTAGTGTTTTGTGATGGGTTAGGCTCAAAAAACGGAGGCTTGGAATGAACCGAAACATTTTGGCCAGTCCAGTTGGCCTATGGACCAGACTGGGCCCACTTTTTTGAACTTTTTTTTTTGCTTTCCTTTATTAGAAATTGGACTGGGCCGAGTTGGCCCGCTGGCCCAATGTTATGAGTTGGGCTACCAAAATACAGCCTAACAGATAACTGAATTGTCCAGCCCAACCCACTTTTGCACTTTAGCTCATTAAGTCGGGCTAGGCCAAGCCCCGCGGCCCAGTTTGACAACTATAATAAAAAGGTGTCTTTTGAGAGAGAGAGAGAGAGAGAGAGAGAGAGAGAGAGAGAGAGAGAGAGAGAGAGAGAGAGAGAGAGAGAGAGAGAGAGAGAGAGAGAGAGAGAGAGAGAGAGAGAGATTACCTGTAAGTTGTTACAAAGTAATGAAGAAAAAGAGCAATTTGAAGGCGAGCCAACTCAGCGCCTGGACAGAATCTAGCACCTCCACCAAAGGGTGCATAGAATGGACTACTTCTCCAGTTTCTCTTTTCCTTCATTGACAGCATAGAAATTAAGAAGAAGAAAAAAAAAGAAAATGAATTAAAATGCATGTACAAAATTATGTGCACTATACATCAAAATGTTATGTAGACAGACTAACCTCATTTTTAGGTTCCATCCATCTCCAAGGATTGAAATTAACAGCTTCACTATACACATTCTCATCTAAATGAACTGCTGATAGAAATGGAACCACAAAGCATCCTTTTGGAATAACAAAGTCTATTCAAAAAAACAGAGAAGCCAGTGTCAGTAGCTTGTTATAAAACTTTTACATGCAGACCATAGTAGAGTATATTTTTAATGTGATAATTTATATAAAAAAGTAGAACTAATTGATATGCATTGCCAATAGAATAGAGACTACAATTACATGTATAAATACTTTCACACAACATTATCTTATTTATGTTATTATAGTTATCGCAAGTAGAGCTGTCAAACTGGGTCGTCCAGCTCCAGCTTAATCGGCCAAGATGCAAAAGCGAGCTGGGTTGAGTCATCCCAATTATCTTCAGGCCTGTGTTTTTTGTAGCCCAACCCAATCCAAAACACAGGGCTAACAAATCGGTCAAGTCCAATCCAACTAAAGAAAACTCAAAAAAAATGTTAAAAAAAACATAGAAAGCAGGTCGAGTCCGGCCTATGGGTCTATTGGACAAGGTCAATAGTATGGTTCTTTTTACATCTCTATTTTTTGAGCCGAACCCAGAACACTAGGCCATTGGATCGGCCCATTGGGTTGGGCTAAAATTGACCACTCTAATTGAGATTTGAGAGTATAAATGATATTAGGTAATGATGTTTTATATAATAATTGATATAATTATGAGTTCTTCAACGCCAAACGTGCATACCAATTACTCTTAAAATTGTATACCTTGGTATTGAATATCTTGTTTTGCTTCTCTCATTAACCAAATTGCAATACCTCCAAGTCTAAGTGTTTCATCAATAACCTGTTAGTGAAAGACAACATGAAACCTTAATGCACTTATCTCTACTGAATATGCCAATTACAAATTAGAGTCTCTTTCAATAGAAAAATATTTATGAGATAAAGTATTTCATCAAACTTAAGTTCAAGACAATTTGATGTGTAAAATAATAAGTAATAATCACTTACACATTGAGTAAATGGCATTGCTTTATAGTCCTGCCATGTAAGCAGTTCTTCTCCAGAATTAGTCCTTAGAGAATCTTGTTCATCCTGTCCAAGAGAATAATTTACAGAAATTAATAAAAAAAATTCAATTTTTGAATATAAAACTAGGAAACAAACCTAAAGGTAGTTTTATGCAGTGTTTTTAAAACCAAACCAATCAAACTATTCAACCAGTTAAACCATGAACTCATACTATTTACGGTTTGGTTATTTGAGCGATTAAATCATGGCTTCATCCTGATTCGGATGATTTAAACTGATCGAATCATGACCTGGAGGTCTCACCAGTTCGATATCCGATCCGGTTTTAAGAACATCAATTTATCAACCTAAGTACAAATAGGAAAAAACAATTTGAAGATTAGTTGTGTTATACATACCAGAAGTTGCTTCATGGCTTTTGGACATTGAGTAAGGAAATAGACAGCAAAAAGCATTGTTTTGGTGGTTGTTTCATTTCCAGCAAAGAGAAGATTGATGATGAAGTCTGCAACAGCATCATCGGGTAAACTTTCTTCCTCTAGCAATCTTCCAAGTACACCATTACCTACTGTGGGAGCACCATTTTGTCTGTGTGCCTTTATGATCTTGTTTATCTTGCTTATGATTTTCTCCCTTGCCTGATATCCAAAGAATGTCACTTAATACCATGGTCGAACAGGATGACTAATAAATAAGTAAAAACTAAAAAAAAAAACCAGAAAAATCATTTTGAATGGCTCAGCTCAGTCCAATTGGTGGTCCAACCACAATTCAATCTGATTTTAGGTGGTTCAACCGGGCTGAGGTTGAACCTCAAATTGGGCAGTTCGCAGTTCAACCGGTTGATTCGCTCGGTTTGACTCTCACGACACTGGGTTGAACCAACCAGTTCGGTCTGGTTTTTAAACACTTCATTTGACTAGATAACCTCATATAATCTGATAATCTAGAAATGGATTTGCCAAAAGTAATTTCATTATAAGATTAATGACTTTAACAATCTTAATTGGACAGATGGGATAAAGCTGGGCCAAATTATGGCTTGCAGTGTTATTTCAGTAATAATGTAACAATGTGATCCTAAAATAGAATATTTCAACTACTACAGATAAGATGATTCTTGAAGGTAGTGATCAAGAGAACAACAAACTTATTTCTTTTAAATAAAGTTCAAAATTTTGTAGCTAAGAAAATCTCTGCTTAAATAAAATGATTGTCTTTTCAATTTTATTATTCTGTATTATTTTATTTTTTTGTATTTTTGTTCCTTTTATATGTAAGTTTAGTCAAGGTACCTTCATAGCAATGTGATATGCAGAGCCTGGGATGTTGATGGGTAGAGATAGACAACCATCAACAAAATCAGAAAACAACTGAGCCATTTCATTCACTTGAGACTCACTTGAAACTCCCAATAGTTGGTTAACCATTAAATTTATAGCTACCTACATTAAATCATGCAAATATTAGTTGAAAATGAATGACACATACTAAACATACACAACATTCAGTTGAAAATACTTAGGCTCTATTTGGTAAAAAAGAGCGGATAACAGATAAGCTAGCGGATAGCGGATGAGCTTGATAGTGGATAGCTGATAGCGGATATGAAAACATAAAATATTTTCATCAGTAAATGAACCATTACCTTTCTACAAACATCTTGGAGAAGAATGACTTGATCATTGTTAAAATTGTTCAAAGTTTGGAGCATAACTTTCTGAATATCATTCAAGAAATGGAACTTAAGCTTATCTAGACGCATCATATTGGAAGCAATTCCATGTAACTTCCTTTGTTGTTCTCCTTGTACTGTAATCACACCATTTTTACCAACCAAATCTCTGAATGATTTTGGATAACTTGACTTGAACAATTTTCCTTCATTTTGCATTACAAAACGGTTGAAACTTGGATCTGCTGATACCACTGCCCAGTTTCCAAATAAGCTGCAAGAAAATATCTTACCATACCTATGCCAAATGAAGGTATTATCAATTATTAGAAGGGTTTTCAAAATCATGTCATCGGTTTTTTTAGCTTTTGCAAATTATATTGTCTTGCATAAGTTTTTCTTATGAGTAGCTTATTTTCCAAGCCTGCTCTTATCATATATCATATAAGTGTTTGTGTATAAGCTATTTCGATAATGTGTTTGGATAAACTGCTTAATTAAGTGCTTATGGTAAGAGCTTATGTATAAGCAGTTTCTATAATCAAGTATAAAATAATGTTAAACTATTTTTTCTATAAGCTACAAGCTGTTTCCATAAACTATTCTGCAGAGCTTATGGATGTTTGATGAAAATAACGTATGAACACAAATAGTCCGTAAGCTCTCGCAAATAGTCTAGAAGTGTTTATGCTAGTAGAAAAGCCCAAATAAGCCATCCAAACAGACCCTTAAGACAAAACAAAATTGTTTTCGTATAAGTTATAAACTCTTTTGATAGGTTACTCTTTATAGAAATAACCTGAAAACATCTTATAGACATGTCATAAGCTTTTTTCATAAGCTCACTTATAAAGTCTCATAAATGCTTATATTAGTAGATAAGTCCAAATAAGCCAATTCAAAAGAATGATCCGGTTGAGATAGTTTTACATAAGAACTATTGTTAGACTTATCAACTCTTGTAAATTGAGTTAATAACTTGTCAAAATATTCTAAAGCTAGAATATACTTCCTCTGATACTATCTATATAAGAAAAATTCATAGTTTTAAGTTCATTGAATAACAAATATATCAGGTCCAGATATATCCGTTATTCAATAAACTTAAAACTGCAAATTTTTCTTATAAATATGACTAGGAGTTCTACATTTTTATAGTTAAGGCAAATACCTCTTCACCATTTCTTCAACAAACTGTGGAGGATGAGAACTTGCAACAGCATTATACCAATTGATACTATCACCTATCAAAGGCCAACCTCTCCTTCCTGGTGGTAATCTGCTTATGCTTTTCTCTTCCTTCTTTATCTTCATTTGAATAAGTTTTGCAAATATTGCAGTTGCTATTATCACAATGATCATAACTAGCCATGTTTCTGAGATATTTTCTCTCATTTTCTTTATGTGAAATAAAATGGAGAGAAAAAGGTAATCACACCTCTATCTGTCAGAGAAATTAAATATTCATAGTGAGAAAGACATGGCAATCACTTTTCAATGTAAATGTGAACTACTTATTATATAAAAAAATGAAATGAAATTTAAGAATTTGTAACTGGTGAACATGCTCAGTTGACCTTATGAAAAGATCTGGTAGGGCCATTTAAACTTGGTATTTTACATGAATAAATCATTACCAGAATCTATTATTTAAAAAAAAATTAAACAAATACATGAATATACAAGGAAAATCAAATAAAACAAATTGGAACAACATCATAAGCTGACAAGTTTATTTGATTAATATGAATCCAATTTTTTTGATCAATATGCAATCTAAACATAATCACATATCTAAAACTTTGCTAATCCAAGATACTCATACAATTTCAACTATATAGAAGATTTGCTGACTCTTACATAATATCAGAATAAAAACCTCAAATCTTAACAACCAAATGATATATAGTTAGATACTATGAATATATCTTTCTGGTGTGTGAAGCACTTTCAAAAGGGTATAATCAAAATAGAGCAAAAGTTATCATACCTTGTTAGAAACCAATTTTCCAACATGCACATAATTAGAAGCTTAGGTAAATTTCAATTTTGAAGAGAGATACACAAAGAGAAAGAGAGAGGAAGAAACTATGTTGTAATGACTTTGTGATAATAATCAGAATATATAAGGAAAAGGGTGTCTTAAACTAGTCCAAAAAAGCACTTTTGGTGTGCATTTTAATAGCATAATATTAGTTCAAATTGATGAGAATAAAATAAGGTGCATAAACATCAAGTAGTAGAGGTTGTTATCAAAAAAAGTTAGCTAGAGTTTGACTTGTTCATTTTACGCTTGTTAGTTATGTGACAATGAATTAATCAATTTGTCTTATATGGACACATATTTTTCTAATAAAAAATTTCAACTTTGAACATACACATACATTCATATATTCTAATATGTGAATCTCACTAATTGAGACATGAACGGTGGGAAAGACATAAAATAGGTGATCCTAGTTATCTAGAGCATATATGATTGACAACCATCAACGTAGGTAATTAAATTAACATAAACATACTTTGTCAGATTAACAGCAAACCACATTATTGTGCTCAGTAAATGCTGTATTTTTCAAAAAAATTAATTTATAATAAATCGGTTTAAACCTTAGGTGTCGCTATGTTAGAGTATCTCAATGAGATTTTTAAATGGATCCCATTTGTACACGTTACTTATTAAGCATCATGTGATTACAGCAACTCTAAGAAAATTACTAAATGAATCTCATCAATAACGTATGCATCTTTACATTTTACATATGAAACTAAATGTGTACTCATAAAAGTGGAGATATTTTAAGTATAAAAAGGCTAAAAATCCATATTATTAGTGCAAAAACATAGAAATGCAGGAAACATGAATGCAGGGGATCACATTCCTATATGAACATGTACCAAACACTTGTAGGTCCACCCCTGGCTAGTAGTATCAAACACTTGTTATGAATTTATCTGTAACTCCCTCTATTTTTATATATAAGCAAATTAAAGACAGCTATGCACGCCTATTAAGGAGAGTTAGAAAAAGAAGTGTGATTCTTAATTTCTTATATTATCTTTATTATATTAATTTTTCTTGAACACTGAAAAAGAAGAGGAAAAATTGAAAAACCAATAATTACTTGCATTGAGAAAAGAAAAAGTGGAGCAAATAATAAGGGTAAATTTGGTACATTGACAAAAAAAACTTTGGCTTGCTTATAATTCGATAACATGGCTTTGTTGATGTTTTTGCTTATATTCGAAAACAGAGGGAGTATAAGCTAGTGATTCAGTCTTGCCAAAACCTGAATAACACCTTCAAATTTTAACTAGACTCCATTTTTTTTTGGTTCGGACCATTGTTGGCTACCTATGGAGTGTCCAACGTTTTTAACGAAAGACTAATTTCCGCTCGTGCTTAGGAGAAAATTTTGCACCGGCCAACACCGAGTTTGTCCACTACGAGAATCAAGTCCGAAAGCATCGAGCCGACCCTCCATGTCTCAAGGTAGAGCTTTAGCCACTTGACCAACAGTGTTGGTTAACTGGACTCCATCTACTTAAGGTGAGTGTTTAATATTATTGTTGTTATATTATTTAGGTAGCCTTATCACTAAAAAACACATAATCCATTTTGGTTATTATGGAGCCACTAAATAGAATGGACAAGTCAAAAGTAGTAAGTTGAATCCCAGTTTTAAGGCCTCTTTCCAGGAATCTGCACCCTAAAGTAATGCTGTAAATTATTTTAAGCTTATAGAAGTTGAAGGCTTACACAAAATTATTTTAAATGCCAGCAAGAATCGGCCAAGGAAACAATGCCAGATATGTCAGCAAATCAGTGTAGTTTGCCACAATGGCATACAAAATAATCCGAGAGGAATATCCTATGGTTATTTTATAAGCATGTTTGTTTTAGATTCCAGAGTCGTTAAAATTAAGTTTGAGATCAAAATCCAAACAAAAATAATTGAAATTCATTGTTAATATGTTTGGTTAGGAAAAACGTGGTGGCTAAAATTGATTCTGAAGTGGTAGAATTGGTTTTTACAGAAGGAACGATTTCGAAGATATTTGGACTCATGGTAGAATTTTGTAGACGTATGATTGGATAGAAGCTACAAGTTGTAGCTTCTATGTTGACGTGGATCCTGACCGTGAATATGTGTGATTGGATCATCTCCTTCCCTCCTTCCTCTCCATCACAAAATATAAGGGTGAGAGGAGACAAAAGATTATTAAAAAATTATAAAAAATGATGAGAGAGAGTGAAATTAAGAGAGAGAGATAGAGAGAACCGAGGGAGATGTAGGATAAGTGGGAATGACCCGTGAATATTGGTATTCCAAAGATACACAACTTAGTTTTTGCATTTAAAAAATCAATTTTGAATAGCCTTAAATACTTAAAAAAATGACGTTGCAAACTGAGATGACGTCAGCAATGACGTCAGTGTCACGTGTCACCATATTATTGGACATTTGTGCACGTCGCACTGACACGCCACGTCAGCATCCTATGTCACCATGACCACGTGGCTCTAACATGTGCCACGTCAGCAACCAATGGATGGTTGCCACGTGGCACTCACTTGGCAATGGGGCCCTACAGTGTTACTTAAAAAAATAGAAATTTTGGTAGCTCATGGGTGTTAGAATTAGAACTCGTGACCACTTTGTTAAACCCTCTCCATATTACCATTTGGCCAAATCAATTCTTGAAAACTTTAAGCCAACTATTAGTATATATTACAGAAATGAATTCTTCATCTTCAAGAGAACAAATTTGGAAAACGAAGGATTGATGATGAATTTCGAAGGATAACAGAATCATCATCATCATCATCATCATCATCATCATCATCATCATCATCATAGGGTAGTGGTGCGAAGGATAGTGGTGGTGGTACGAACAAATCTGGATATCAGAATCATCATCATCATAGAAAATCTGGACAAATTGATTATGAAAATTTAGAAAAATTGGAAAACGAAATTTACAGAAACGAAAATCTGGAAAACGAAATCAACCCAAAAACGATTCTTCATCTTCAACTTCAAGAGAACAAAATCTGCAGAAACGCAAATCGAAAAAAAACGCAGATCTTCCTACAAAAGCGAAACAAGAAACGCAGATCTTCCATCGTTGTTGTTGTTGAACAACCAGATCTAGAAAAAAAAACGCAGATCTTCCTACAAAAGCGAAACAAGAAACGCAAATCGTTGTTGTTGTTGAAGCCATTCTGGAAAAATTGAAAAATCTGGTTTGAAAACGAAAATCAGAAAACGTTTTGAAAAAGAAAACGAAATTGGGGTTTTGAAATTGATGATGAATTTCGTATTCTTGAAATTTCAGATCTGGAAGATAAAGATTTCGTTTTTTGGAATGTATAAGGAATATATATTGTTTGTTGGCTTTCTTAACACAAGTCATGTAATGGTTTAGTGGTGTTTGGTTGTGTTTATCATGTAGAGGTCATGGGTTTGATTCCCATACTTGCTAAAATTGATATTTTTTTAGTAACAACAGTGTGCCCACATTGCTATGCAAACGCCACGTGGCACTAAGGTCTAATAATATAGTAACACGTGGCAGTGACGTCATCTTAGGTTGCCACATTAGTTGTTTTAACAGAAAGTTAAGTAACTGGATAATGGCAATATTTGCAGGAGGTAACAAGTATTTAAGCCTTTTGAATATGAGACTCACAATATTCATTATTTTTACACATCAAAAGTGATTCTACCGTTATGAACCAAACGAAATCAATTCTTCTGAAAGAAGTATTATATTAAAAATTATATAGTAAAAGCATTTTAATGTTGCAAATATGAAAAGTTAGCTAGTGAAATAGACTCAGATATTAAATTGAAATTGCTTCTATTGAAAACAGTTAGGATTGGCAGCTTTCTTGTTTGCAAAAGCCATCTCATATTTAATTTCATCAAACAAGCATCTAGAAGAGTTAAGATATACAAAATACGTGAGTTATAGTCATCTTGCAAAATCAACTAAGATCTGCCATTTTTCAATTTTATACTATCAATGTGTGCAAATGGTTGAGCAACATGATGTAATCAGTGATCCTTATTGTCACATCACCGGCCACATATCTTTGTTTGCTACAAAAGAAATAAATATGCATAGGTGCATCTTACGTGATCTAAATTCTAATCAAATAAATACAATTCAATTCAACCAAGCAGTTGGGCACAATAATTTAAGAAAGCCTTTGCTTCGGATTTTTCTTCCCCCTTTTTTGTGAAGAAACTACCAATTAGTTTTCGTTAATATATTTGTACTGTGTAATAAGATTAGAAATAATAATAACTTTGCATATATTAAAACATATATAATACACACACAATTATGCCGTAAATAAATATTTTTTTTAGAGATTAAAGCCGTGTTTATATTAATTTAGTTCAAGAAAATAATCATTTTTTTATATATAATTTCCCTGAGAAAGTGCTAAATAAATATCTTTTTACCAGTCATTGCTTTGACATTATTTTCGAGAAAATGCAACACCAAGTAAAACCAACGGCAACTAATTCCCTCACAATTTGACATCTAATCTAAGAATATAAATCCAAGCTAGTCTCCAAGTAGCCCTATACCTAATTTTGGCTCCAAACTTCTCACTTTCCCTCCAAACTCCCCCCTCCCCCTACCCCCCTCCCCCCCTTTTTTTTCTTCTTATTTTTTATATTTTCATTTTTTAAGAATACATTTAAATTTAAAAAAAAAATTAGATCTATAAATAGATGAAGTTTGTTCCTCAATAATCAGATTGGTGAAAAATGAAAATTAATTTCCTAATAAATTATGTAAAGTGTGATGCTAGCCACTCTGTTTTAAGGTAATTTAGAGTCTAAAAAAAATTAGTTGTTCAAAGGAAATAGTAATACAAAACAGTGTGTTTTGGGGTTCTTAAAAAATTAATTGTTCAAATATACAGAGTTTGTTCCTTAGTAACCTGTTTGTTGAAAAAAAACTTTTATGTAATGTGATAATGACTTACTTGATTATCATTTGTTGTCTATATTTTAATGGATCGATTTCATTTTTGTCACTAACTACTTTCTTTTCATTCTATACAACATTCGTAATTTTATATTTTAAGGGTACTTTATGGTTCACTAGAAATTTTAACTGTTCAAATAACGGAAATTGATTCGTCCGTAATCAGATTAGTGAAAATGAAAATTAAATTCACAACAAATATGTTCTACCTTATAGTTGGGCCCCTTCTATTAATGAAAATATCTTTATATATACATCCACTCCACACTTTGGCGCCAAACCCCCCCCCCCCCCCCCCCTCTCTTTTGTTTTTCTTCTCATTTTTTATATTTTTATTTTTAAAGTATAATTTAAATTTAAGAAAAAAAATTATATCTATAAATTGATGAAGTTTGTTCCTCAATAATCGGATTGGTGAAAAATGAAAATTAATTTCCCGATAAATTATGTAAAGTGTGATGCTAGCCGCTGTGTTTTAAAGTAATTTAGAGACTAAAAAAAATTAGTTGTTCAAAGGAAATAGTAATGCAAAACAGTGTGTTTTGAGGTTCTTAAGCGGTTGGAAAAAATTAACTGTTCAAATATGCAGAGTTTGTTCCTTAGTAACCTGTTTGTTGAAAAAACGAACTTTTATGTAATGTGATAATGACTTACTTGATTATCATTTGTTGTCTATATTTTAATAGAGCAATTTCATTTCCCTCAGTAACTACTTTCTTTTCATTCTATACAACATTCGTAATTTTATATTTTAAGGGTACTTTATGGTTCACTAGAAATCTTAACTGTTCAAATAGCGGAAATTGATTCCTCCGTAATCAGATTAGTGAAAATGAAAATTAATTTCGCAACAAATATGTTCTACCTTATAGTTTTCTCTTATTGGCTAAACATAACTTAGTTGTTAAAATATGACTTCAATTACTATTAATCTAATTTTGGTCTTATAATGCTTCAGTAGACCCTAAAGCTTTGGCCCCGTGCATCGCACGGGTCACAGCGATGCACGGGGTCACAGCGCTAGTATTCATTCAATTTGCATTCCTTGCTGACAAATAGAATTGCTGATTCAAAAATTCAAATTAGGTCACTTGTGAAACTTGTAGGTGCGTTCCATCCAAGGTTTTAAAAACCGAACCGGACCGGCCGGTTCAACCGGTTGAACCGGAAACCGGACCCCTGGCCGGTTGGTTCAACCCCATTTGAACCGCAGGCCAAAGAACCGCCCCAGAATCGGATTGAACCGCCAAGAACCGCTTTGAACCGGGAAAGAACCAGGAACCGAACCGGGTTGAACCGGTTTGAACCGCCCGAAATGCAATTTTTTATTTTTAAATTTACTTTTTTCTCCAAAATTTAATATTATTTATTTTTTATTTAATAAATTACTTATCCGGTTCAACCTTGGTTGAACCGGTTGAACCGATTGAACCATGAACCGGAGGTCTCGCCGGTTCGATCTCCAGTCCGGTTTTAAAAACATTGGTTCCATCCAAACTTGAGATTAACTTTTTTTGGAAGAATTTTGAGATTAACTTTCCTTTCTTCTCCTCATATTTATTTGCACTTGATTAATATGGCCATTTTGCTTTGAGGCATTGTTGCAGAAAAAGACTAGGTTCTTGTGTGCACTGCATATTTCCAATTTGCTTAGCAGGTATTTTTTTTCATCCCATTTCCAATATAATAACAATGCACTTACCTTCAGAAAATAAGAGGTGCCATAAAGTCACAAGTAAAACCTCTTGCATATTTATCTTTAGAAAATAAAATGCACTTACCTTATAAGTTCAAAATATTAAAATTAAACTTCAGAAAGATAAGATGATGCAACTTGCATGCTTTCTACATGAAACCTTTACACATTGCTCATTCAATTCCTAAACAGCTACCTGACCTTAGAACATAATAATACCTGACCTTGGAACATCGCTTGTTGCTATAATTGCATAAAAAAAGAGCATGTTGCATCAAAAATTAAATCCTAGTGCTATTAATAGCATAAACAATTCCCTACCCAGTTTTACACGTCATTTATAACTTGAATTGTTGTTCTCTCTGTCAGATACCAGCAAAGGTTGTCAAGTCATTTACACACCACACATTCAGCAACATGTGAAGGTGGAACATATGGTAGGTGGTCCTAACATAAATGTTGGACATCACCTTCTAATCTGGCAATGTTTGAAAATAATTCAGACATAGCAGATAGGAGGCAATTCCCTAAGAGGTTTTAATGCCAATGTACAAACGGACGAATATAAGCATCTATGTTTACCTTTTTAATTCCAAAAATAACGGCAGTTTCAAACCACAGCAAAGCGTGCTTATGCTTTGCAGGTTTGGATAAAATAAAACATAATTAGGATGTGGGGTAACCATACTTCATGTTGAAGTTAAATAATATTTCAAAAACCATACCAATTTCTGCAATTTCTCAATGTGAGTCTTCATATCCATGGTAAAAAACTGCATACCTCGAAAATCAATTACTGTTTCAGTTGAATAATCTTCAAATGCTCTCCAAAATGCAAAAGCCTCCCCATTATAAATTGATGTGAGGACCGACCTTCGCAGTGTTGCACCCTTCACACCTTTCATTCTCAGCTACCTAAATTCATAATTAAACATTGTAATACAAGAATAGGGGATTAAATTGCAACATTATGCATTCCCTTTCCTATAGTTCACAACCCAGTAAAAATCATTTACATATGGGAAGTAAATTTACTGGATTGGGTATCAAATTGCTTTTGATTTTACCCTAGATGGGGGCAATGGAATAGTAGAACTAGAAACTTGTGCAAGTGTCTTCGACTTGAAAATGTGCAGCCAGCTGGAGCACAGAAGAAACTTAGCTAGATGTTGAAGGATGGCAAGAAAGAGAATAGATTTTGCTAGAAGAATGCCAGGTAATGACAGGTTGAAGAGAGCCATGCATTTCATGAACCCTATATATACTGTAGAGTTGCTGTGAGATTGAATTTCTTGCAAGTTGCACCATATAGCTTTACAAAGCTTCAAAACTTTCTCCAGATATTTAAGATGCCATCTGCAAATGACCTCAGATTTCCCCACAAAGTTGGTTTCTCTGAATCAACTGCACCGCTGGTCTCTCCCTTGTTAGAGCTATCACTGGACATTAGGAAAATGAAAGCAACCTCAATATCTTATACAATATTACTGGAAAGAATACAGACATAAAAAGAAATCAAGTGATCTGTAAATTAATGCACAAGACAGTCGTAGTTCTCTGTATGTGGCACATGCAACCATCCATCAATGCATTCTTCGTGTTCTGGTAGATTTCATACATTAGTTCTAAAACTCAATAAATACTATAATACTATAATAATTACAAACGTAGAAAGTAAATTTACCAGTACCTGGTACTTATTCTGTTCAGATGACTAGTGTACCAGTAACCAGATACTTCACTTTTTATTTTACTTATAGTTTCAGTATATTGAGGAGGTGCAATAAACACAAGTAATTTCATTTTGCTCTTTTAAACCTTTATTTTAAATTTTAAAACGATACTTTAATGCATTTTAGTTAAGACTGAAGACCAGGAAATGACGTGCTTTTTTTGGTTTTCATGTAATGCTCAGCATTTTCGAGTATATAGATTAGTCTGTATATATGTTGGCGTTTGTTTATTTTGTATTGATAAACATCTATTTCAAAACTCTCTTCAAGCACACATGGAATACTTAACTGCTCAACTACATGTATCATCACCCAACTCAATTTATATCGTTCAAAGTAACAACAACAACGGTAATAATGTAATAGCCGTCATAATGAAGCTATATATATGTACTACTCCGTTACAGAATATAAGCAAAAACTGGTCAACAGAAGTTGATGTATCTAATCCAAATTTTGAACCCGATACATCAACTTCTGTTGACCAATTTTTGCTGATATTCTGTAATGGAGGGAGTATATGTATATGTGTGTGTGTGTGTGGAAGGACTTACATTTTTGACACGTCCATTTCCAAGGATCCTTGAGATTGCTCCTTTTTATGCTTTTGACTATCCACGCCAGGAAGGTCTTGTAAGCCATCTTGCACTTTTCCCGCAAATCCTTCTTTCTTGAAACTTTTGATCTCATCTATTTGATGATTTTCTATGTCACCAAACTTAGAATCATGGATTTGATCTTTGCTGCAATTACTACCAGAATTATCAATAAATGGAGCAGAAACCTTTTCTATTTCTTCTTTTAGCAGGTGTCTTTCTGGTGCAACATAATCAGAAGAACAACTAGCTACAGCTTCAACACCCTTCACATCGTTTGGCACCTGGGGATTAGAATGGGAAGCCATGCCAGACATGTCTTTTAAGGCAGGCCGCTCACTTCTTTCATAACCTGCTTTCTCAACGCATTTTTCCTCCATTTTTTGATGATTTTCCATATCAACGAATTCAGATTCAGGGCTCCTAGTTTTGCCATATACAGCACCATAATTTTCACTAAATGGAGTAGAAATACATTCAGTTTCCTCTTGTAACAGCTGACTATCTGGGGGAACAGAGTGAGAAGAACTAGAGACAGCTTCCTCAGTCTTAACATCATCTGGCATCTGGAGACTCAATGGGCAAGGCTCCTTAAGATGTTTTTCCAAAATATTACTTTCAGATATGATGCAATGATCATCCTGTCAATAAAACAGAAGGAAAATTCTAAGTACTACATTAAAACCCTCCTGTAAACATATTATTCAGTTAATAGTATAAAAATGAGTAAGAACAACAGTGAAGAATATAGGAGGCCATAACGGTTATAAGAAGCCAGAAAGGCCAAAAGGTGTAACTACTAACGACCGAGAACATAGAAACAAATGTTATGAAACTTTGCTGGAGTAGACCAATCAGACTATTTATTATTTCTGAGTGTGCTTTTATATGAGTTCCCAATAGAATGCATTTATTACTAATACAGTTTTCGTGACTTACAAGTGCACAACCTATCTTGAAGCCAGGTTGAGCATGAATATAACTTGATGCCAATATGCAGTAGATTATGTTCCAAAGCTTTGCAAAATGCAAACTTAGACATCAAAAGCAGCACTACCAGAGTCTCTTGTATCAGTAATAGATTTGCACTTGAACAAAATAGTGCAAAAATAAGTATAGTTATTTTACATTTTTCCTTTTGGCCTTTAACTAGTGTCATGGCATCTACACTTAAACAAAAATGTTTGATATCCTTTAAAACATACAAATCAACACTCTGATAAGGAACATTGCTTATTAATAACAACTGAAATGCAGCCGTCACTGAAATAGGTGCTTATTGTGAATACTTACTTGTGTAGGGATAACTTCAACTTCATTAGACAACGTTCCCTCCCAGGAGGAAGTCTGTGGCCCTCTATTTTCTTCAAGATGCTTGCAACCAGTGTTAATGGTCTCTTTATCATCTAAAGGAGCCAACTGAGGCTCATCTTGGATAGGCTTGTTTTTGGCAGTCTCAATATTACCAGCTGAAACACTCACAGGTTCAGCAGTTTTAAGTTTAGTTTCATCAAATAGCTTTTCCACTAATATCCCATCCGTGCTGTTTGAAGATTTCATTTTGGACTTGTGTTGTAGTTCCTGAACGATTTCCCGGACGAAATAATAACCGCCACCAACTTGTTGCTGGGTATACTTTAGATTTGGAAATTTTCCACCATTTTCTGATCTATACCTGCAGAGAAAAAAAAAGAAATCTATTTTAAATAAGAGGAATCCACATAGACTATTTACTTGTTAGGCAAAATCTACAAATGATGAGAGTGTTCACAGATGTTGATAATATTTCAAGAGAAAATATTGATGGAGCTTTTAAGAATGTCAAACTTTTTCTCCAACTTAAAGATTATATATATATATATATATATATATATATATATATATATATATATATGTATATATATTATATTGTAATAAGACAAAAAAGGGGTAATAATAAAGAGGAAAAAGAAAACACAACACGGATATTGGGGCATATTTGGTTTCGTTTTCACTTTCCATTTTAATTTAAAAAATATCACTTTAGTTTTCCTTTGTTTCTTGTTTTCCAAGTTTTGTACATGAAATAGCAAAAAACAATGGAAACTTGTGTTCACCATTTTCCATACAAAATTTTGAGAACAGTAACAGAGTGAAAACAGGGGAAATTTTTTTAAATAAAACTGAAAACAAACTCTCTTTTTTACCCAAAACCAAACAGTTCATTAGGATACAAAAACGAAGTCAAATAGTTAATTCTGATTTCATGACAAAAAAGGCAGGTATGGGTGATACATGTATCTCTAATACGTAAAAATACACTTGTATGCCGATGGCCAAAATGCTAGGAGAAGCATAACACAGGAAGCCTCATAAAATGTTAAAAAGAATTTCAACTTCAAAAGAAACATAGAAAATACTTGTTCACAAAAGTCTCCACCAAGGCTCTTCGTTCATGTTTCGAAAGCCTCTTTCGGCTTTTCTGGGTATTTGGTATCTCAGAAGAAACAGAAGCAGCAGCATATGACAATCCACGACGCCACTGCACAGTTGACGAACCAACAGAATTGCATCCCTCAAAAGACACTGTCAAAGAACACAATAGATGTATTTAAGATTCCACAATTGCTAATTGCGAATAAAATAAACTGTTGGGTAAATTATCATTTTAGCCCCTAGATGTGTGAGGCTCATTGTAGTCTTTGAATGTATCGAAATTTCAAAAACATCTCCGAGTAATAGTATGTCTTCTGCTAGTAATTTCTACAATTAAACTGACTAATGAAGAGATAGTTGAGAACCAAACTAACTAACGAAAGATACATTCCGCGTATCTCTAGTAATTACTAGGATTAAACCGACCAGTGAAGACATGTTTGAGAACCAAACTAACTAACGAAAGATACATTCAAATATACGTGCAAATATCAAACTGATTAAAAAAGACACATTCAAATGTTTTGATAATTCAGGGACAATAGTGACAGCATCTCACACAATCAACGATCAAATTGGCTGTTTACTCATGATTTTTTCATTTTCAACCTTAATTCCAAAGAGAAACTAATTAAGAACAGACACATTTGAATGTTTTGATAATTCAGGGACAATAGTTTCAGCATCTCACACAATCAACGACCAAATTGGCTGTTTACTCATAAATTTTTCATTTTCAACCTTAATTCCAAAGAGAAACATTGCAATACAATATCTGATACTAACAAATAGAACCTAAAAAGAAATACCAATGCACATAGATAATGAGATCACCAGAAAAATATAGAACGAAAAAAAACAGGAAATGGAAGAAAGTTACATTGACTGGATATGGAAGTGAGATTGTGAATGGAGCGGAAGGAGAAGCCGGAGATGAGAAGCTTCTTCCTCATCATTACGGTAACGCTACCGTTCGATGGAATTCTCTGCAACTCCAGCTTTCATGTATCGTTCTTACAACATACACAAAGAGCGCGAGTGAGGGGTTTAGGGTTTTGGGCTTATTTCGTTCAAACCTCAAAACGCCCAGAAATCGTGTTTTCACATAATAATTTGTCTTTTTTTACAAATCTAATCTAATTTTTTACAAATCTAAATAAATAACTTTACAATTCTAAGGTGAAAAAGCAAACCAAGTCTCTCATCGGGGAACATTAAATATGACTGTAAGATGTAGTATAAAAATTCATCAATGGTTGGGGTTTAATATTGGTTGATTCAATCTTAATCACGCATAGCATTTTACACAATATCCTACGGTCAATTTTAGTGGTTCATCGGTGAGAGATTTGATTTGCTCACTCACAGTATAAGCATCCATAATTATCATGCTTATTTTTTTAACAAAAAATCATGGGTGCTTCTATGGTGAGCGAGTAAATCAAATCCCTCACCGGTGAACCACTAAAATTGATTGTAGGATATTGTGTAAAATGTTGTGAGTGGTTAAGATCAAATCATCTAGTATTAAATCTAAATCGTTGATAAATTTTTATACTACATCCTACGGTCATATTTAATGATTCACCGTGAGGGATTTGATTTACTCTCTCACCATAGAAGCACCCATTATTTTTTGTTAAAAAAATAAGCATGATTATTTTGGGATGCTTATACCGTGAGTGAGCAAATCTAATCTCTCACCGATGAACCACTAAAATTGACCGTAGGATATTGTGTAAAATATTTGTACACCTTCGGATAAAAAAAAAGATATTTGTACAACTTAAATTTTAAGAAATGTTTCATTAGTCTATGGGGATTACTTACAAAATTTTGTAAATTACTTTAATTGAGATTATAAACTTAGGGACTATTTATTATTTTCAAAACTTTTTGGACTAAATAGAAGAGTAGGTTAAATTTTCGGGTGCTTCTAGGGTGAAAGAGCAAATTAAATCTTTCATCGATGAAACACTAAAATTGACCGTTGGATGTAGTATAAAAATTCATCAATGGTTGAGATTTAATATTGGTTGATTCAATCTTAACCATTCATAACATTTTAAACAATATCCAATGGTCAATTTTAGTGTTTCACCGGTGAGAGATTTGATTTGCTCTCTCACCCTAAAAGCACCCTAAATTTTTTGATAAAAAAATAATAAGAGTAGGTTAAATTTAGAAACTAAATTAAGGATTATTCTTGAATCAGTTTGAAGTTCAATAATTTGGTTTGTTAGTTTCGATAAATCAAACGAGAATATTTGAAAAGCCAATTTTCAATAATCCTATAAACTAACAATTTTGATAGTAAAATGTTTTTGCAACCCCCTTTTTTTTTCGATAAGCAAAATTTCATTCAAGGAGTACTGGGAGTAGAGCTGTCAATGGGCCAAGCCCGACCCGGCCCATAGGGCCAAACAACATATTCGGGCTGGGCTAGGCCCGCCCAATATTCTAATGGGCTGCCTTTTTATGGCCCGGCCCAGCCCAACATCGGCCCGCGGGCCACCGGGCCAGCCCATGGGCCACAAACCATTTTTAATATTTTTTCAATATTAAAAAACTTTTAACATTTTCGACCAAAAAAAAAAACTAACATTTTTCATTTTCAATATTAAAAAACTTTAACCATTTTGTATTGTGCTTTAAAAATATAGCACACAGTAGTAACATGCACTACTAAAAATATAGTGTGAAAGTAGAATTGCGTAATGTGTTTTGTGTGTGGACTGTGGTTAAGTAACGGTATGTGTTTGACTTTGGGCTTCTATGACTAATAATAATGTTTTTTTTGCTTGTTGGGCAAAATTTTTAACAAAGGGCCAATCTAAAAATAAAACAAACAATATTAAAAAAATAAAAAAAAAAGCAAGAAACAAAAATAAATCGGGCCAATCGGGCCGGCCCGGCCCGGTCCAATAAAATCATCGGGCCAATCGGGTCGGGCCAAAAAAGATACCGATGCTTTTTGGGCCTCTATTTTTAGAGCCCGGCCCAACCAAAAACTCGGGCCACTGGGCCAGCCCATTGGGCCGGGCCCAAAATGACAGCTCTAACTGGGAGTGCTCAAACCCAACCAACAAATGTTACAAATTGTTTTGAACTTGTAGTGGATTAGACCACCATGATGAAATAGATACAGATGAATGGAAATCTAATCTATAAACACTCCAACTCCAAGATAAGCTCTTGATGCGGATTACCGTGGAGTCAACATTCGCTTCCTCCTCTTTAAAAATGGCTCCGTTCCTAGCGAGCCAAATGCTCCAGCAAGTTGTTAGCCATAACATATGTTTCGTACGCTTTGATTTTTTCCCTTTGCACAAAGTTGCACATCCAAGGAATAACTCCTCCAGAGGCTTGGACAAGTCTAGATCAACGCCAAACCAAGCGCTGACTCCTTCCCAAACTGAAGTTGCGAAAGGACAATTGAGAAACAGATGAGCTCTTGTCTCGGCTTCTTGGTGACATATGGGGCAGCGGGCATCGAGATCGGAGTTAATGACATTCCTCCTAAGCAATTGCATGTGAACCGGCAGTGAATCCAACAAAAGACGCCAACCAAACACTATTACCTTCGATGGGACAATACTTTTCCACAAGGATGCCGAAATTACCTATTGACCCGAAAGGGATTGCTGCTGAATGGGCGCGGAATTTAGCTCCAAATAGAAGGATTTAACCGAAAAAGATTTTGAGGAATCGTGCGGCCAAATCCACCAGTCCTTCTTTCCTCTATTCGGCGCAATGGGTAACACAATACTGTACAAAATCTCTCCTTCAGTTGCAGTCACGGGATCTCTAAAATACTGCCAATCATCATTCCACCGCCAATAATCGCCAGTCCAACTACCCAGTTCAGCCACAGTTTTAAGTTGCCGACCACAAGCTTCAAAGAGTATAGGGAATACCTTGAAGAAGGGCTCAGTGCCTAACCATTGGTCCTTCCAAAAATTAATGAGACTGCCATCCCCCAATCCTCTTCTTATGCCCCACGCGAATCTTCTTTGCTCCTCCACCTTAGAATCCGATAACAACAAATCCCTCCACCAGATTGATCCAATGTTTTGCATTGAGTGACCCTCCATTGAGGCATAGACAAATGAGTTAGCAAAATTGTCATACCTGTGAGATAATAAGCGACTCCAACAAGCGTTATTCTCCGTCAAAGATCTCCATTTCCATTTGGAAAGAAGTGCGATGTTGAATGCTTCGAGATTTTTAATCCCTAACTCGCCATCCTTTTTTGATTTGCACACAGTGTCCCAAGCCACAATACATTCCGTGCTCCCCTTCCTTGATCCCCCATAAGAAATCTCTTTGGATTTTTACCATTTTCTTGATTACAATCTTTGGCGCTTTGTAGAAAGACATCATGTATACCGGGATGCTATTCAAAACAGAATTAATTAAAGTTACCCGGCCTCCTATAGAGAGATAGCGCCCCTTCCACGTTGCCAGGCTTTTGCGCAAGGTCCCAATTATCGAGCTCCAAGTTGACTCCCTTCGGGGGTTGGCGCCAATAGGAATCCCCAAGAACTTGAATGGGACGGTTTTCGATCTACAATAGAGGAATGCACTTGCTCTCTCCAAGAAACCATCCGGGATGTTAATACCGATAAGCTTGCTCTTGAGAAAGTTAACCTCCAAGCCCGACACCAATTCAAACGACCTCATGATAGATTTTATGCTCCAAATATTATCCCAAGTAGCCTTACTCAACAACATAGTGTCGTCCGCGAATTGCAAAATAGAGAAACGCAATTCGTCATTCAAAGCAAAACCTTGAAAAACACCTATATCCACTGCTTGACGCATAAGAGCCGTCAAACCTTCAGCTGCAATAAGGAACAGAAATGGAGATAAATGGTCACCTTGCCTTAGACCCCGATGTACCTTAAAATCTTGAGTTGGGCTACCTTTGACTAGTACCGACATAGAGCTAGTGCAGATACATGATTTCATCCAAGAGATCCAACGGGAAGGGAAACCCATTCTACGAAGCATGTAGATAAAAAAATCCCTCGAAATAGAATCGTAGGCTTTTTCAAAGTCAACTTTAAACAATAACATTCTTCCTTGCTACGTTTGGCGTGGGTCTTTGGTCCCTCACGATATGTGACAGCTGATTAACACAATTCAAAATTATAGTTAAATTATTTAATAGGTTGCTAACCGTTATATTCTACTAATTAACCACGAACTTGAAAGTGATTAACCACGATCTTCAAGCGTTATCCCAAGTCGGTAGCTCAGTTGGCGAGCTAAGGGATACCGATGAAGTGTACAAAAAAGTGCAAGAAGGAGGTCTCGGGTTCAAATCCCGGAAACTAACATTTCCCCACCCCCACAAACATTGCTTATAAAAAAAGATCTTCAAGTGTTTAATTACATGTAGATTTGGAAACTTGGAAAATCGTGTATAATCATGTTTAAATTTATAGCTAATTCAATTCAGTTGATAGTTAACAAATTACTCACTAATTAACCACCTATTAAATTTAATAAATCACGATTTTACACTATGTTAATCAAGTGTGGGAAGTGTCAGAACAGTAACTAGGTTCGAATCTCATCTCAAGGTCTCAAGTTCGAGTATTTGGTGTGACAAAAACTCTATTAGGAGGGGAGAACCACACGGATCGGGGCAAAGCCGAGTACACGTGTCTAACTAGGTTCCCCAACGTAGATTAACCATCGGTAAAGTCGGAAGATACTATGCATCAATAACACACGGTAAAAAAACGGTAAATAGCCACTTTGGTCCCTCAAAAAGGCAAAGAAAGCCCTCAAATGTTAAATATAACGTTAGTCCCTACTATTGTTAGTCGGAACCGGAGTTCACCCATTCCAGAAGTACATTTCTTATCTTTCGTTAAAAAGAATTCGTACCAAATATCATCTCTCATAAAAAAGACTAATGAAAATCACTAAAAGTAGGAAGTCCAATACAAAACACGCTACACTTTATAGTATTCATGGGCGTGTAGGTGATGTGTTTGTTTTGATTTAGTTCTAGTAAACTAAACCACAAATCGAACCAAACCGCAATACCGGTACCAAAATGGCACTTACAACTCCAATTAAATGCTGATTTTTACCGTTTTTTTTTAAGATTATTTGCAGTTGTTTTTTTTTTTTTGGATTGGTTTGAATTTTAACACCAAATTATATGAGCCTTTCTTAAAAAAAAGGTTGATAGAGTAAACAACCAAGAAAATGGTCCAAACTATAGAGACCATTGACATTCCTTGCATCCCACGATGTCACTACTATATTTGACACAGCACAAACAGTTTTTATTTATTCATGAACAACTCAATTATCAACTAACAATAAAGACAACAAATCATGCAGTATCCTATATTCCTATAATATGAAAGCTGTCATCTTGTGTCACTAATTATTAAACAAATCTTCTTGTTCAGACTGTTTATGTCCAATCAACACTATGATAAGCATTTAACCACAACTTTTCCTTGTCAACTTCGTCCACCTCAACAAAAAAATTATATAAAAAAAAATAAAAAACTAGAGAAAAAATGATAACTTTATTCACTTTGCTTGATTGGTTCCAAAACTCATGTCAATCTTCTTTCTAAACCATTTCTTTCAATGGTACCCGATCTCTATCTTGGCACTGGTTTCTTTCGAGTGGAAAATCTCCTCCTTGTCAATATCATGAATGGTTCGTCGATCTGATAGGTTGTATTTCTAGGAGATAGCTTTGCTTTGCATTGTTCGGTTAACCTATTGGTGTACTACTTCATCGCGTATCTGGGTTGGAGTATCCATAGTACTTTTTCTGCAATTTTATCCATCATCATGAGCTTGGCCTTTAACACAAGCTTTTGCTACATGGTCTTACTGTTTCTATCATTGAACATAGTATTGTGTATTGAACTTGATATTAAGGATTTCCATCCAGAAGAAAGAGAAGCTTTGTTACTCATAAGAGATTCTTTAAATTCTTCTTCTGTCAATTTACATGGGAATTGGACAGGACCACCTTGTATAAACAACCTTAGTAGATGGTTTGGTATCACATGTTCAAATTGGCATGTTATTCACATTTTCCTTCAAGGAATTAATCTTAGTGGCAATTTACCTTCAACATTTCTTCAAAACATAACTTTCTTGAGACAACTTGACTTCAGAAACAATGATCTTTTTGGAACATTACCAAATCTCACAGGTTTAGTTTTCTTGGAAGAAGTGCTTTTCTCACTTAATCACTTCTCAGGGTCAATTCCTAAGGAATATATTGAACTTCAAAGTCTACAAGTTTTGGAGTTGCAAGAAAATTATTTAGATGGTCAAATTCCACCTTTTGATCAACCATCATTGATCAGTTTCAATGTGTCATATAATCATTTAGTGGGGCCAATTCCTGAAACTTTTGTGCTTCAAAGGTTTTCAAAGAATTCATTTGATAATAATTCAAATCTTTGTGGTAAGCCATTGGATATTTCATGTCCTGCTGAATCTCCTGCTATTCCTCCAAGCCCTTCAGTTGAAAGAAATAAGAAGAGAATTCAAGTTTGGATTATTCCTTTGATTGCTATTTCAGCTGCACTGCTTCTTTTTCTGATGATTATTTCTATCTTGTTTTGTAAAAGAAGAGCTAGTGGAAAAGAAACAACAAGAAATGATTCAGCAAGTAAGATATATCTTTGAGCTTTATTTTTCATGAAAATTTATTGCAATGTTATTTATTAGAGGTGTCATTTTTGGCTTAGCCCAACGACCGACCTGATGGCCCAGCCCAATGGGCCGGCCCAGTGCCCCAGTGTTCTAGACTGGGCTTGTTAGCCCCAGTGTTCTAGACTGGGCTCGTTAAATAGAGGCCTAGGAAAGAACAAACAGGTTTGGCCTAGCCCAATTGGCCAATGGGCCAAACTGGGCCCTTTTTTATGTTTTTTGAATATTTTTGTGTTTTCTTTTATTAAAAAGTTGAGATAAGCTACAAAAAAGACAGCTCAATTGACAACTGGGTTAGCCTAGCCCAACCTGCTCTTACATTTTGGCCCAGTGGGCTGGGACGGTCCAGTTTGACAACTCTATTATATTAAAAGTAAATATGTAACACATTTGTCTTAAATATGAAGAATTAATGTTAGTAAAATGTTGTTTCATACTGATTTAGGATTTCTAGATGCTTTAATTTTTTTTTTTGTATTTTTCTTATAGGGTATGTTTTTGGAGCATGGGCAAACAAGATGGTATCTAATGCAGGAAACAGTGAAGATTCTGAAAGATTAGGCATATTAGAATTTACCAACAAGAAATTGCCAGTTTTTGACATGGATGATTTATTAAGGGCATCAGCACAAGTACTAGGAAGAGGGAACTTAGGAATTACATATAAAGCAACACTTGAAATTGGTAATGTTGTTGTAGTAAAGAGACTTAGCTACATGAATGAATTGAGCAAGAAAGAATTTCTTCAGCAGATGCAATTGTTAGGACAGATAAAGCATGAAAATCTAGTAGAAGTCATCTCCTTTTATTATTCAGAGGAACAAAAGCTTATCATATATGAACTTATTTCTGGTGGTACATTGTTTGAGCTCCTACATGGTCAGTATAGTTCTTTCCTTCCTTTGGTTCGGATCGCGTTTTCCTGCAATTGAAAAATGACAAAGTTAACACAGTCACACGATCGAACGGCTCATCTTTTTGCATTTGTACATCGATTTCAAAATTCAACCTCAAAATGTGTGCTATCGAATGTAAATCAGACGGCTAAAATCGTATGACTGCATAAATTTTGGCATTTTTCAATTGTGTGCAATCTATTTCCCTTGAACTCCGTGTCAATAATAACTATGCTTAACTCTAGTTTTGGTCTCCATATTTTATCAAATCCACAATTTTGGTTCTCAATTTTATTAAGTTGCGGTTTTGATAAAATAGGAGGACTGATAAAATAGGAGGACCAGAACTGCAGTTAATCCTAATAACTAAATCAGTACACTAACATTCATAATCTTCTTGTGCTAGAGGGTAGAGGAATTGGAAGAATAACTCTAGATTGGACTACAAGAGTGGCTATAATCAAAGACATAGCAAAGGGACTTTCATTCCTTCATCAAACTTTATCATCTCAAAAGGTTCCTCATGCAAATCTCAAATCATCAAATGTCCTAATCCAACAAAATAACCAAAATTACCATTCAAAACTCACAAACTATGGCTTCTTACCCCTTCTCCAAGCTAAGAAAAATGCAGAAAAGCTAGCCATAAGCAAGTCACCAGAATTTGTCAAAGGAAAGAAGTTAACACACAAGACTGATGTTTATTGCTTTGGTATCATTATGTTGGAGATTATAACTGGCAAAATTCCTGGTCAAATATTAGGTGATGAAGTTGAAGAAATAGACAATGATCTTTCATATTGGGTAAGAACTGTAGTGAATAATGATTGGTCTACTGATATATTGGATTTGGAAATATTAGCTGAAAGAGAAGGTCATGATGCAATGTTGAATTTAACTGAATTAGCTTTGGAGTGTACTGATTTGTTACCTGAGAAGAGACCTAAAATGAGTGTAGTTTTGAAGAGAATTGAAGAGATAGAGCAAATGAAAAAAGAAATGAATGAATGAAATTTTGAGTTGTATTGTTTTACAGAGTTATTAGTGAATTTAGTCCCTGAAATTTTACAGAAGTTCGATTTAGTTTGACATATACAACATATCAACTTAGTCCATGACAAATGCAAAAGTATTTTAATTTAATCTCTTTTTGGAAAATAGAGACTAAATAAAAGATGTTCAATCATATTTTACCTATGCGTTATTCCATAATATAATTTCTTAATTTAATTACAATTATGTCTTTATAGTGTCACGTGATTAAATGTCAGCTTAAAACTTGTGGATACTAATTAAATTTTTAAGAGAATGGGGTGATTTCTCAGAAAATAAGAACTTTTTTTTGTCAAAAGAAAATAAGAACTTGAACCGAGCCAATTATTATTTTGGGCTCGGTACACTTGGTAAAGTAAGGCATTAATGCACCGCATCCTAAAACAAAGATGAACAAATGAATTCCAAGTAGGTAGCTTATTGGTGAGCTTAGAGATACTAAAGGAGTCTAAGAAAGAGGTCCCGAGTTCAAACTCTGGAAACTAATATTTCCCCCACCACCACTAACACTGTCTATAAAAAAAATCAACATATGTTTAGGGTAATGTAATCTTTTGGAAAATTAAAATATTTTAGTTCAACTATCCCAAAAAATACTTCAATATAAGTATAACTCCACTGCAAAATCAGCTTTGAAAGTGAGAGATTTTCCCCTTTCAAATCATATCGCATGAGACTTATTAACAAACATAAAAATACACAAACTTCTAGACTTCAATCAAGCAGTCTCCTCTGAAACCGAAACCGCCTACTTACTACACACTTTGATTTTTGTCCTCATCTTGAATATGAAGATCAACATTAAACTGCATGCATATATAAAAACACAAATCATTGTTTGTTGATATACATGTAAACATATGAAACAAACAATAAACTCAAGTTATGCTGAGAAGCCAACACATAACCTTACGTGCCTATCATATAGCACCTCACATTGCCATGTGTTTCATCAAACTCCAACCTCAATTTTCCTCATATAAACACTTGACACTCCATTTCATAGCCATGCAAAAAACCCTCTCAAATAGCCACACTCCCTCCAAATTTTATCATCTTTTAAATTTCCTTTTACTTCAAAGAATATAACAATCTTTTTGAAGTTGGATCAAAAACATTTTAGTTGTTTGTGACCCTTTTAATTGGTGTTCTTAAAAAAAGTGAAAACAGAAAAAGTTGGTGTGATGTCAACTAGAAGATATGCTTTTGGAAGGGCTGATGAGGCTACTCATCCAGATTCCATAAGGGCTGCTATAGCTGAATTTGCCTCCACTTTCATCTTTGTCTTTGCTGGAGAAGGCTCTGGCCTTGCTTTGGGTTTGTATATTATTTACACTCAAAATTTATCCTTGCATGCTTCACTTAAATGGTTTATTTGAATGCTATGTTATGTTGTCTCTATTAATTACATGGCCTTACACAATGAGACATAATCTTTTCATATTCACATATAAAACTTTTAATCTTTGATTTTTATGTTTATGTTAATATATATAAGTATATTCTTAAATAGTTTAAGGATTTAGCATTCAAAAAACATTTACATTAAAATCCGATTGAATATGTCTGAAAAAGCTTTAATACTCTTTTTAGTTATAGTGCGTAGTATCCATCAACTTTGTTAGTGACTAATCTTTGTCGTGGAATTTGGCTGGCTACGTGTTTACTTAGCTTTGTCAGTTTCCCAATCCGTATGATTCTCCACATCCAATAAAGTTTTTGTCATATCTAAAATTCAAATTTGAGATTCCAGAATAGATCTAGACTCAGTTACTGCTCGGACAAGAGGAATATCTTTGCTAAAAGAAAGTTTTATACTGCTAGTACATATCCTTAAACTATATATCAAATGGTATTTATTAATAATCTTACATGCATGTTATGACTAATGTTATTTAATAATTATTTGATACATGCACACTATGAATATGAATAAGCTATTTTTTTGGTGGATGAATATATGTCGATTGATGGTGATTCTTTGTGCTTTCTCTTTGTAACAGTGAAGATTTACCAGGATTCAGCATTCTCAGCTGGTGAACTATTGGCAGTTGCACTAGCACATGCATTTGCACTATTTGCTGCTGTATCTGCTAGCATGCATGTATCTGGTGGTCACATTAACCCAGCTGTGACATTTGGTGCACTCATTGGTGGCAGAATCTCTGTCGTTCGTGCCATCTACTACTGGATTGCTCAACTTCTTGGTGCTATTGTTGCTGCTCTCTTGCTCAGACTTGTCACTAATAACATGGTAAATCAAAACACTTTCGATCGAAAGTCAGGAACTAAATTGATATATTGTAAACACGAGAGACTAAACTGAACTTTTATGAAATCTCAAGGACTAACTTCACTAATAACAGCAAATAAAAGCATTCACTATACCAAAAGGAATTGAACTTTCAATGAAAACTGATATTTTCTTGTTTATTATAGAGACCAGCAGGATTTCATTTGGCACAGGGGATTGGAGCAGGACATGGGCTATTACTTGAGATAATAATGACATTTGGGCTAATGTACGTGGTATATGCAACAGCAATTGATCCAAAAAGGGGTAGTATTGGAGCAATTGCACCTTTATCAATTGGACTAATTGTTGGAGCAAATATCCTTGTTGGTGGGCCATTTGATGGAGCATGTATGAATCCAGCTCTTGCTTTTGGGCCTTCCTTAGTGGGCTGGAGATGGCATTATCACTGGGTCTTTTGGGTTGGTCCATTCATTGGAGCAGCATTAGCAGCACTCATTTATGAATATGCTGTTATCCCAACAGAACCTCCTCATGCTCACCAACCTCTTGCTCCTGAAGATTACTAGTTTGTTCTTGTCTATCAAAATACATAAGGGCTTGTTCATGTACCATCTAGTTTCCATTGAGAGTTATTTTCTATGCATTTCTATTTTTATTTGTTTTTTTGGTCTCAAGTTGTGTGAAGATGAAGATGTGTTGTCTAGTTTTGTTGCAAATATTGAATAAAATGTTAAAATGTGAACATTGGGATTATATTCAAGTTTACGTTAGCATTAACTACTACAAGTGTGTAACATATGGCTTTGTAGTTGTTGGAACATGATGTAAGGGCATGTTTGTGTAGAGATGTTAACATATGTTTGGGCCTAGTGTTTTAGACTGGGCTCAAAAAATGAGGTCCAAAAAGAATCAGAATATTTTGGCCCAGTCTAGTTGACCCATAGGCCAAACTTGGCACTTTTTTTATGCTTTTTTTAACATTTTGTGTTTTCTTTTATTAAAAATTAGACGGGGATTTTCCCAACCGACTTTTGCACTTTGGCCCATTAGGCCGGCAACTTTTGCACTTTAGCCCATTAGGCCGGCCCAATTTGCCAGCTCTATGTTTTGGTTGAACATCTTAGTTAAACAAACACTTTGGAGCAATTCTTAAATAATGAAGATAATAATGCAACCACCATTGAATGTTTTTATTTTTCACTTGCATTGGAGCACAAATTTCCCCTTAATAAAGAATTATTCCAAAAACAATTAGAGGGGAATTCTTTCCTCCAAGTGTCTATACAACAAAAAAGTAAAGATTAACAATGCCAATAGTATATATTATACATCAATACTTTTTGTTTGCTTGTAAAATCTGGCTACCCAAGGAGCAAGTGTAGTAATATGAGGTGTCCTAAGGTTGGCAGAGTAATAATCAGACCAAAAACAAGGATTGAGTTTATCAGCAAATTTTTTGTCAGCATAAAGGCAAAAGGGTAGCCAATTTTCCCCTCCATTCATTCTTCTCTTCCTTTCCCTTGGATAAGCTAAAGGTGCTTGTACATATCTGCAATTGTCATTGTCATTGTCATCAATAACATTTAGCAATATAGTAAGTGGGCATATCCAAAGGAAAATGAGAATTTCAGTACCCTATAGCTCTAAAGAACAGCATTTTAAATATTTTAATTCAATAATAATTCAAACTGTTGATAAAGTGTGCAGAAGAGCCATTTAACAATTAGTCTCAGTATGAGTCAAAAAAAAAAACAATTAGTCTCAGTAATTTCCTATTAAGCCTAGACAACTTTTTGAAAGGTTAGTGAAAACAATTAGTCTCAGTAATTTCCTGACACGCAGATCCCTTATTTGTGAAAGCTGTAAAACACCCGTGGCATTGTAATATTCCCTCCAAGGTTCACAACTTTGGTTGGAGGCTCTTATTGGTAGGCTTGCCACAAGGAACTATATTCTATTCTAGACAGAAAGCTTAAAGAAAAAATAGCAAATGACAAAGAAATACCTGATACCATCAACAACAGCATCCCAGCAGAAGTGCGTATGACCAAATACATGACAAGAAGATGCATCACTCCTTCCATGAACACCGTGTATAGACCTTATTCGATCTTCAAGATAGTCTGAACCAATTATTTTTGGAAGCTTCGGATAGAATAACATTCTCTTCTCTGGACAAAGTTCCTGTCTGTGAAGCATGCAAGCATATAAGCCATAACCAGAACAAATAAGCTTTAACAAAATATACTAAAAACGTTTTTTTTTTCACTTTAATATACTTTTTTTTTTAGTCCCTGTAAAATTTTCTTTTCCAAAATGGTCCTGTAATGTAATACATATATCTTGTTTCATTTTAGTCCTTACTGTTTTGTTTAGCCCTATAATATACTTTTTTCTTTCTTTAACACTCTATATATGGTATATGTTCAATTAGCCCCTGAATGGTTGAGATTCAAACAAAGAATTTGTACATTATAAGGACTAAAAGAAAAGTAGACTAAAACAAAATAATAAGGACCAAAATGAAATATGTGTATATATTCTAGGAACTAAAACGAACTAAAACTTTTACATGAACTAAACTGAAAAAAATGAGTATACTACAGAGACCCTTTAAACCTTAAAAAAGTAAATAACATTTTCTCAATTCTATAGCCCTTGAAGTAACACAACCACACAAGTGATTCTGTGTAATTTTCTCCACATGCACCAAGAGACAGATCATATTCTCAATTCTTTACCATCGACTGATGATAACATGTACTATGAAAATGAGTTATTAGTCAATTTGGTCCTTAAAATTTCACAAAACTTCAATTTAGTCCGTAACATTTACAATATATCAACTTAGTCCCCGACATTTGCAGAAGTGTTTCAATCAATTTAGTCCCTCTATTTTGCAAAAAGTGACTAAATTGAAACACTTTTGCAAAAGTCGGGGACTAATATATCGTAAATGTCAGGGATTAAATTAAACTTTTGTGAATTTCAAGGACTAAATTGGCTAATAACTCAAAATGGCAATTTGGCATGGTACTTCTTAACAAGTTGTTCTGGCTAAGCATCCAATTATTTCTTGGAAATTGGAAGTGACAAAATAGCTAGAATTAAAATGACAGATGAATCATCACCTGGGAACAAAGTGGGATAAGGTAATGATGTGATCACATGTCTTCTGAATCTCCTTTATCACTTCACTTTGTTTATCATTCATGGCATCAAAATATAAAGCAAGGGAGGCATCACCATTTGAAAGCCCATTGGGCCATTTACATGCATGGAAGTCCTTACAAGCCTAGGATAAAAATAAATACCATAGGTTTTAGCCTTTTAGGAAAGAGGAAAACGAAAAAGCATACGAGAGAATCCATGTATCTAAATTACTGACAGGAGAATACTATTCCGAGTTGTAAATCATGGCGAGTCTAATTATCGTAGTAACATAGAATCAGCCATAATTACCTATTCATATTAATTCTAACAATAGGTACAGATTGACATCAATATTGATATTTGATAGATGCATAATATATCTAACAGCTATGATGCCTAACAGTTCTGATAACAGTTACTAGCACTATTAAAGATAGCACAGCATTTTATGGCAGCCTAATGCAAATTCAGCCTTGTGATATAGAACTACATAGAAAATATAGAACAAACCAAGACAAATATAGACCAGGATCAAAATACAAGGAAGTCTAAAAAATAATTTTCCAAATTCTGCATTTGGGGAACTGAGCCACATGTTAAAGTGACAGTTTTACTACCACGTATTCTGTTTCTTTCCAAAATTGCTAAATTTTCTTCACCACTGTGAAGGACCAACTCTCATGAAAGAGCCCCTGAAGTGTTGCTAATGGACAATCTCATTCTTATCATACGCTTAAACATATCTCTTTTTCTAAAAAAGAGAATGAGGGCAGCAAGGATTAAACACCTAACCATTTGATCATCAAAGAAAGAATAAAGCTTTAATCCAGTGTTGTCAAATACAGCTATAATACAGATACAGTGGTGCTATGGCACTGTAGCATAGCAGGATTTGAACAAACTACTATTGTTCACGATTGGCATTATGTCCATCAGGGCTGTCGACTAGCGGCTATACAATAACTATAGCACTATAGTGTAGCAGAATTTGAACAAACCACTATTTTTTGCGATCCACGATTGACCGCATTGTTTTAACCACGTGTCAAGGGCCAACTCTCCCCAAAAGCTTGAGTTTTTTAGTTAAGTGAAGGCTTAAGAAGTAAGACTGGTTTTAAAATTCCAAGAATCTAAATATGCAAAAGTAAACAGGACAACAACCTACCTACATTATCTTGCATTTATTTGTTCCACAGCATAGTAATGTTCTTCTGAATTTGCGTTCCAGCTTCTTACCAAATAATCGAGTAGTGCATAAATTTACGTAGGCCTTTCAAAAACTATACTACACTTTTTCTTATCTTATGTTACCTCCAAAATTTTATGCCTTTACCATGGTTTATTATATGTATTGTTTTCTTTATGTTTATCCTTGGCTCATTACTCCTTACCATAGCATGTAACAACAACAAATATAGATAATGCCAACCTCAACAAAGACTAGCACATACAAGGACTTGATTTGAAAACTCTAGTCTCTATAAACAAGCTATTTTCCAAAACCTTATGCCCTAAACAAATCCCTTCCTCCCTACAACCAGAAAATGGCCTTCTAAGAACGAACCATATGGAAGAAGGCTATGGGGCAGGCGCATTTACAGAACAATGTTATATCGCTGTGACGACTAGTTCAGCATATTGACGCGTTGTAACTACGAAATCTATTTTCATACAACAGTAGGAAACTTCTTTTAGGATTATTACATTTCTGATAATTAATAACACATACTTCTGTTGCCAACATCACACAGATTTTGATTAAACAAAGCCAAAATTGGCATAAAGTTCCTATGCAGATAGTCCATAATCAAGCACCAATTAAGCGCATGATCAGACCATCAATCAACTATTATTTAAACTAAATGGCTTACTAGGAGTTAAGAGAAAAGTCACCATCTCCAAAGACGGGATGCGAAAGCCTGTTATGTCCTTCTCTTTGTCAAAGCTCTGTGAATAAAGCAAATTGAGCATTTTAATAAACCTCCCATATGGTACCAAAGATTGAAGAGCTAAAAGCTAACACTATAGAAGTAATCACCTCATGGTACCAAGAGAACAAAGGAATGATTCCTAATTCACCTACAACCTTTGGATTTGTCTCAACTCCAATTCTCTTACATGCATCAAGCAATTTATTCAACTTTTCAACGGAATCAACCTGCATAAAAATCAGTTAAAACTTTATCAGAGTGAAAAGCATTTCAACCAAGATAGAGGACTTAGGCCCTGTTTGGATCGGCTTATCCGAGCTTTCTACTGACATAAGTACTTGTGAGACTGTTTGAGAGAGCTTATGAAAACAACTTATGACATGTTCATAAGCTGTTTTCAGCTAATTTCCATAAGTTCTCCAAGATAGCTTACGAAAACAGCTTATAGCTTATAGAAAATAGTTTAACATTTTTTATCTTTTATTATAGAAACAATTTACACATAAGCACCTTATAGGACAAGTGCTTATACTATGAGCGCTTAATTAAGTTGTTTATCCAAACAAGGCCTTAACAAGTATCAACACAAATAACTTCTATGGGAGGGCATGGCATTAAAATCAATAGAATATCATGTCTAAAAAAAGATATGCATCAAGTTATCTGATTTCCAAGTCAAAATAAACCCAAGAACAAGTTCTAGAGAAAAGACTCATATTGTTCCTCCAAAGATCAATGCGTCTCCACAATCCACATTAATCATCTAAAGATTTAGTCCCTTAAAATTTCAAGTATCATCATATTAGTCCTCCAACAGAAAAAATTTGCCAACTTTGTCCCTCAATGATACAAAATTATTACCAAATTCATTCTTTTGTGCCATCACTTTAGTCCTCTGTCAATTTGGTTACAATTGAGTATCTTTGAGAGACTAATTCAGTGCAAAATAATTAAGAGGACTAATGCTGACAATTATTTTTAAGGGTGTGTTTGTTTGGTATAAGAGAAAGATAAGAGAAATAGGAGAGAGAGATTAAACAAACAATAGAAAGTCACTCTCTCTTCTCTCTTTGTCTCTTCCCTCTTTCTCTTCTATCAAACACATCCTAAAAGACTAATGTGGTTGCACCATAGTCTTTAGGAGACCAAGTTTAGGGTTTACTCTAGCTTTCATTGCTAACAATATGATTGTATCAAATAATCTACACAACACATGAAATTGGACCACACAATAAAGGTACAAACAACCTTACATAATTTTGTCCCTCGCGGCGGCACCAAAGGTCATGATTTCCAGGAACATAAAAAACATGCTGAAATCTATCTCTCAAGAGAGACATTGTCACAAAAAACATACTATATGTCTCAGCAACATCACCAGCCACAAGGAGAACATCATTCTTATGTTTCACACTAGACAAACATTCAACCCACTTCAAATTCTCATCATAGTCAGTATGCAAATCAGACACCACAAATACACGCAATCTATCATCTTTTCCAAAAGCAGAAGACAATATCTGTGGTCTTTTAAGTTTACCCCTTTTCCCATAGCTGCAGCTAATTGTAACTTGTTTAGAGAAACATGTAGAGTGGTAATGAGAATGTTGTTGAGATAGTGTGAGAGTGAGACATGAAGGGCTAAACCTCATCACCATCAAAAAAACCCTTTGATCTACAATGATTCAAATTCCCCACAATAATGTTACCAAGTTGAAGAAATGGCAAAAGGGTAATTGATAATTAGAATTGAACATCAAAACAAAGTTAAAATTTGGGACTTTTTGGAATACATAGGAAACATCGAAGAAAATATATAGGAAACATAGGAAGAATCAAAACAAAAACATAAACGTGTGAGAGAGCAAGAGATCGAAAGAAGTACCTTGTTGTATACTATTAAACAAAGAGTTCTTAGGAAAAATTTCAACTTGGTGATGAATTTCTCTTGGGTGACTTGAAAAATGTGATTTTGAATTGAGTAATATGTATTAATTGCACTCAATCCTGAGAAAATCAAAAAATCAAAATCCTTATTGTTTTATTAAGAGAAAATCTTTTCTTGTTTAATCTATGCTAGTTTTCATGTGACGAGATGATACGTGTGTCCTTTTCTTATAGTAATATTATTATTATATTTTTTTGGTTACAAGTAATATTATTATATTATTACAAGAGAAAGAGAAGGATTTGTCAAAAAAAAAAAAAGAGAAAGAGAAGATTTTTCTTCTATTAATAACCCAAAAATTTGTTATGGAATAATCAAAACTCTAGCAACCAAAGAACAAGAGAATGAGAGAATTTGAGAGTTTGTATTTTTCTTTCACAAGTACATCTTTACATATGGAGGTGAGTCCTATTTATAGGGTGGGGATTGACAAGTGAGTAGTCAACTATAAAGGTTTTTTTTTTATCATTAAGATGTTGCTGATTTCTTTGCTGACCCTGATGGAAATATTGATCACCTCATTGTGGATGGAAGTATAGTCGAGAAGTAGATTTTCCTAAATATTCCAATAATAATAAAGTTTGAGAGTGTCTTTGAATTTCCTATGATAATAAAATGTTTTGAATATCCTATGCCAATAATAATAATAAAGCCTTATATTTAAGTGTGTTTTCAACTTCTATAGATTATGTTCAAATAATTCAATCATAAAATTGTTATTCTTTCTCATGATTCTCTCTTATCATATTCTTTTCTTCTTTGGATAGAATGAGTATTGACACTAGCATCAATAATGGAGATACGTGTCTTGTCGATAGCGGAACTACCCATACAATTTAAAGATGCAAAATATTTCTCTTATTTAGTGAAGCGAGAAACCAATGTTAGTACTATATCTGGCTCTTCAAAGATAATTGAAGGCTCCGGAAGAGCTAATATACTATTATCCCGGGGAACAAATTTACACGTTGAGAATGCATTATGTTCCCCCAAGTCTAGTAGAAATTTAGTTTAAATGGATATCATATTGAAACAAGAGATGAAGGAGATATTGAATATCTCTATATAACAAGACATACTTTGGAAAAAATAAGTGTGGTGGAAAAGCTGCCCACCTTTTTCCTCTGGTTTGTACTACACTTATATCAGTGCAATTGAAGCACACGTTGTTGTAAACGAGAAATTTACAAATCACAAAAAAATTGTTGTTTGGCATGACCGGCTGGGCCATCCCGGATTCATAATGATGCGAAAAATAATTGAAAACCCATGTGGTCACCAATTGAAGAACCAGGAGATTCTTCAATCCAATAAGTTCTCATGCACTTCTTGTTCACAAGGGAAGTTGATAATTAGACCATCACCAACAAAAAATAGAAGTGAATCTCTCAACTTTTTAGAACGAATACATGGTGATATTTGTGGGCCAATACACCCACCATGTGGACCATTTATATATTTTATGGTTTTAATTGATGCATCAACTAAATGGTCACATGTTTGCCTGTTGTCAACTCGCAACCAAGCATTTGCGAGGTTGCTAACTCAACTAATTCGAATAAGAGCTCACTTCCCTGATTATCCTGTCAAGAAAAAACGTCTTGACAATGCTGCTGAGTTTTCATCTCAAGCATTTAATAAATATTGTGCCTCCATTGGAATTGACATTGAACATTCTGTACCACATGTTCATACACAAAATGGACTTGCAGAATCATTTATTAAACGTATAAAGTTAATTGCAAGACCACATCTCATGAGATGCAAACTTCCCATCTCCACTTGGGGACATGCAATTTTGCATGCTGCAACATTGATTTGCATCAGGCCAACAAGTTATCACGACTCTTCCCCTTTACAGTTAGTTTTTGGTCAAGAACCTAATATTTCCCATCTTAGAATTTTTGGATGTGCGGTGTACGTTCCAATTTCTCCACCACAACGCACTAAGTTGGGTCCTCAAAGAAGGTTGGGAATATATGTTGGATATGAATCTCCATCTATTATAAAATATCTTGAACCAACAACAGAAGATTTATTTACAGCTCGATTTGCTGATTGTCATTTTGATGAATCAATTTTTCCAGCATTAGGGGGAGAGAATAAGCAGTTGGAAAGAGAGATTAGTTGGAATGTATTATCATTTTCCCATCTTGATCCTCGAACTAAACAATGTGAACTTGAAGTTCAAGAGATAATTCATTTGCATAGCTTAGCAAATCAATTACCAAATGCATTCACTGATCCAAAAGGTGTGACAAAATCATATATACCAGCTGCTAATGCTCCAATAAAAATAGATGTCCCTCTTGGGCAATCTAATATTGCAAATGAGTCTCAACCACGACTGAAGCGTGGTAGACCAGTCGGTTCCAAAGATAAAAATCCTCGAACAAGAAAATGAGCTAAAAAGAAAGATGGTCTAGAGGAGGATATAGAAACTCTCAAAGAGTCTACAGACATAATTGACATTTCAGTCCCAGAAGAGATTGACTAGGTACCTAAAAGTCATGAAAATAAAGAGATCTCAATAAATTATGTCACTAATGGAATAAAATGGAACCGACACGTTGTCAACGTTGATGATGCTTTTTCATATCATATAGCGCTAAATGTGATAAATGGTAATGAGGATCATGAACCAAAATCCATTAAAGATTGTAGACAAAGTGAGAATTGGCCAAAATGGAAAGATGCAATTGAAGCAGAATTAAACTCGCGTTACAAGCGAAAAGTTTTTGGACCTGTAGTCCGAACACCTGAAGGTGTGAAACCGGTTGGATATAAATGGGTCTTTGTGCGAAAACGAAATGAGAATGGTGAAATTGCAAGATACAAAACTCGACTTGTTGCTCAAGGGTTTTCACAAAGACCTGGAATTGATTTTGATGAAACATATTCACCTGTTATAGATGCAAGTACTTTTTGGTACCTAATTAGCATTGTAGCACATGAAGGGCTTAATTTGCACATGATGGATGTTGTCACAGCCTATTTATATGGCTCACTTGATAGTGACATTTACATGAAGCTCCCTGAAGGATTTAACTTGCCTGAGGCACATAGTCCTGGATCTCGAGAGGACTACTCCATCAAATTGAATAAGTGTCTCTACGGGCTAAAACAATCTGGACGTATGTGGTATAATCGCCTCATTGAATATTTGCTAAAGGAGGGATATACAAATGACCCTATTTGTGCATGTATTTATATAAAAAGATTTGGAAAAGAATTTGCTATAATTGCTGTATATGTTGATAGCATAAATATTATTGGAACTCCTGAAGAGCTTCCAAAAGCTATAGATTGCTTAAAGAAAGAATTTGAGATGAAGGATTTGGGAAACACAAAGTTTTGTCTAGGATTACAAATTGAGCATTTGAAAAATGGAATTTTTGTGCATCAAGATGCTTATATAGCAAAAGCTTTAAAACGTTTCTACATGGACAAATCTCATCCGGTGTCTACTCCTATGGTTGTTAGATCACTAGATGTGGAGAAAGATCCCTTTAGACCTCGAGAAGAGGGTGAAGAGCCACTTGGTCCTGAAGTACCATATCTCAGTGCAATTGGAGCACTGATGTACCTTGCTAATTATACGCGTCCTGATATATCATTTTCTGTCAATCTATTAGCAAGATATAGTTCTTCACCCACACGAAGACATTGGAACGGAGTCAAGCATATACTTCGTTACCTTAGAGGTACAATGAACATGGGGTTATTTTATTCCAAAGTACCCAAATTAGAATTAACAGGTTATGCAGATGCAGGTTATTTGTCAGATCCTCATAATGGCAGATCACAAACAGGTTACTTGTTTACTTCTGGTGGTACAGCAATTTCATGGAGATCTGTGAAACAGACCATAACAGCAACATCATCAAATCATGCAGAACTTTTAGCACTACATCAAGCAAGTCGGGAATGTGTTTGGTTAAGGTCTCTGATTCAACACATACAAGAGACTTGTGGTTTGTCTTCCAGAAGAATAGATGCAACAACAATCTATGAAGATAATACTGCATGCATTGCTCAATTGAAAGAAGGTTACATTAAAGGAGATCGAACAAAGCATATTTCTCCAAAATTCTTCTTCACTCATGATCTTCAGAAGAATGGTGATATAAGCATTCAACAAATTCGTTCATGTGAGAATCTTGCGGACCTTTTTACAAAATCGCTCCCAAGCAGAATTTTTGAACGACTGGTACAAAAGATTGGTCTTCGCCGTCACAAAAATGATTGTCTGGATGAGGGGGAGAAATAAATAAATTTTGTAAAAGGATATTGTACTCTTTTTCCTTCACTAGATTTTTTCCCACTGGGTTTTTTCTAGTAAGGTTTTGATGAGGCATATCTTCAATGGACATCCAAGGGGGAGTGTTATGAATATTATTGGATATTGGATGTCCATTTCTCTTCTCCCATCATCTCCATTATTATCTTTGTGTAGCGGCATTTATAGTTGACTACTCACTTGTCAATCCCCACCCTATAAATAGGAGTCACCCCCATATGTAAAGATGTACTTGTGAAAGAGAAATACAAAAACTCCCAAATTCTCTCATTCTCTTGTTATTTGGTTGCTAGAGTTTTGTTTAATATCTTCGTTTCCGACGGATAGTTCCCTCGCTACGTGTTTAGTGCATTTCCCGCTTATATTTCCGAGGGAATTTAAATCCCTCGGAAATGAACCATTATCCGTCGGAAACTGTTTTTCCTTAAAACTAAAACTCGTATCATCCACTTCAGTTACGCATTCCTTCCTCTATTCACAAACTGTTTATCCCTACGCTACCACCACATCCCTTCCTCATTCTCCACCACCACCACCGGCCACCACCGCGCTCACCTTCGCATCGCCGGCCACCATCGCTCTCACTGTCGCACAACAACGCTGCTTCTCCTCCTCCCGTCGCACAGCAACGCTTCTTCTCCTCCTCCCGTCGCACAACAACGCAACAACCGCAAGACCCAGCGCTCCTTCTCCTCCTCCTCCTCCTCCTCCTCCTCCTCTTCTTCTTCTATGGTAAGTATTCTATTCTACTTCTTCTCTATTATGTCCTAATCAGAACCCTAATTTTTGATTTACTAAAAACCCTAATCTCATCTTCCTAATTTTACAGCTTCAATCTGAACCCTAAGCCCCAATACGTAAGAAATTTCAGCTGCAAGTATGTTAACACCTTGATCAGGTGAGCTTTTGTGCAGTGATTTTTTAGTGTTAATAAATAGTCTGATAACTCATTATTGCTTTTGACCGTTATAGACTGGTAGTGAGTTTCATATTGCGCTTGCACTATCCTTCAAGTATTTGTTTGGGTTAAACATGACATTAGATTAGATATTTTTTTGTTGTCCTGTAACTTTTAACCTTTCTTATCCATTTTTGGGTTTTTGTGATTTGTCTTCTATTTTTTTAGAAGATTTGCTGTTTTGTTGGAAGTATTTGGGGATTATTACTAGTTCTGTGCAATGTTAACATTAATGATTTAATAATTTGGATCAAATAGTACAAGAATTATATATTCAGTTATTGATTCTTGAAGTAATGCTTGCGGTTAGATTGTCTTTTGTCGATCACTTGCAAGGCTAGGAAAAAGATTGCTTTGAGTGTTCCCTATTGGACAATGGACTATACTGAATTACTACCATCTGTATTTTGTTTGAATACCGTGTACAACGTACTTCTAGCAATTTGTTTAATATAGTTCACTATGAGATTTTTTTGATACAATTTCTAAAATTGAATTGATTTCTGTTGCAGGCCCGATGGCACCAAGAAGGCCTATGTCAGGTTGACTCCTGATTATGATGCATTGGATGTAGCCAACAAAATTGGTATTATCTAAGGTAGTACTTGGCTTCACTTGGGTTCTATATAGATGTTAGGCAGTTCTATGGTGATCGTTGATGCAAACTTTTGGAAAATGGATAATCATTATATTTTGTTCAGTGATTTATTTGGTCAGATGCTCCTCTGGAAACTTTTGGAAACTGTTAACGAAGGTGTCTTCAGCTGCAAAACTTATTTGGTCAGATGCTCCTCTGGAGATCCTTGGTACAGTCACTTCCATAACTTTTACAGATCCAGCTGATTTACCAATCAAGGATCATGAGTTAACAACAGAGGAGGTATGTTTTGGGTATATATTATGGGATTGAGAATTTTTAGTAATCTGCAGTTTGAACAATGATTAGTTTAGCTTATAAAAAAAACAATGATTAGTTTAGTTATTATTGAATTAATTAAATTATTATTAAATGCTTTGATTGTCATTGTATGGCAGGTAAAATGTCTATGTGATGACTTGAGGGTTTTGGGGAAGCAAGACTTCAAGCATCTTCTAAAGTAATTGCATGGCTTGAACCTCAGTGACTGTGATTTCTAGCATTTTTTTAAAATGCTCTATACGGAAAATGTTTCATTTCTTTTGTGCGGCTTGATTTATGTTTTGTCTAATGGTTACTTGCAGGTGGCGGATTCACATTAGAAAAGCTCTTTTCCACTCTGCAAGAAAACCAATGGATTGGTTGGTAGCATGCATCGTTTTTGTTTGTTCTTTACATTCTTTATTGTTTTCTTTTTAGTTGTTTTGGAATTTTATGTTTATTTAGCTTATTTATCTTCATCTATGTGTCACTTCGTTTTATTTCTCTTTTAGTCTTTTTACAAGGATATCATAATTCACAAAATTTGATTGCTGCTTATATATGTTGAATTGATTTTTGATTTCATCGTTTGAGTGGATGATGAGCCATTTAGTCAAAGCAAGAAAAATATTTATCCGATTAAGAGAAATCATTTGAAAAGCAACTCTTGTTACAATTACATGTAGTAATTAAATTGGCCTTCATAGCTGATGGCAGAAACAACGTTTGCTTTGTATTACATTGTAACGTAATTTATGTAACAAGCAAGATGTAGATATGGGACTCTTATTAGTTTTCTGAAGTTTTTGTCTGTATACATTCAGGTAATGTATACACATGGGAAGATTCTGAAGTAGTTAGAATATATTCAGTTTTCATGAGATGATGAGCGGGGCCCCGTTAATTTTGGTAATAGGAATTTGCATAGGTTTTGTGATTGGAGTGAGTTTGGCATTTTCAATTTTACTCACCTTCAGGTGTGGAAGGAATCCTACAAAGCTGGAGAAGAGCAGTTCTCAAAGAACAATGACCATTCCTATTAATGTCAAAGGGGTTGAGTCCAGAACAACAACACTATCAGACTCTAATTTGGCTTTTGAGTCACCTAGAACATCTGAATGGAGTAACACGCCGTTATGGTTGGAAGGACTTAGGAGGAAGAATGTAGTTTCAGCATGTGGAATTCCAAAGTATTCTTACAAGTATGTTAATTCTCATTGCACAGTTGTTTCCTGAACCCTACTATTGTTCATTTTGTGATTGGTGTTGTAGACTTGCCCATATTTAATATTTATCTGTTTGTGTAACCTCATGTCTCCTTTTCCAGAGATATACAAAAGGTTACTTCTAATTTCACAACCATCATAGGCCAAGGAGCATTTGGTCTTGTTTACAAAGCACAGATGTCTACAGGTGAAACAGTTGCAGTTAAAGTTCTTTGTACTAATTCAAGACAAGGAGAACAAGAATTTCTAACTGAGGTAATAAGTAATAACTATGGTATGCTTAAGTTTCTATCAATGTGTCTGCATCTAAATGTCCAAGTAAATTTCTTTGAAAGTATGCTTATGTAGTGAATGCACAAACACCTTTCCTGTATGTCAGTATTGATTAGCCTTCAAATAAGATACTCTGCAGTGTCAATTTCAGTAATGAATTAGGAAATAATGTGATTTAGACTCTCTCATACTTTGTTTTCTGGTTAGCAGGTCATATTAACATCACAAAAACCTTGTGGGTTTGGTGGGATATGTTGCAGAAAGAGGACATCATATGCTCCTTTACATTTACATGATCAACGGCAGTCTAGCTTCTCGTTTGTATGGTTAGAAAGAGAGCAACTCTTGTCATTACCACTTTTTCCTACTGAATATTGATCAAAAGTTAACTATAGAGAAACAGATTTTCATATTTTAAATAAGACCCATGAAGAATTTTTACTTGAACTCTTGTTATCCCTAATAGCACAGTATATGTATTTAATATTTATATTATTATTTGAAACAACTACCATGTTTATTTGTTTATGTGATGATAATCTTTTGCTTTACTTAGTTCTCATTCTCAACTACTCTTTAGAAATTGAACTTCTATGTATCATTCTGATTCTGATGTATATGTACTTTATGAAATTAAATATCACTTTCATAATATGCTGTATTAATTATGAGTAGCAAAGTAAATAGTTTTTTATGAAGTGTTGCAGGATGATGCAGTTGTTGATTTTTCAATTTGGTCTTTTTCATGTGTGGTTTAAGTTTATTCAAACCTGATATTCTGATCTCTAATGTTTTTTGTGTTGAACAGAATCTGTTAGTTCTCCTTCTTGGTCCATCAGCTACTCTCACCTATTCTTGAGGTATCAGATTTCGTAACCCTCCCTTTCTGTGTCAGTTCTCCTTCCTGAATACTGTCAAAAGTTATGATATTCTTCGATTGCTAGTTTACTTGCATTTTGATAATGGATTCATTAAAAGTATGTTTGGAATGATTGAAAAATGAAATGGTTTATCATTGAATCAAGTGGTATATTTGGAATTGAAACTCATTGAATCAAGTGGGTAATGATACTTTACTATTTAGTATTTTTTTTTGTATATACTTTACTCTGATAGATATTTTAATTAGCTTGTAATGTAACTTATACTTCAAATGTTGCTACTGCATAACCATACTTGATTCATTTGTTTAATTAATTGTAAAGGAATTTTTTCAATGCCTACTGATTCAAACTGCATCTATTATTGTTGTTTAATGTTGACTTCGACTTGCTCAAATTCTGGTGTTGAAGTTGGACTCATTTTTAGCCTAGCATCTATTATTTTTGTTCCTGTTACTATTACCTTCCCTGTGCTAAACTCTGTCACTGCTGTTTGTACTCCTCTCATTTGGAGTATTTTTCTTTTGAGTTGCTCAGCACAAGCCTCACAATGCATGTTCACATTAAGTTCCGCAGTAGATGGTCCACTAATTTGAGAATTTACCTTCTTCTGTGATTTTAAGCTGATTGTTACATGTTTGTTTTTATAAACAAGGTTGTTCCTCTTGTACATAATGGATCAATCTATGGTATACTTTTCTTGAAAGTTTGCTTGTTGATTAATGAAAAGATGCTTAAATTAATGCAACCCTATGGATTTGATGTAGGCGAATCAGAGAGAGGAAGTGTCCTTGAAGTGTTGATGCATGGTTGTGAGAATGATTCTTACTTTCTGGCACCCTCTGTGGTTATTTCTGCAGGCTATAACCTCCTCAGGAACCAAGAAAGGTGAGCTTTTTATTGCTGATGTTAACACCCAGTTGAAGAACAAGAACATCAAGACTGATGTCAAAGTGGACACAAACCTAGTTGATGTGTGTTTTGTTACATTTTCTGTTCTCTATAACTTTTCACTTTGTGGGGCCTGAACTAAGAATTTTAGTTAATCATTGATAAAATCCGCTTCTGCACGCGACTCGAGTCGTTGAGGAATTAGAAAAGTGATTTTTGTGGATACCTTGTATTGCAGGTAAACTAATATTGCAGGATGTGTTTTGATGATGAAAAAGACAAAGGTAAAATTGACGGTCAAAGTGACTAATCGTCAAAATCAATCTAAGACAAGCAAGCCAAGAACTGAAGATTCAAGTTTAAGGGTAGTCCTTAAATATAAGGGTAGTCCTTAGGGTTTGGGTGTGTCTTAGGAAAAAGTAAGCTCTTTCAAAGGTCAGCTCGTATATCAAAGTCTCACACACTCACAAAGTTTTTTAAAGTTGCATGCATACTTACGTAAACATTCTTATCACCTTTTAAAATAACAAAATCGATTTCCTCATGCATAAACAAATATCAAAATCGATTTTCAGGTAAAATAGAAAAGGTAGAATCGATTGTCAGGCCATGCATTTTCAATACACAAATCGATTTCTGAGCCAAATAAATTTTAAGGGAAGAATCGATTCCCAATCTTTTGCACATAACTGAGAATCGATTCCCACTTGTCTCAGGCAAGCTGAAAATCGATTCCTACATATTTTCACTAAGTATAGAATCGATTCCTAGCTTTCCATGGTACTCAAGAATCGATTTCCCATATTTTCCAAACAAAGATAAATCGATTTCTCACCTAAATAAATCGATTCCTAGATCAAATACATTTTAACAAAGAATCGATTCCTACACTATTTTCAACGTAAAAATAATTTCCTCATAGCCTATAAATAGGCAGTGCTTCACGATTCATTTAACACAACACACAACTCAACCCATTTGCATGAAACAGAAAACTTTTGAGAAAACTCTTCACGCTTATAATTTTGCTCGTCACGCACCGTTGGTCTGGCTGAGCTGATCTGTTGCTAAGAGTTAGTTGGGGTTGCATTCTTCAAGTTGTAATATCTGCCTACATTAGAGGTATTTCTGTATTTACAATTGTTTATTATTTAATTGTTGTGTTTTGTTCTAGGGAGTGGGGTATCTCTCTAGGGTAGCTGCATGTACTAGGAAGTGGGGTATCTTTCTAGGGCAGTTGATTGTAACAGGGGTGGGGTATCTCTTGTTATTGTTATATTAGATCTGAGGGCTCTCTATAGGTGGGGTATCCTAGGAGGAGAGTGCCTGAGTCTGTAAAGGTTTTCCAAGGCACCTGTAAGCCTTGTTGTTTTGGTTAGTGGAAAATCTCACAAGGGTGTGAGGACTGGACGTAGGTCACTAGGAGGTGACCAAACCAGGATAAATCTCTGCGTACTTTTCTGCTTTCCTGCTTTACTGTTATACCGCTTTACTGCTTTATATTCTAATTCCTTCGCTTCCACTTAACCTGCGCGAAAATTGATCTAAGTCATTGAAAAGGGGAAAAACGTTTTTGAAAGATCTGAAAAGTCTTTAAATCTCAATTCACCCCCCCCTCTTGAGACTGAAGCCACTTGGTAACAAGTGGTATCAGAGCTAGACTCTTGTATAAAGGGCCTAGCAGCTTCAAGAGAAATGGCTTCAGGTTGGTCTACGCAAGAGGGTGCTTCTCTTACCCGTCCTCCGGGATTCAACGGGAAAGATTATGCATATTGGAAAGAAAGAATGAGAATCTTTATTGAAGGGGTAGACTTAGATGTTTGGGATGCTGTGGAAAAAGGACCCTATGTCCCCACACACTTAGTAGATGGTATTCTTACTATTAAAAGTAGAAATGAATGGTCTGATGATGAGAAAAGAAAAGTGCAACATAATTTACGTGCCAAAAATATTATTACTTCTGCTTTAAGTCCTGATAAATTTTTTCGAGTTTCAAACTGTAAATCTGCCCAAGAAATGTGGGATAATCTCCAAGTTACTCATGAGGGTACAAATGAAGTGAAAAGGGCAAGAACAAATACTCTTATCAGAGAGTACGAATTATTTAGAATGAATACAGGTGAAACAATACCAGAAATGCAGAAAAGGTTCACTCACATAGTGAATCAGTTAAGCTTGTTGGGTAAGTCATTTCCTGCAGAGGATCTAATCAACAAAGTTCTGAGATGTCTGAATAGAGAATGGCAGCCCAAGGTTACTGCTATAGCTGAATCAAGAAATTTAGCTACTATGACTCTGGCTACTCTGTTCGGTAAACTTCAAGAGCACGAACTAGAACTCACTCGTCTAGCTGAGTACGAAAATACAGATAAGAAAAAGAAAAGCTTGGCTCTAAAAGCATCTAGTTCTAGTCGGTTTGATGATAGTGACAACTCAGATGATGAAATTGATGAAAGTGAAGAGAATATGGCTCTTATGGTTCGGAAATTCAAAAGGTTCATGAAAAGCAACAACTATCCAAAGAAGAACTTCAAATCAAAAAGGTTCTCCAGCAAAGAAAATACATCTGGTCCTCCTACTTGTTATGAATGCGGGAAACCCGGGCACATGAAAATGGAATGTCCTAATCTACAGAAAAAGGACTCCAAATCTGAAAAGAAGGCATTCAGGGATAACAAAGGAAGAAAAGCCTACATTGCATGGGAAGACAACTGCATGGATTCATCAGATGAATCAGAAGATGAAGAAGCTCAAGTTGCATTAATGGCTGATCATGAAAGCGAGAATGAAAACGAGGTAATTTCTAACCCTGACTCTTTACAAAATGCATATGATGATTTATATGAAGCTTTCACTGAGTTGCATGATGATTCTATGAAGTTAGCTAAGGCATTAGATAAATCAAAGAAAACCATTGCTAATCTTCAAGATGAAGTTAATGTTTTAACTAAAGAAAAATTAGAACTTAGGAAAGAAAATGATAAACTTGTGTATGTTAAAGAAAATTATGCATGTGATAAATGTATAGAACATGAAAAGAAAATCAATGAGCTTAAATGTACAATAGACAAAATGCCCAAATTGCATCTTAGGATTCAGAGAAATAATTTTGTGAAAAGCAATATGCATCATAGACCTAAGTTTTCCACTAAACCTTATATTAGATGTTACTATTGTGATAAACCTGGACATACAGCTTCTGTTTGCAGGGCAAGAGGTAAGCAAACTATGAAAAAGGTATGGGTTCCCAAAAGGACCATACCAAACACTAACCCACAAGGACCCAAAGAGATTTGGGTACCTAAAACCTTGTTTTGAACCAATGCAGGTATGCTTCAAGGTACGGGGGTCAGATTGGTACCTTGACAGCGGATGCTCAAAGCACATGACTGGAGATATTACAAAGTTCCTAACTCTTACCCCCAGATCAAGCGGTCATGTGACTTATGGTGACAATAACAGAGGAAGAATCCTTGGTGAAGGTAAAGTTGGTAAAGACTTATCTACTGCTATTGATAATGTGCTCTATGTTGAAGGTCTTAAACATAATCTTTTAAGCATTAGCCAACTTTGTGATAAAGGAAATAGGGTAATATTTGACTCAGGTTCATGCATCATTGAGGATAAACAAAGTAAACAAGTTAGAATGATAGGGAATAGAGTAGAAAACATATACATGATGAGTTTAGATAGTGTTTCATCACATAATGCATGTTGCCTCATTAGTAAGGAAGAAAACTCTTGGTTATGGCACCGTAGGACAGCTCATATTCATATGGATCATCTTAACAAGCTAGTGTCTAAAGATCTAGTTAGTGGTTTGCCTAATATCAAGTTTGAAAAAGATAAATTGTGTGATGCATGCCAAAAGGGTAAACAGGTAAAAGTGTCCTTTAAATCAAAGAATATTGTGTCTACTAACAAACCTTTGCAGCTGTTACACATGGATCTATTTGGTCCCTCATGGACAAAAAGTTATGGTGGAAATTACTACGCTCTAGTTATAGTAGATGATTATTCAAGGTATACCTGGACTCTCTTCCTGGCAAATAAGAGCGAAGCTTTTGGAGCATTCAAAAAGCTTGCTCGCAGCATTCAAAATGAGAAAGAATTGAAGATTGTATCAATTCGATCTGATCACGGTGGAGAATTTGAAAATGAAAAATTCGAAATCCTATGTGAAGAACTTGGTATAAATCACAACTTCTCAGCACCTAGAACTCCTCAACAAAATGGAGTTGTTGAAAGGAAAAATCGATCATTGGAGGAACTTGCCAGAACAATGCTAAATGATCATGACATCCCAAAATACTTTTGGGCGGATGCTGTAAGTACTGCTTGTTATGTTATGAATAGAGTTCTAATTAGGCCTATTTTAAAGAAAACCCCCTATGAACTTTACAAGGGGAGAAAATCAAATATTTCACACCTTCACACCTTTGGTTGCAAATGTTTTGTATTGAATAATGGAAAAGACAACCTAGGTAAATTCGATGCTAAAGCTGATGAAGGAATTTTTCTTGGTTACTCCTTATCTAGCAAGGCCTTTAGAATTTTTAATAAAAGAAATAAGGTAATTGAGGAATCTGTACATGTTACATTTGATGAAACTAACCCCAAAAGGCTGGGAAAGGTTATTGATATTGCAGATGAACCTGAAGAGTTAGAGATAGGTGAGAAGAAGAAAGAAGAAGAAACAAAAACCACCCCTCAAGAGAAGTCAGAAGAAGGATCAAGCAGTGAACTTCCCAAGGAATGGAGAATCCCAAGGGATCACTCGCTTGAAAATGTCATAGGTGATGTAACTAAAGGGGTAACTACTCGTAACTCTCTTCGAAATGCATGTAATCATATGGCTTTCGTATCTCAAATTGAACCTAGAAATATAGATGAAGCCGTAGTTGATGAACATTGGACTATTGCTATGCAAGAAGAGTTAAATCAGTTTGAAAGAAACGAAGTGTGGGATCTAGTTCCTAGACCAGATAAACATCAGATAATAGGCACAAAATGGGTGTTTAAAAACAAGCTAGACGAATCAGGTATAATAATTAGGAACAAAGCTAGACTAGTTGCTAAAGGTTATAATCAAGAAGAAGGAATAGACTATGATGAAACGTATGCTCCTGTAGCTAGATTAGAAGCTATTCGCATGCTACTTGCTTTTGCATCAATCATGGATTTTAAATTGTATCAAATGGATGTTAAGAGCGCTTTCTTAAATGGTTTTATCCAAGAAGAAGTATATGTTGAACAACCTCCTGGTTTTGAAAATTTCGAAAAACTAGACCATGTTTTTAAACTCAAAAAGGCTCTATATGGTTTGAAACAAGCTCCCAGAGCTTGGTACGAAAGATTGAGCAAATTCCTACTCAATCATGATTTTCAAAGAGGAAAAGTTGACACTACACTTTTTATAAAAAGGTCAAAAGATGACATCTTACTCGTGCAAATTTATGTGGATGATATTATTTTCGGTGCTACTAATGAATTGCTTTGCAAAGAATTTTCAAGTATTATGCAGAATGAATTTGAAATGTCAATGATGGGAGAACTCAACTTCTTCCTTGGGCTTCAAATAAAACAAACAAACAACGGCATCTTCATATCTCAATCAAAGTACTGCAAAGAACTACTCAAAAGATTCAAAATGGACAAAGCAAAAGAAATGTCCACACCAATGAGCACCTCATGCTACTTAGACAAAGATGAAGAAGGTAAACCGGTAGAACTAAGCAAATATCGAGGTATGATTGGCTCTCTTCTCTACTTAACTGCTAGTAGACCGGACATCATGTTTAGTGTTTGCATGTGTGCTAGGTATCAAGCAAATCCAAAAGAGTCACATTTAGTAGCTGTCAAAAGAATAATGAGATATCTGGTAGGCACTCAAAATGTTGGTCTATGGTACCCAAAAGGAGCCACATGTAGTCTTATTGGATATTCAGATTCTGACTTTGCAGGATGTAAGTTGGACAGAAAAAGCACTAGTGGAACATGTCACATACTAGGTAGTGCATTAGTCTCATGGCACAGTAAGAAACAAGTCAGTGTCGCACTGTCAACTGCTGAAGCAGAATATGTTGCAGCAGGGAGTTGTTGTGCACAAATCCTCTGGATGAAGCAACAACTTCTTGACTATGGTATAGATCTAGATCATATCCCTATAAAATGCGACAATACCAGCGCTATCAATCTTACAAAGAACCCCGTCCAACACTCTAGGACCAAGCATATAGAGATAAGACACCATTTTCTTAGAGATCATGTCCAAAAAGGGGATTGTGTAATCGAATTTGTGGAATCGGCAAAACAGCTGGCTGATATTTTTACAAAACCTTTACAAAAAGAAACCTTCTTCTTCATTCGAAGAGAACTTGGAATCATTGATTCCTCTTCATGCTGTTAGATTCACAATTTTTATTACAAGTTGCCCTCTTTGATCATGACAAAAAGGGGGAGAAGAATAGAGTTTAATAAAGTTTTTAATATTCAGCATGCATTTGCATTTCACTCGCATACAGTCAATAAAACAGGGGGAGCATCATGATAGGGGGAGTATCATATACATTATCTGTTTGAACTAACCTCCCACCTTGAGATGAGTTAATGTTTTGTCATCATCAAAAAGGGGGAGAATGTGGATACCTTGTATTGCAGGTAAACTAATATTGCAGGATGTGTTTTGATGATGAAAAAGACAAAGGTAAAATTGACGGTCAAAGTGACTAATCGTCAAAATCAATCTAAGACAAGCAAGCCAAGAACTGAAGATTCAAGTTTAAGGGTAGTCCTTAGGGTTTGGGTGTGTCTTAGGAAAAAGTAAGCTCTTTCAAAGGTCAGCTCGTATATCAAAGTCTCACACACTCACAAAGTTTTTTAAAGTTGCATGCATACTTACGTAAACATTCTTATCACCTTTTAAAATAACAAAATCGATTTCCTCATGCATAAACAAATATCAAAATCGATTTTCAGGTAAAATAGAAAAGGTAGAATCGATTGTCAGGCCATGCATTTTCAATACACAAATCGATTTCTGAGCCAAATAAATTTTAAGGGAAGAATCGATTCCCAATCTTTTGCACATAACTGAGAATCGATTCCCACTTGTCTCAGGCAAGCTGAAAATCGATTCCTACATATTTTCACTAAGTATAGAATCGATTCCTAGCTTTCCATGGTACTCAAGAATCGATTTCCCATATTTTCCAAACAAAGATAAATCGATTTCTCACCTAAATAAATCGATTCCTAGATCAAATACATTTTAACAAAGAATCGATTCCTACACTATTTTCAACGTAAAAATAATTTCCTCATAGCCTATAAATAGGCAGTGCTTCACGATTCATTTAACACAACACACAACTCAACCCATTTGCATGAAACAGAAAACTTTTGAGAAAACTCTTCACGCTTATACTTTTGCTCGTCACGCACCGTTGGTCTGTCTGAGCTGATCTGTTGCTAAGAGTTAGTTGGGGTTGCATTCTTCAAGTTGTAATATCTGCCTACATTAGAGGTATTTCTGTATTTACAATTGTTTATTATTTAATTGTTGTGTTTTGTTCTAGGGAGTGGGGTATCTCTCTAGGGTAGCTGCATGTACTAGGAAGTGGGGTATCTTTCTAGGGCAGTTGATTGTAACAGGGGTGGGGTATCTCTTGTTATTGTTATATTAGATCTGAGGGCTCTCTATAGGTGGGGTATCCTAGGAGGAGAGTGCCTGAGTCTGTAAAGGTTTTCCAAGGCACCTGTAAGCCTTGTTGTTTTGGTTAGTGGAAAATCTCACAAGGGTGTGAGGACTGGACGTAGGTCACTAGGAGGTGACCGAACCAGGATAAATCTCTGCGTACTTTACTGCTTTCCTGCTTTACTGTTATACCGCTTTACTGCTTTATATTCTAATTCCTTCGCTTCCACTTAACCTGCGCGAAAATTGATCTAAGTCATTGAAAAGGGGAAAAACGTTTTTGAAAGATCTGAAAAGTCTTTAAATCTCAATTCACCCCCCTCTTGAGACTGAAGCCACTTGGTAACAATTTTGTTTCATTTGCCAAATAAGTACTTCCTCTGGGTTTTGTTTTAAGGTTTTGAGATCTTGGATTTACCAAAGAGTATCCTAGAAGAAAATTTGTCCTTTGTGACAAGCAATGGACTTTTTATTATATACTAAATTCATGATGACATTGGGATGTATTTTGCAGGGGAAAAGAGAGTTCTAGATTCAGAGCTTTGGCATGCATGTGCTGGCCCCCTTGTCTCTTTACCAGCAGTTGGAAGTAGAGTAGTATACTTTCCACAAGGTCACAGTGAACAGGTTAGTTAATTAAAATAATATAATGTTACATTATTGTATTGTATTTTCTTCCATTAAACAAAACTCTTGTGGACACTGCAATCTTATTAATGGAATAGTTATGGTCGGTAACAATGATTTTTTATCAGTTAATCTGTACATGCTTGAGATATCATTCAATTTTTAAATTTATGGTTATTAGACAGAGAGTCATCTATCTTCCTCTAATTCCCCACTTAACTAATAAAGGGGAAAATATTGAATTAGCAGAGTTGCTTGGGGCCGGATTTAGACAATTACTGTAGGGTACTTCAGTCAATACTGAATATACACATTACTAAACCTTTAAGGAAATGTTGTACGGGAACTTTCTTTGCACCTTTACAAAAAGTAATTTATATTTTTACAATCTTTGATTTGAACCTTAACATCAGTGTCGAACTAAAACTTGGTTTGCAGTCCTCAAGTATAACTCAGTACTGTGGTATAAATTTTGTATCTGTTGACAGACAACACTTCCTTTGCATTGAGACTTACCAAAACCGCACCAATAGAAATACGTAATGCTAAAGGATTGAATTATAGTAATTTTTTTAACTGTGCACTTTCAAAGGCATAACTTATAAATTCATTTGAAGGTTCGTTTCATTGTTGGACTTCAGTTTATGAACTTCAGTTTCTTTTCAATTCAACAATTCCTTTGCATAACTTATAAATTTTGTATCTGTTGACAGACAACACTTCCTTTGCATTGAGACTTACTAAAACCGCACCAATAGAAATACGTAATGCTAAAGGATTGAATTATAGTAATTTCAGTTTCTTTTCAATTCAACAATTTTGGAATGCTGTCTTGAGAGGATTGATATATCTTCAATTCTTTGCTATATAGGTTTTGCCAGATGACATGATTGTTTTGGCTGAACCTGATCCCAGTGATATGGTGTTCGCAGTTCAAAAGGCTATATCTATGCTGCCAAAAATTGATCCACAAGTCATGCATAATCGAGTGAGTTTGTTTTTCAAGTTGTCTTTTCTAATGCATTTAGTGGGGAAACTAATTCCATTTTGTTTATGTATTTTCTGTAGATGAGGGAACTCTACAACTGGCATGATGTTGCCAAAAGGACTGAAATTGTGTATGACCGTGCTTTGAAGTGCTCCAATCAAAATCTGCTAGAACGTCTCTCATGGTACACTAACAGCATAGGTTCAATTTTACAGCAATGGAAACATATAGTAGATATAGTTGTAATACGAAGTCCACAATTCATTCAATTATGTTATTTTGTTAATTACTTGAGTATAAGATTACTTAATCTGCTTGTAACATAAGCTTGTTGATACTTGGTAAAGCAATGACTTTCGGGATCATTATTTGAAAGCACTAAAATGATGGCAAATTTTTTATGAGGATAGTAGTTCAGGTGTAAAACTGATACCTAGTATAAAAGGAGGAAATGAGTCTTATTATAGATTTTTTCCTCTCTCTATTCAAATATTGATGTCAGTTTAATATTAGAGCATACTTGCTGTATGAATTGAGGAACTACTTCTATCAGTGCTGATTTTCTCTGTTCTCTAGATACCTCTTTTGTGGAGCATGGGCAGGCAAGCTGGTGGTCTTGAATGTTCACGATATGTTTGGGCGTAATTATGCTTTCGTAAATCGTAACTGGACTACTCGTGTAATTATGCTTTTGAAAAATTATTTATCAATTCGTACCGACGGAATTTCCGACGAAATTTGCTTGGAAATTTGCGAGGGATATTTCCGAGGGATTTGCGAGGGGTATTTCCGAGGGATTTGCGAGGGACATTTCCGAGGGATTTGCGAGGGATATTTCCGAGGGAGTTTCCTAGGGATTTGCGACGGAAACGTTTCCGAGGGAATTTTCCGTCGGAAATCGTTTGCGAGGACCCTTTATCCCACGGAATTTTGTCCGTCGGAAATTCCGTCGGAAACGTGAATTAGCGACCGATTTTCCTGCTTTTCCGAGGGATTTTTCCCTCGGAAATCACCGAAATTCTTGTAGTGTAATACATAACAAAATTAAAATAGTTTCCCAAATTATGCACCATAGTCCATAAATATAATGCCTTTTTCCTTCTCAAAGTAGGAATTTTTTTTAGTATTAATTAGGTGAGAGGTCGCTTTTGGAGAATGTGACTTCTAATCTTGTTTTTTAATTATATATATATATATATATATATATATATATATATATATATATATATATATATATATATATATGAAAATTTATCAGAAAAGTACATTAAAATGAATTTCTTGGGTTGTGTAGAGGTCCAACATCATCGGGACATACTTCATTTTGACATACTTCTCAGGGCCATAGAGAAATAAATACTTTTTAAGTTTATTGAATAATTATTGTAGAAAAAGAGTTTATTGAATAACAAATGTATTTGATCTATATTATAGACTAGATATATTTATTATTAAATGAACTTAAAAAGTTTAAAAAGTGTTTTTTTCTTCTAAATTATAATTATTTTTTTGGGTGACTTCTTTTATTGGAAATGTTAGTAGATTATAGACAACCTCACGTTTCTCTCCGCATTTGTAGATTATGGCATAGATCATCTCTATTATTATTTAGTCAATACTCCATATTAGTCACCGGGAAGAACAATTCCATGTAAACATGGTGGACATTCTACAACTTGTGCACATATAAGTTATATATCATGAGCAAAATATGATTGAGAAACTATGACAAGTGAATAAGGGTTGTGAATTGCTTGAGATTTTCCATACTCTGATACTCATATGCGTTGTCTTTAGTTTCTCCACCAATATGATTGAGAAACTATGACAAGTGAATAAGGGTTCCTCCACCAACATTCCACGGTATTATCAGTTGAAATCATGAACATGGTGAAATGTGGACTTTGCTTGTTCTTCCCCAATGGCCTTCACCGTGATTTTAGTAGAAACGTGGTTGGATATGATAATTGCTTATAGTTGACCCTTCTCTCGACAAACATATGATAATAGAGACACATTTTACTATTTTTTGGCTCTAAATTTTCTAGTCTTTCATTTTTTCTAGTAGTGAATTTTCTTTCACATTTTTATATTCTTGAATGTCTTCATGAAATTATGTGCGATTTGTTGAATGCAGTACACATGCACTAAGTACACATGCACCAACGGAATTTGTGGCCATCCATTGATCAGTCACCAGTAGAGTTTTAATTGATTCCTGTCTCTCTGAAGTCAAGAAAATGTTAGGTTGGACTTGAGTGTGACATGCATTCTCAAGTTTTGAAGAGAGAACAACTAGGTGTCCGCCATCACCCTCGATATTGGCATTGCTATGGGAAGTGGGTTGTTGTTCCCATCTTAAGCAAATGCAAATGCTAGCAAGAGGCCCTTTTTTACTTATATACAACCAAGTATTGCATTCACGTATCTTCTCCATACGTTTCTCTCTTCTCTCTCACTCCCCCTCAAGTGTTTCTGTTAGTGAAACTTTCACCCATAGTTGAATAAATTTATCAAAATATGTTGCATTGTTGCTCCATTGCATAGGTAGTAAATTTTTTCGCTGTTAATGGTGTTTGGAATCTTTTTTTGGTTTTTCATAGTGATCGTGAACTCAGCTCACAATAGTACAAAATCAGAATTTGTACTATTGTGAATAGGGCTCACTATAGACTTGTAAATCTAAAACCCATAACCTATGTAGTAAAATGAATATACGATAGTACAAGTGAACTTGGTTCATGTGTCTATCATGAATATACGATAGTACAATTTCACTAGTGAAATGAATATACGATAGTACAAGCCTATAGTGAACTCAATTCACAACTCTTCAAGTACTTGAAGAGTTGTGAATTGAGTTCACTATAGGCTTGTAAAAATTGAAACTCAAAATATATAGAACTACAAAGAAAATGACATACCAATGGACGCCTATAGTGACGACTGCTTTAACCGTAGGTGTATGTATCATTTACCCACAAACGTTTTCTAAAACTGTGGGTATAGCTTGTCTATACCTATGGATAACAAAATCTGTTAGTATAGGCATTAGCGATGAAATCAACTCCATTGGTACAGGCTAAATTTTATTTTTCATTTTCCATTCCACAATAAAATAAAACGCGGGAGAAGTAAAATTTTCCCTCTCTCCTTCTCGCGGGTTTTATTTTATTCCAAAATAAAATACTTTTCTGTGTCCATTGCACAACCACATCACAAACCGTAACTCTCGCTGAACCCTAACTCTCTCAGTTTCCTTCTCAAATCAATCCAATGGCAAAACCTAACTCTCACAGAACCCATGACAGCAGCAAGGAATCTCGCCCCTGACCTGAAGGAAAGACGAAAAAAGCGCTCACCTACGGAATACGAAAGTTTGCATCGACTTCTGAAATCGTCACCTCCGCCTCTGAAGGAAACAACTCTCACCTTCGTCTATTCCATAGTCTCACCCACACACAGAAGGTGATTTTTCTTCTCCCTCATTGAAATCTCCTACTGAAATCATTCTATCTTCATTTTTTTAAAAAATTCTGATGGGTTCTGGGATGATTCGTTATACCTCTGTTTTAGTTCCTTATACCTCTGGTTTGATTTTTTTCAGCTACAGAAGGGAATTTAGGTGCGATTGAGGTTTTGAAGCCGTTTGGATCTTCTCTTATCTTGTTTGTTTTGAGAGGTGAGTATGTCTTTGTTGATAATTTTTATTTTCCCCCTTGACAGTAATTTTAGGTATTTTTCTTGCTTGTAGGCTGTAGCGTGTAGGAAATTACTTGGTCTAAAATTCTGGAAGTTTTTTCTAAAATTTTCACTGTTCTGGAATTTTGCAATTTGCATTCTGCATTCTGCAATTTGCATTCTGCAATTTGCATTCTGCATTCTGCAATTTGCATTCTGCATTCTCGAAGTTTATTAGTGTCTATTATTTTTATCTTTAATGTCTATTATACATTCTGGAAGTTTATCTTTTCATCTAATATTTTTAATGCTTCAGGAAAAATTAAACAAATACAATAATGAAGCTGAAACTTCTCAATCATCCCAAAAGTCACAAAATCACATGCCTTGGAAGGATGACGTATATTCTAAAGTACAAGGGCCGGAAAAATGAGAACACGTGCGTTGTATGGGCAGGGTTCCTAAGCCTAAAAAATCAAAGGTTGTTTTGTCTGAAAATCAAGAATTACGCAATAGAGTTAGGCAAATGGAAAGCCTCTTGGGAAATGTTATGACATTGATTCAAAATCGATTTTCTGGAGAAGATGTTGATGATATTCTACAAGTGGCAAGACGGGTATAATATATTATCCTCCTAGATTTTATATAAATGAGGTATGTAAAAATCAACTAAGTTGAGTTGTATTTATTTTATTTTCAATAGGCTACAACTGCTTCTAGTGCCCCCGAGCAAAGGAATTCTCCAAGTCCAGACACTAATAGAGATAATGGCGTCAATGAAGATTAGAAGTTGATTTTATGTTGTCAAACTTAGCTTTTACATTAAGTTTATGCAATTTGTTTTCTTTGTAACTTTTGAGATTATCCTAAGAGTTGGATGTAGGAGTACATGTTAATTTACAATATGCTAACACGCTTTTGAGAATATCATAAGAGTTGATGTAAGAGTACATGTTAATTTGCAATATGTTGACATGCTTGTAAGACTTGTGATTAATTTTCAATATGATTTGAGTTTTATTTTATTTTATTGTTTCATAAATGTATTTATTTTATATTTAGCTTTTAATTGATTATCATAAGTGCTAATGACAAGAGGTGTCACTAAAATCTATAAATAAATTCTTTACAAGTGGTGGGTATAGCATATTAGGAGCTACAACTAAAATCTATACCGATGGAGAATTTGTCGTGGGTATAGCGAAATTAAGTGTGATGTTAAAACCTATACCAACAGAAGCGTGACCGTGGGTATAGCTATTAGGTTTTGTCCATCGGTCAGAAAACTGTCACTATTCGTGGGTATAGCCAAATAAAGACCACGGAAAAATTGTCCGTCGGTATAGGTTTTCAGTGCTATACCCACGATGATTTGCCGTCGCTATATGTCAATTTTCTTGTAGTGTAGTGAACACGGTAGGTTTTGTAACACCCTGAACTTTGGACGTCACAAAGTCTAGGTTGTTAGCCACTTTAATACAATCAGAGTTCTAAGTCATTAATGACTTCGAATAAACATAGTTCAAATCCAAACAATGAGTTAGATTTAATACATTCACTTAATACAAACTTAAAACCTAAAGTATCACAACTGTAATACATAATCCTTAACTGGGGAAAACTAACAATAAACCTAGATCTCAGAGGATCTCTTAACTCAATAACCAAAACAGCTGCTACGCTCCTTCGCCGTGCTGAAACTTAGCTTGTCAATCTGAAAAACATAAACAATAAACAATGAGATTACAAATCTCAGTGAGCTCTTTCGCGACCCCTCACGTTTCCTCTCATCGTCATTTTTCTTTATCTTTTCACTTGTCGTAATGTAATCCATAATAAGGCTGAACAACGTCAGCTTCAGCGGAGAACCCAATCCAAATAACAATCTGAGCCATGACTCAATTCGTGTGAAACCGAATAACCATCTGAGCCATGTCTCAATCCGGATACCCATCTGGGCCTTGAACTCAGGAGACATGACCTCCCATTCCAAGTACATTACTTAACCATCTGGGATCGTCATCCCCGTCGTGTTTTAATATATCCTTAATTACATTATCACTCGTTCGTTCCTTTCATAAAACAATCTCTTTCACTCAATCTATAATCCTTCATTCAATCTTAACCTCTTTCATTCGTTCCATCAATACCTCATTCATTCCAATAAATTATCGTACCATCATGACCTCATTACTTTCCATCAATTATCGCACAATCAAACATCGTTCATTTCGAATAACAATTGCATAGTCATAACCTCAATAATTTCATTCAATCATGTATCAAATAAGTCCAAGTATGATTAGGGTATCTTAGGTTGGATTAAGGAAAGGACCGGGGATGAGATCGCATCGAACGGAAAGCGGGAAATCGACTTTGGAAATATGGGGCAGAAGAGGACGCACGGGTCGTGCCAAAATACGCACGGGTCGTGCCCCTCTTTCAGCTTTTATAAAAAAAATTATGTTTTCGTCGACTTCCGCTAATCCGTTCGATCCGATTTCTTCTCCAATCAATTCTTAACTCAACACACTTCAAAATAGTGCCAATAAGCCATCAATTAACATTCCAAAACATTGTTCAATCATGTTAATACAATCAAGCATTCAAATGGAATCACTTCATGGACATTCAACATACAAATCACCATTTATTGGAATTTCCACATAACAACTTCTCAATGAACATTTCAGCAACTTAGACAACTTCAAATATACATGTATCACGAAATTATCATGACAACCAACATGCAAAGACCATAATCAACAATAACAAAAAATTGGGCAAAGAACTCACCTTGTCGTGATTAAAATCACAAAACCAACCAAAGCAATCAAGATGAAGTAAACTCAATCAACCCCAAAGCTACCCAAGGCTACTCTAAATTCAGAAACAGCTCCTATAACCACTCAGACAGCTCCTAGTTGAAAATGCAGCTCCTTAATCTTGTTAAATAACACTCCCAACTGACATGCAATGCCTTAAATAACTTCTAGAGCACTATGGGAACCATAAGTAAGCTAGAAAACTTCACTTCTCTCAAAATGGTGCTAAGGTGCTAAAATGGTGAGAAAATAATGGCTGGTTCTTTGGTGAAGAAATAAGTATCACAATGGAGAGGAGTAGACAAGGATTACAATGGTGTTAAGAACCTAGACATGCATCAAGATCAATGGGTTTTCCTTCCCCTTCTTTCTCCACTTTTTCTCGCAAACTTTCTCTTCTCTCTCTCTCTCTCTCTCTCTCTCTCTCTCTCTCTCAAATTCTGTTTCTCTTAATTTCAGTAATGTTTTGAATGAGAGTGTGTGTTGTGTCTTGTGTGAGCTGAGGGTAATTCATTTAAATGGGTGGGAAAAGACCAAAACGCCCTTGTCTTCTAATTCTCATTTAAAACCCCAAATAATTCAACAATCAATCAATAACTCAAACACTTAATCTACTATAGATTTATACAAATTCACCACATATGATTTTACCAATACCCCCATTCTATCTAAAAGACACCTCAAATTTTTGAGGGTAAAAATGTCATTACACTCTATTTCTTCTTTTTTTCTCTTTATTCTTACACTCTCTTTCTTACTTTTCACTTTTCTCTTACACTCTCTTTCTTCCTTTTTTCTCTTTCTTCTTACACTCTCTTTCCTCATTTTCACTTTTCTTTTACACTCTCTTTCTTCCTTTTTTTTTCTTTTTACTTTACTTTTCCCATAAATAATTATTCTCTTTCTCTTATCACTTCACGTTAATTATTTTAACTAAATTTCTAAATTTATACAAACACTACTTTAATTAAAAAAATTGAAGACTACTACTATAAACCTACTATCTAAAAAACAAGAAGACTTGATGACTATTTAAATTAGTAATTAATATTTAAAACAAATATCTCTTATTGATAATCTAATATCTAACTTTTATTATCTACTATAATCTACTAATCAACTAAAATAATCAATTGAAACTACGAGATAACTGCACTGATAAATAAAAAACACGGGATAACTGCAGTGATATTTACCACCGATAAATAATATTTAATGACTATTTAAACTACTTATTAATATTTAAAATAAATATTTCTTATTGATAATCTACTATCTCTCTTTTACTATTTACTATAATCTATTAATCAACTAAAATAATTAATTGAAACTACGAGCACTAGTGGAAAAATGAGATTCAAAGTCGGACCTTTCGGATATTTAAAGTCGGACATTCACCCGACTTCTATCAAAGCGACTTAGAAAGTATGTTTTTTTTAAAGTCGGATTAAGGTCCGACTTAAAAAGTACGTTTTTAAGTCGGATTATTAGTGCGTCCGACTTTAATTATGGCCTGTGAAAAAACTTTTAAAGTCGGATTATTAGTGGGTCCGACTTAAATTATGGCCTGTGGAAAAACCTTTAAAGTCAGACGTTGGTTGCGCCCGACTTTAAATGTTTCTTTTTTTAAAAAAAAAAAACTTTTTTTGTAGCTTCCCCTGAATTGATTGACTGTTCTGCAAGACAACAGAAGTGAGGCAAGAAAAGGAAACAATGAAAAAAAATGATGCCTGATTGCCAAGCATCATTAAATCACAAGCCTAATGTGTGTTAAGGCCATATCATATCCCAAGGCAAAAACCAAAAATGAAAAAATAACAACAAAAACAAAATCTAAATGTAAAACCATTTTCTACAAATCATACATGTCAGTTGCACTAGCTATAGATTCTTCTCTTCTGTGTTCACTAAAAGAAGTCTTAGTTTCTAGCTGATCAACATCAATTGCAACTTCATCTGTTGTAGCTGAAAGGGATTTTTTGTGATGATTCTTTTGGTGCCTTGATTTAAGAATCCGCGTCAAAACTTGGACTATGTCTCTCATCGAAGGTCGCTTTCTCGGGGCACGGTTGATGCATTTGTACAAGTGCTGCCACTTCATTCAGCTCTTGGAAATCACATTTTCCCTCAAGCTTAGAATCATCCATCAGTATCATTCATTAGAACAAATAAAAAACTAAGTATTTTATTAAGAGTTACATACTCTACCTATGAATTGAATATGAATATGAATATCATTCAAATGAAAGTAAATACCAAAACTCAACTAACTAACAAACTATGAAAAGTTGTTACAACTGAAGAACTAATTTTAACTAACTTCCAAACTAACTTTCTAATACATTTTAATGGAACAATGCCATCAAAGATTCATTAACCAAGTGCTTAGTAATGACTTGTTTTGATTGGTATTATATATCATGAAAAAATCACGAAATACGTTTTATCTTTGTCGGTGCTTGTAGAGGGGGGAGAGAGAGAGAGATCTTACAAGCTCAACATATTCCATAAGACCCTGCTGAGGATTTCGGCTAGCTATAAGTTCAAAGAGCAACACGCCAAAACTGTATACATCACTTTTTTTGGTGAATGTCCCTGAAGATATGTACTCAGGGTCGAGATAGCCAAAGGTACCACGAATAGCTGCATGTTTATCCACCATCTCTTCTCTTGAAAGTCCAAAATCAGCAACATGTTTGATTCAGAACATCAAAAGCTACAACATAAGAATCATGCTAACCAACAAAAAATATAAGGGTCGGCGAGGTCTAAAGGCGATGATTAACAAGAACATACCCTGGCTCGCATAGACTGGTCTAAGAGTATATTGTTCGATTTGATATCTCGATGGATTACCGGAGGAACTGCCTGAAATGACAATTCATACAGTTATAACTAAGTATACAAAGCAGAACTATATCAGTGCAGATCATATGGTAACTTACCCCATCATGAAGATACTCCAAGCCTCTTGCTACATCTAAAGCTATATGAACCCTCATATCCCAGCCCTGCGTCCTATTCTCTTCGCCTAAATATAGACACAAGTATACATGCTTTCATTTATTATTGCTTATGCAACTTGAATTTGAAAGAAATTTCCAAAAAAGATAGATAGTTGACTTACTATACAAATGGGAAACCAAGTTGCCTTTACTCATGTAGACATATATAAGCATATGTTGTCCCTTTTCTGCGTAATATCTGACCAAATTTACCAGGTTTGTATGATGTAACATAACCTCAGGTCATAGTTCAATCACTTTAAAATGCTTAAACCCCCAAATAACTTAACCTCAGACATGACCATTACCCGATTCAACCAGTTGAACCAATCGATTTGGTTCGGGTTCTTAAAACATTGAGACAAATGAAAATTGCTTCTGTTCCAGTCACTGCATTAGATAGAACATGAAGGTGACACTAAAAGGACATGTCATTCCAGTAGCAATAGCAATATCATATGTAAATCAAACAATAAACTCACCCACATTTGATAAAACTGAAAGAAGACAAATGATAAAACTGCTAGATCGTAAGCAGTTTATGAAGGATTACAAGCATGAGAAAGTGGCAGCAGAATTTCCTTCAGACATTAGACTGTAAATTTTGTTACAAGTTGATTGTATAATTTATGTATAACTCTGATTTATTTCTGGATAGGTTTTTTTGTGGGGCTAAGGATGCCTAGAGTGTCAGGAGGTTGTTATGTGTTAGCTAGCCTAAGATTTAGGCCTTTGAGAGCCTAAATCTTCCTTGATTATAAACATATAGAATATACTACAAAAGTAATAGCACAAATACACATGCACATTGTTTCTTACTGTGATTTATCTTGGTGTGAGGTGGGTAGATCATTTGTGTCTGCATTGATTCCATAGTATGTAGTTTCTTTGAAATACTGCACTCATTGTTCTCTTGATCATTTGACTTGTAGAAGGTAATTCACTTGTGATTGTGTTGGACAATTTGGCTGCTTGCATGCACACTCCTCAACATTGGAGTGAGTTTTGCTTGTTTTCTTTACAAATTCATGAATTTGAAGTTAGAATGCAACATTGGAGGATTGGCCTGAAAGTGGCAATCCAGAAATGAAGTTAGCATCAAAGAATCAAAGAGTAGTAACCTACAATCATTGAAATTGCAATGCATTTCTATTTTTCATAAAATACAATAATACTTAATTATCTAAATATAGCCTATTAAGTAGGTCTCAAGCATGAGTTATCCAAAATCAAGCCAAGCATTCTGGTATCTACTGAGAATCATCATCCCAATGAAATTAACGATTGAGATGATGATTCTAACATCATTAATCATTTTGAATGACAGCTTGTCTTAGTTCTCCAGCATAGCCAATTTGGCAATGAAATCATGACAAAGAATGCATTATCATTTTAATGTATGTACTACTAATAAGTTGAATGTATATAATTTCCTTTGATGACATTTTGGGCTAATAGTAAATAGATGAAAATTAGGATTTGGAATATAAACCTTAACCTGCATAATCATTCTTTAATATCCTTTCTCACACAGTCCTGTGAATGAATAATGTTTGGAGCAGCATGGAAATTATCTCCACTAGTCTTGTTTCCCCTCCCCTGTATGGCAAAAACAATATTAATTATCAATGCGTTTTGACATAAATTATCAATGGTTCTCAACCGAAAGGCATCAATTGTCAACCACATAAAGAAACTAGACATGCTGAGAATATTAAAAAAAAACTCCATTTGATTCCTTTTATGATATTAATAGGGTGTAAAGAACAAAGAGCAGAGTACATATCCTAAACCATCAATAACAGACCTGAAAATGTGGATCATCAGCTAGAACAGCACGATCGTCCCAGTTGAGACGACCTCCAAATATATTCCAAATACCATTCTGATTCTAAAATTGGGCACAACGGTGATTCAAAACAGCATCTCCCAGCACTTTCATTCCAACTTTATGAAACACTTTCACCACATCTTTCAGTTCATCAATGGTTCCAATAGCATAAGGATCATCGGGTAGAAATCATAAAAGTCACCTCAAGGGTCCCCCAATTCAAATCTAGTAGAAAGCATCAGCAACAACCTGACATTGAATACAAAATAACATAAAAGAAAGGCATTATCTAGGAAAGCCTAGAAGAAAGAGAGGACTAAGACAGAGAAGAAGCAAAGTGAGAGAGAAGAGTTAATTTCCTAATATGATGAGTAGCACTTTTTTCTACAACCCAGATTTGGAAATGCATTCACAAATTCCGTTCGAATCATCTTCAAACTCTGTTGACCCTACTACTTATGACGATTCTCTTTCCTTCCACATGGTTGACTTCTCCACTGAAAGAAAACCAAACTCTGAAGCTAATAAGAAGCAAAAGTCATATATTGGTGTGAGGAAAAGGCCATGGGGAAAATTTGCAGCAGAGATAAGAGATACAACAAGGAATGGTAAAAGGGTATGGCTTGGAACCTTTGATACTGCAGAGGATGCTGCTTTAGCTTATGACCAAGCTGCATTTTCCATGAGAAGCAATAATGCTGTGCTTAATTTTCCTGTACAAAAGGCCAAAGAATATTTGCAAGATATTGAATATGATTATAGCCAAGGGTGTTCGCCAGCACTTGCACTAAAGGAGAGGAACTGCATACAAAGAAAGTTGTCATCAAAAGGTAAAAAGAATAAAGAGAAACAAGAATCAGAGGCAGATATTATCTTTTATTTATATTATAAGCATAAAGAACTTTAGTACAATCAAAGAACTTTACAAATTTCTTATTGTCCTATAACCATTGAGACCAATCAAGAGAAATTCCAACGCATTAGGATTCATGCGGGTTTTGTGTCTGGAAATTCATGTGGGTAATGAACTCTCATACTAGTATTAGTTAATCATGAGTTGAGTAAATTGAAGACAATATTAGTATAAAGATCTACAGACCCATAACTTCAACTCAATACAAACACACAACAAGGTGGCATTCCAAATGGGAACACAGCACGCACCTAAGGAAGAATAGAAATTGAGGCAACCACCAACACAATCTCAAACACCCTAAATTCAACATCCTAACTAGCTATACAATCAGTGAGATTCATAATCCATTCATAGAAGAGACAAGAGTCACACTTAATTAGCTTTACCCAATACCACTTCCACAGTACTTCCTAACATATACCAAATAACAATCTTTGAACAGTATATCTTCCAAAGAAGTATTTAGGGTTATACACACTGATAGATTGGAATGGAAGAGGGTTATACACACCGATAGATTTAGGGTTTATGAAATCAGTGAGATGAGGAACAAATTAAGAAAAATACTAGAAATTACCTGACTAGAATAGGATTGCGGCAGAGAAGAGGTCCAGAAGTGGCGGAGTACGGCGGAGAAACAGTGGAGGCGCGAGGAGAGGGAGAGTGGAAGGCTTGGGAAGAGGGAAAAATGCGACTATCTTCGTGGTCGTGGAGCTCGAAGGTTCAACGACGGAGAAGGGCGGATGAGGGTAGAGGTGAGGGAGGAGAGTGGAGGTTGAGGGAAGGAGAGTGGAGGTTGATGATGAGCAGATTCAAACTTAAAAGCAAAAGAAAGAGAGAAACTGCGAAGGAAAGAAAAAGAGCGTGAGAGAGACAGTGACGGTCACAAGGAGAGAGACGGTCACGAAGAGATAGATGGAGATGGCGGCCGAGAGGAGAGAGCCACAGAGGAAGGCGGCGATTTGGCGGAGAGAGCGACGGGAAGATGAATGGAACGGTGGAGTTTTGGTGGAGATCGAGCGATGGAGTTTTGGTGGAGATCCCGCGATCGAGCGACGGGAAGATGAATGGAACGAAATAATAAAAGTCAAACAAAAATGCTAGGGAGGGAAGGCTTTTATTATTTCGTTTCACCCAAAAAAAAAGGTTACACCTTTCACGTCGGACATAAGCGATGTCCGACTTAAAAGTGTGAGCACCAGAATTTTTCTCGCACGTTTATTACAAAATTGCCACTGCGTCCAATTTTTAAGTCAGATATATGGGGATCCGACTTAAAAGCTCCAATTCTTTTCTAATTTTTGTACTAGTGAAGATAACTACACTGATATATAAAAAAACACGAGATTAATATTTGTCATTGATAATTAAATTTTTTGAAACCTACTACTACATACAAACCTACTATCCAAAAAATAAGCAGACTTAATGACTATTTAAATTACTAATTAATATTTAAAAAAATTATTTCTTATTGATAATATACTATCTAACAAATTTACTATCTACTATAATCTACTATCAACTAAAATAATCAATTGAAACTACCAGATAACTGCACGGATATATAAAAAACACGGGGATAACTGCATTGATATATAAAAAAACACGGGATTAATATTTGCCATTGATAATTATAGTTTTTGAAAACTACTATCTAAAAAAACAAGAAGGCTTAATGACTATTTAAACTGATTAATATTTAAAACACACGCGACAAATATTTGTCACTAATACCTAAAAAAGAACAAATAATTGTTACTGATATATAAAAAAACACGGGATAAATATTTGTTATTGATAATCTACTATCTATTTTTCACTATCTACAATAATCTACTAATCATCTCAAATAATCAATTGAAACTGTGAGATAACTGCACTGATACATAAAAAAACACTGGACAACTGCACTGATATATAAAAAATACGGGGATAATTGCAATGATATATATAAAAATACGGGATAGTTGCACTGATTTATAAAAAAAACACGGGATAACAACACTTATATATAAAAAACACTGCACTGATATATAAAAACACACGAGATAAATGCACACATTGTTTTTAAATGATACTTTTACATTTTTAGTTTTAATATTTATCAATTTTTTATTTGAAACTCCTTTTTTATCTACTTTAGATTTTTCTTTATTTTCACGGGGTAATGTTCAGACTATTTAAATACTGTGTATATTCATTCATAAAAAGAACACGACAGCACCTGTCCGTATGCAAGTCATCCTCTATATTTTACAATTGATTTTAGATTAATGAGATTTCAAACTAACGTTTTTATTTGAGGTAATCATATGACGTAATGCGATCGGCCCGTGCGGATGCACGGGTATAGTACTAGTATTATTTAGTAACTAAACACATAATCAATCTATCCAATCAATGACAATCACCTCATAAATAGTTAATTAAGTTAAATTACTCAGGATAGCTAATTAATTATCTATGAACTCTTGCTAATTTCAATAAATGAAATTAGCTAAATTAGGAATGTTACAGGTTTTGGGTTTCAAATTTAAGGCCTATAGTTAATTCAGTTCACTATAGTTGTTTTTAATAAAATAGTACTCACTATTGTCAAAAATAAAATAAAATAGTACTCACACTAGCACTATAGTGAACTCAGTTCACCATACTTGTTAAGAAAAATAGCACTATGAGGGCAATTTGGTAAATGTCAACAAGAAGAGGGTGTGGATAACCAAGAGTGCTGGATTTCACGGTTTGCTCCCGTGTTCGATTCCCTGTGGTGACAAACATCGAGTTGGCCAGTGCAATATTGGGACTACGCACGAACGGATATTAGTCTTTCGTTGTCAGCGTTAGGATCACTCTGTGGGTAGCTCGCAAGGGTAAAAAAAAAAGGAGTGCCAGACTCATCTTTATTTTGAATGCCGGATTAATTCAATAATATTTTTAACTCAACACATAAAACATTTTTTATTTTTCTTCTCAAATCAATGTTTAGAGACAAAATTCATTTCTGTCTTTTTTTGATACATCAAAATTCATTTTTGTTTGCGAAAACCTATAAATACATGTATTTTTACTAAAGTCACCACCATAGAAGCAATTCTACTAAAATCCACGGGGAACCAAACACAGAGTCAAATTTTTAACTATTTTTTTTATCATATTATAAAATATTTTTTATTTTACAATTGAACTATGAAGCCTAGATACGTGATACGATACGAGATACGACACGATACGGATACGGGGACACGGGAAAATTTTGAAAATCAAGATACGATACGGCCAGGATACTTCAATAAAAAATTAAATTAAAATTAAAATATGTAAAAACCTAATATACATTTTTGATAAAAAACGTTATATATAAAAACACAATGGGCATTGTAAAAAAACAATGGTCGGCAAAGCTCTCCCTCAAGAGATTTAACACTAATGCATGCCAAAATCCAGCCTTGGGCATGCAGTAGTGTTAAAACTCTTGAGAGAGAGTTTTCCACTCATTATGGTTCTACCCAGCTCAATGGCTTTGTCTCTGCAGTTGTGCGCAGAGGTTACCCGATTTATAAAAAATACTTGTTAATTTTGTTTTAATATTTAAAAACCTGTGAAAGTGTGAAGTCCTTATTAATAATATTGGATATTTATTTATTTAATAATAACGTATGAAGCCTTTATTAATGAATAAAGTGTGAAGCGTGTCAATTTGTTTTAATATAAAAAAAATTGTGATAAGTAAAGCCTGTTTTCATGTCGGTTCATAATATTGGATATTTAGTCATGTCTTGTCAACTAGGATACAGACACTAGTGGAAAAAATACATTATTAAGCATCATTTAGCATCGGTTGTTTGAACAGCCGATGCTAAATGTTGAACCGGTGGCATTTTTGCAATTAAATGGAAGATTTCATATTTCGCGCATACTTTTAGCGTCGGGTGTTTCAACACCCGATGCTAAATGTATTTGCTTTTAGACATTTAGCATCGGGTGTTTAAACACCCAACGCTAAATGTATTTGCTTTAGACATTTAGCATCGGGTGTATAAACCACTGATGCTAAAGGTCCCATATTTTTTTTTCCAATACCTTGCGTTCTCTCGTATTCTTTCAATCTCTCACGCTGAAACTTCAAGCTCTCCACTCTCGCCGCCTCTGCTCTCTCCACTCTCCCCGTCTCTGCTCTCCACTTCGTCTTCTCTCCCAAGGTCACTGCTCTCCACGCCGTTTCTGCTCTCCACGTCGTCTCGCAAAGTTCACTCTCTTAGTAACGCAACGCAAGTTCACTTCGTTCGTCTTTCGTTTCCGTCGCCGCCTTTCCTCTCCGTCGCTGCCTTTCCTCTCCGCTGTCTCTCACTCTTCGCAATCTGTAGGGTTTTCTTCACATTTCTTCAGGTACCCCTTTTTCTAATTTCTAGGGTTTTCTACTTGTGCAAAAGCTTATTAGGTTCTCAAATGCTATAGATCTTGAAGCTTTGTCTTCATTTGTTCTGATTCGGCTTATCGTTTGAAATTGATAGTTTCTTCTTCTTTTTGTCTTCTCCAGACCTATGTTTCCTTTCTTCTATAAATCCATTCATTTTTTTCATTGTTTTTAGTTCCAAAAATTACGATAATGTTTTGGAATTTTTTCATGGAATTTCTTTGATGGACTTTGGCTAGGTTATTATCGAAATCAATCTGTTATTCCTGGTGTTATTGATTTTTTTAAGCATTGATCTGTTATTGTTGCTCAATTTCTCACTTGAAGAAGGATTCAAATGATTATGAGATGGTTGTGAAATACCTTGAAAAAACTTATGAACCTGTCAAAGTTGGTGACATTGATCTTCTTTATAATTTCAACATTTCAGGTGCAATTTTCTTTGCTAAGCATGGGGAAAGATCAACTAGAGATCAAGAGCATATGTGATTCTCTTGGTATTCGCATGATTGCTTATAGTCCTCTAGGACTTGGAATGCTTATTGGGAAATATTCACCATCTCAAGTCCCAACTAGGACTTTAATAAATGTAATGATTTAAGGAATTTTCATAGCTATATTTTGATAAATGAAGGTTAAGCTAATACTACCTTTTACTCCACTAAATTTTGTCTTGGAATAACCAAGATTGATTTAACACTGGCAAATTTTTGTTATAGGACATAGGTGCTTGGATATATATGCTGGAACAGGTACTGTGGAAGGAAGCAGGTCTGGTGTGTTTGTGAATGCAGCATTTATCTTTTACCCATAATTCAACATTGTTCTGCTATAGCAGTATTTCCTATCTTGTTATGAAAGTTAGTCATCAATTCATATTTCTGTTGGAGGATGCAGCACAAGAATCGCCTCGCAAGATGATCCAGAACATTTTTCAAACCAAGTATACTTGTTATTCAGGTTCAATAATTCTATAAATTCTTTTATTTCTTATGATTATAACTTGAACAGTTGCTTTCTTATTAATGATAATGATAAATTGATTGGGGATTAGATGCTATAGGAGTCACTTCCCTATACATTGGTTGGGGATTAGAAAGTAATTAAAGTTATACAATCTCCTAATTTTGAATTAAATCTATAGCATTTATGTGCAAATTTTGATAAGTTTAACACCTCTATGGATTCAGGTTCTGTTTGGATTTCATCAGAAATGAAAGGTCTGAATGATGATTGTGAACATTTTGAGTGTTTTCCACCTGGTCACTTGTACTCTAGCAAAGATGGTGGGTTTAGAAGATGGTACAATCCTCCTTGGTACTCTGAGGCTATTCCTTCAGCTCCTTATGATCCTTTAGTTCTGAGACATGCCTTTGAGAAGGTATGCTTCATACATGCTTCTGAAACCCTAATTTTTTTGTGTTGATTTATGAGTATATTGAATTGTTCTTGAAATAAATAGAAGTGGTCAAAGTATTTGTTTATTTACTGACTGACATATAAATAGAGGTAATTTGGCACTTATATTGGAAGCCTTCTTTGTTTGATTTTAATTGCATATTCAGCTTCTGGAATGGATGAGTATTATGACTTGCATTGAATGAGAAATGCTTTCCAACTAGTCCTTATATTGCTTCATTACCGTGATGTGGAAGTGTGATTCTGGCTAATCTCTTCCACTAATGTTATCTAGGTCAACCAAGGAGGCACTTGCTTACAGCCAGCTGGAGCACATTTGTTGTGTCGAAAAGATTAGTTGCTGGAGATGCTTTTGTTTTCCTAAAGGGAGAACATGGACAACTGAGAGTTGGTGTTAGGCGAATGGCTAGACAGAATGGCTAGACAGTAAAGTACTATGCTTTCATCTGTGATATCAAGCCAGAGCATACATCTTGGTGTGCTTGCTACAGCTTCCCATGCTGTCAGTAGCTTATGATCACAAGCATACTCCTTTTCCTTCTTTGTAATTACCATAATTCTTGTTCAGTTTGTGTTTTCAGTTTTCATATATGGCTCTCTTCTTGAATATTATTCTAATTGTTGTAGATTGTAATTACCATAGTTCTGGAATATTATTCTCTTCTTGTATGAATTGATGTTGTAAGTGATGTTTGTGAGGCATGTATAAAAAGAAACTAGACATTTAGCATCGCTTGTTTCAAACAAGCGATGCTAAACGTCTTGTTTTATCAAGAAAATGACATTTAGCATCGGTTGTTTCAAACAACCGATGCTAAATGTCATTTTTTTTTGTCAAAAATGATTTTTAGCACCGGTTATTTGGAACAACCGGTGCTAAATGTCATTTTTTTTTGTCAAAAATGACTTTTAGCATCGGTTATTTGGAACAACCGATGCTAATGTCACTTTCAGGACATTTAGCATCGGTTGTTTCAAACACCCGATGCTAAATGTCATTTTTCAGGACATTTAGCATCAGTTGTTTCAAATAACCGATGCTAAATGTCATTTTCAGACAGCAAAAACAGTGATGAAATGGACATTTAGCATCGGTTATCTGAACACCCGATGCTAAATGTGACATTTAGCGTCGGTTAAATAACCGATGCTAAATGTATGACATTTAGCATCAGGCGATTTAGTGCCGGGCGATAACCGACGCTAAATGTCCAATTTAACCGACGCTAAATATCTTTTTTGCACTAGTGAGAGCAAGAGTACAAGGTGATAAATTTCAAACACGCAACATGCATTTGTCTTCTACCATGTTTCAAACGTCCGAAAAAAAGAAAGTACGTAGCACAACGTATCCCACAACGTATCAGATGAGCCAGCCGTATTCCTTGAGTGTCCCACGCGTATCCCTCAAGTATCTGGTCTTTATTTAATTAAAAAATAAATATAATTTGTAGGATACTTCTTGGATACATATCCCGACATATCCAACACGTATCGATATTGAATACGTATCAGACACGGATACTTGGCGTATTTTGGAGTATCAGGCTTCCCAGGAATTGAAGGACCCTTATCCTTTTTTTTTCTTGCTTCATATAATTATTAAATGCTTCTATACTCTCGGTTCATCCCAATCCTATCATTCAAAAATTCAAAATGGTCAATTCAATGAAAAAACTTATAACATCATCCAAACAAAGGTTGAAAAAAAATAACATGTGTGGGCTCATATTGCTAGAGGGACATATAACTAACGTCGTGACTCACAAGTCACAACCTTGAATACATTGCCTTTAATGTCTATTAAAAATTGTTGAAAAACGACCTAATGTCAACACCGTCCATGACGTTTGTGATCAACTAGTGCTAGAAAAGAAAACGTACCCTATAGTTTTTTTTTGAAGTTTTCTTCAGCTCAAAATATATACCAAATTGAGTGATAATAACAGGCTAAATTATATTCTTAGTGTTTATTACTGTAAGTTTAGTTGTCGTCGTTCTCCCCCCTATACTTCCCGTTGGATAGGATATATGTGGTTTTGTTTTTTAACAACAAATAGATATATGTAGCTTCTACATGATTTAATTGTCAAAGAAAAACTTCAACATGATTTCCATTTTCGAAATAAATAAGAAAACTTTGTAAAAATAAATAAAAACAAATAAGAAAATTCTAGTTAAAAATTGTTAGAATAGAGAATATTTTATTGTATAGCTCATTTTTGTTGCTTATTAGTTATTATTGTAATTAGTCTAACTAGTTAAGTAGACTTAGTTCGGTAGCTTAGTTGTTATTAGTTAGTCCGGTAATTCTCTTGTTAATAGTTACTCCGGTATCCTACCAATTGTATATATACTCAGTTGAGTCAATATTCTCATAAACAATATCCAACTGCTGAATGGATTTCATACCCTCAACTGAGGCGAAAAAGTCATTGACAAATTCGACTGAATCTAACTCTTCATTAGGATGCATAACGTCATCATTAATCTCTTTGCACGAAGATTCCTCTTGCTGTCGTTGCACCTTCATAGTTACATGAAGGGATCGAGCCGAATCTTTGATGCCAACACTTGTAGCTTGAGCTATCTGCTTATAGATAAACTTAGGAACATGCTTAAAAACTTGTTTTGGCTCTGGGGCCTTCCGCTCCTTATTATATTCCACACCATAGTGCATACTTTTTTTACAATTGCTAGTGGTATGATCAATAGCCGTGCAATTCAAACAGAAAAGAGGCTAATTTTCATACTCAATACCCACAAAGAAGGCATAACCATCCCTTTCAACTAGAATTTGATTCGTAAGCTATGATTTCAAATCTATATTAACCAGAATGCGAGCAAAATGACCAAATGATCTGTCAAATGAGCTTTTACTTATTGTATCATCTAGAGTAATTGGCGTGCCAACACAGCTAGCAATTGCAAAAAGAATTTTTGGACGCCAATATTCTTGAGGAAGACCTGTGAGCCTAATCCAGCATTGTGCAAATGTATGTTTTATAATAGAAGGATTAAAATCGGGATGCCAGGCGAACAACCTAAGCAAACCTGGCTTGCAAAGCCAAGGGGATTGCGACTGTATTCTACTTAAATCATCAATTGAAGAAAAAGCAAATTCATGGTAACCTTTCCCCAAAGAGATAAGACCCCGGTTACCAAAGATATTGAAGTTTGGATCTCAAAACACCAAATTTGATAGGAGTATCTCCCTTTGATAGAAACAATCTGCCAAGAAGACGAGTCTTACATCCCTCCAAGCCTGCTACATATTCTTCTTGCAGACCGCAGGGACGCAGGCTTTTGCAGAAATTCCTCAGGGAACATCCAAGCCTCCCGCAACGCAACATAATCTTTCTCCAAGACCTGCTTTTGATTGGCTGGACTTGTGCAGGCTGCGACAGGTCTACAGAGTGCAGACTGTCGGCCATTCAGCGGCCAGTAGCAGCGAGAAGCAGAAACCCTAACTGAGGGTGAATAGGGGCCGCCTAGCCTCCTATATTTATATATGTCATATTTGTATTGAACAACAATACTCATTCTTGTAAAAAAAAACAACACTCATTATTAATTGATCAATCATTTATTTATATATATATATAGAGAGAGAGAGATATATTAATGATGATATTCACTTGAATTTTTTTATACATTTCAAAATAAATTCAGTCAGACCATTCACTACAAGAAATTTGACATAATTTCTATATTTCTATATTAATACTCTAATAACTTTGATTTTGATTGGGTTAGGAAGATACATTTTTTCACACACTTTGAAATAAATTCAATTAGACTCCTTATATATCAATACTCTAATGACTTCGCATTTTATTGGCTTGGACACATATATTTGTGGTAAAAATGAATTTGTCGCCATACCTTTAAAATCCGGTTTAAAACATCCCATCGAAATTCACGCACCACACCCAACCAAAACCATTAGCGTGTCGTTAAAGCCGCACAACCGTGAAACCTGAAGCGACGACCCTAACTAGAAAGCCTATGTGGGTGATGGCACAAAGGTACAAGCAACAAAAAGAGAATGCCATTGCAATTTTATTTTTATAGAGCACCAATGCACCCTAAACTTCACATATATGTATTGAAAAACAATGATCATTTATTAATTTATCAATCAATCAATCAATTACACAGTATATCAAAAATCATCATCATCAACCTAATGCAGTAGCAAGACAACTGAATCGGTAAGACACAAGATCATAAGCAGGCAAGCATTCTCAAGTTATCTCTTTTTCACACATCTCACCGGCGTTTCTCTCCTTGAGGTGTTTAGGGTATTCACTCAATTCACAGTACCTGCATCATTGTTTCATAGGCTTGAACAAGTACTATACAAATCAATACACAAGAAATACACACACACTTTTTGAGGACTTTTAAAGGTTGTAATGGGGCTTAGATAAGGGTGGATACATTTGGATAAGTAGGTTACAACTTGGAGATAGGCTTACTTCTCTCTTTGTCAATTGCAACAATCTCACTCACTCACCCATTTTCCCAAAGGATTCCACAAGAGAAGGACTTATTTACTTATTTATTTATATATAACTTTTTTTTGAAATATATATATATATATTTCTTTTTCATTCTTTTCTTTGAATGTTCCTTCTCTTGTATACCACCCCAAACTTAGAATGTTGCTATTCCATGAGCAACCCCAAACTTAGAATGTTTCCCCACTCCCATGCTTTAATCCACCTAACTCCAAATTAAGAAAACTTAGGCTATGATGTGCAGGAAAATTACAAAAAATAAACAATTAGGCTCAGTGGGGCTAACAAGGGATAGCAATTAGAGGGTTGGCTTGAAAGGCTCAGGTTTTCAAAAATTGCCTCAGTGTGTATATAAATCACATGCAAGATAGTTAAGTACAAGCCCAAGTTCTGCAAACTAATGCAAGCAAGGAATAATCACACAATGAATAGAATAAGTGTTTGGGGGCAAACCTCACAGCTGGGAATTTTTAGAGATGTTACTTGAGAGAATGCCCACAGATGATCTCAGTCTGCCCCAACTTTTGGCATGACCACTAACAATACCAGATGATAAAATTTGACACACTAGCAATCACAAGGTAAAATGTAAAACATATAAAATTAAATACCACAATACCATAAAATTGAAGCTGCTTCTACAAAAGCCTAGGGTATCGGTATCGGATACGTATCGGACACGAATACTTGGCCTATTTTAGAGTATCGGGGCTTCCCAGGAATTGAAGGACCCTTATCCATTTTTTTTCTTGCTTCATATAATTATTAAATGCTTCTATACTCTCGGTTCATTCCAATCCTATCATTCAAAATGGTCAATTCAATGAAAGAACTTATAACATCATCCAAACAAAGGTTGTGAGTCATATTGCTAGAGGGACATAACTAACGTCGTGACTCACAACCTTGAATACATTGCCTTTAATGTCTATTAAAAATTGTTGAAAAACGACCTAATGTCAACACCGTCCATGACGTTTGTGATCAACTAGTGCAAGAAAAGAAAACATACCCTATAATAGGCTAAATTATATTCTTAATTAGTGTTTATTACTGTAAGTTTTAGTTTGGAGTCTCTCCCCAAAAAACCTAGTTGTCGTCGTTCTCCCCCCTATACTTCCCGATAGTCACTAACCACGCTAAACCTTTAACCACGGCTAGGGAAGAAAGAAGACTTTGTAAAAATAAATAAAAACCTAACCTTTAACCACGTCAAAAATGAGCTTTGCCGCCCATTGTTTTTTTAATGCGTTCACACCTAATTGATAGCTAACTTAACTACATTAGGATATATGTGTTAGTTCTATTGTTACATCAATTAAATATGTATCATGGGGGTGGTTCATGGCTAGGAGAGGGAGAAATAGTGAGCTGATGTTTTCGGACTGGTTTAGTAGTCCTATGGGGTGTGGATCCGGTTTGTCTCCTGTCGAAGCCCCCTCCAGTCCCCTCCACTCGAGCTTCCCCTCCATTGGATCATCATCACACTCAATCTCAGCCCTCCAGTCGATTTTTGCATTTTTTTTAATTTTTTTAAAATAAAATCGACTAGAGGGCTGAGATTGAGTGTGATGATGATCCAATGGAGGGGAAGCTCGACTGGAGGGGACTGGAGGAGACTTCAACAGGAGACAAACCGGATCCTATGGGGTGTATTTCTACATTGTAAACTCTACTGATTGTTCTTGGCTCCCTTGGGGTACTCTTTCCTCCTCGGGTCTTCTTATTGGGTTTTGGCCCTTGGAGGTTTTAACGAGGCCCCGTCATTGTAAGGGATTGGTGCACCCCTCGTGCCCTCTTTTATAATGACAGTTGCTTATCTAAAAAAAAAATTAGGATATATGTGGTTTGGTTTTTTTTACAACAAATAGATATATGTAGCTTCTACATGATTTAATTGCCAAAGAAAAACTTCAACGTGATTTCCATTTTCGAAATAAATAAGAAAACTTTGTAAAAATAAATAAAAACAAAGAAGAAAATTCTAGTTAAAAATTGTTAGAATAGGGAATATTTTATTGTATAGCTCATTTTTTTTTGCTTATTAGTTATTATTGTAATTAGTCTAACTAGTTAAGTAGACTTAGTCCGGTAGCTTAGTTGTTATTAGTTAGTCCGGTAATTCTCTTGTTAATAGTTAGTCCGGTATCCTACCAATTGTATATATACTCAGTTGAGTCAATATTCTCATAAACAATATCCAACTGCTGAATGGATTTCATACCCTCAACTGAGGCGAAAAAGTCCTTGACAAATTCGACTGAATCTAACTCTTCATTAGGATGCATAACGTCATCATTAATCTCATTGCACGAAGATTCCTCTTGCTGTCGTTGCACCTTCATAGTTACATGAAGGGATCGAGCCGAATCTTTGATGCCAACACTTGTAGCTTGAGCTATTTGCTTATACCCTAGTGGAAAAATGGGATTCAAAGTCGGACCTTTCGGCTTAAAGTCGGACATTCACCCGACTTCTATCAAAGCGACTTAAAAAGTATGTTTTTTTAAAGTCGGATTAAGGTCCGACTTAAAAAGTACGTTTTTAAGTCGGATTATTAGTGCGTCCGACTTTAATTATGGCCTGTGGAAAACCTTTAACGTCGGGTTTTTTCTGAACTCCGACTTTAATTATGGCTCGTGGAAAACCTTTTAAAGTCAGACGTTAGTTGCGCCCGACTTTAAATGTTCCTTTTTTAAATAAAAAAAATTACTGAAAACACTTCCTGTTGAATTTACTGATTCGAGTAGATCACGGTTCAGCTTATTGCCATTATCTTCAGAGTTTGGGGGAGGCAAAAGCCGAAGATGCATTTAATCAGATAAAGCCCAAGACATCAAACACAGGTCAAAGAAGTTCCAATAAAAGTGCATACACTATACAGTAAGGTAAACATAAAGAACTAGTGCATAACTAGGTGGGTATCTCTAATCTATTGACCTAAAAAACCAATATGAACATTGACTTTGCTTAGACAAAAAAAAAAACTAAAAAGATACATTGACTCCAAACATCAAACTGACTTGGTGGACTAGCTCATTACAAAGATGCTGCTTGAGTACGTTCTTCCCATGTGCATGTAAAGTTCACCTATTGATATGGATACAAGAGGCCCCATGGCCTTAAGAGTGTAATGAACATCAATCCAAAAGCTAGGTATAAGAAAAATGTTAACTGCCTTCTTTGCCTTACGGTCTTTAGCAGTGTTAGTCTTATTCCATTCCTCCGAAGTAAACATATTCCTAAGGTTGTTTTTCTGTTGATGCAACCTTTGCAAAGTAAGAAAGGAAGTAGCAAACCTTGTCACTCCATGCCTAACCAATTCCATCTTGCTTGTGAACTTCCTCATCATGTTCAAAGCCAATGTGTGGTTATAGATAAAACCAACAACTCCTATGCCTCTTTGAATTGCCATTTTAACTCTAGGCAATTTCCCAATGTCCTCCAAAATTAAGTCTATGCAATGGGCAGCACATGGAGTCCAAAACAGACGACTCCTCTTTGCTTCTAATAATCTCCCTAAAAACAAAATCAACAACCTAAAGTTAATAACAACATAACTAACAATTAGAATTTGAATTTGAGAAACTACATAACTTACCAGCCATCTTATAGTTACTTCCATTGTCAGAAATAACTTGGACAACATTGCTCTCTCCAATCTCTTCCACAAAACTATCCAATAGCTCAAAAATCTTTTCCCCAGTCTTCATATATCCAGAAGCATCGACACTTCTCACAAACATCGACCCTTTTGGACAATTCACCAAAAAATTAATCAATGTTCTATTCTTTCTGTCTGTCCATGCATCTGACATAATAGAACATCCATACAATGTTCGTTCTTCTTCATGGCCTTTCATCAATTCCTTTGTGTATTTCAACTCACTTTTAAGAAGAGGAACTCTACACTCATGATAGGTGGGACCCTTTAGATGAGGACCATAATTCCCAACAGCAGCAAGCATCAAATGAAAGCTTTTCGAATTCACAACATTAAAAGGAATCATGTTGGTAATCAAAAATCTTTCTATATGTTGTATTGTTCTTGTCCTAGCTTCCTTATCGAAACCATCCTTTATGTTTGTTTGCTTGGTAGCTTTACCCAATTTGATGGTTGTTTCAGGGTTCCTAAAAAAAAGAGCATCCAATGGACCTTTGACATTACTCTTCTTCTTAGCAATAGAATCTATAGAAATTTCGTTTTGTGGTCTTTTTCCTCCTTTTTGAATACTCATAATTTCTTGCAAGTCAGCCATCTGATCTTGTTCCTCTATCAGCTCAGCAATGGCAGCATCATCCTTTAACCCTTTTTTCCTCTCAAAGTCTTCCTTCAACAATGCTCTCACTTCTGGTGGTATTTTTCTGCAAGCTCCAACATCTCCTGTTATTCCCATTTGATGTCTTTTGGCCCTAGTAATTCCTCCATTAGTTGTTTTATGACAAAAATCACAAGTTACAGATTTCCTATCTTTAATATCTTTCAAGCTATTCCACTTCCAAGCAATGTCAAGGTTTTCTCCGGTTGGCTTCACTAAACCACAAGTTGCGGGTTGAGGGGAGGATGCCATGACTGAAACCGAAATAGAGAAGAAATTGGAAGAAAGGAATAGAGAAAAAAAGAAGAACAGAGGCAAAAAAACAGAAAGTAATAGAAAAAAACAGAGAGTAATAGAGAAAAGTAGAAGAAATTGGAAGAAAGGAATAGAGAAAAAAAGAACAGAGGCAAAAAAAACAGAGTAATAATAGAGAAAAAAATAGAACAAACTGAAAGAAAAACTGAGAAAAAAGAGGTAACAGAGGCAAAGTTAACGTAAAGCAGAAGAAGGGAATGGAGAACTCACCGTAAAGCTGCGCGTAGAAGAAAGGAATGGTAAACTCACCGTAAAGCTTCGCGTAGAAGAAAGCTGCGCGTAGAAGAAGGTAACAGAGCAAGCGCGAAGAAGACGTAGGAACAGTACCGTTTTTTACAACAGTAACAACAGTACCGTTTAATATATATAGTTATCTGCTTGCTTTTAAAAAACCCTAATTTTTTAATCTATTTAACCTAAAGACGAAATTACAGAAATACCCTTAATGAAATAACTAAACAATATAAAAACGAAGGGGTGTTTTCGTCATTCCCCTTCCATCTTCAACCTAGCGGATCTGTGTTAGATCCAGAAACCCGAGAACGCGTGAAAATCCGCGAAATCGCCGCCGCGACGCCGAAGTGCTCCGCTACGCCGTCGTTATCGCAGCCAAAGGCCGCTCCGCCGCTATAGCGCGCGATTTAAAACACTGATGGAAACCAATATGATTAAAGATAACTAAGAATGAAAATAGATACCTCCACCATTGAAACAAGAACTGCAAACATCATAGCACCTTCCCTTCCAAAGCTTGCAAAACAAGGCCAACTAGAGGCTATTCTACATAAGTATCAGCTATATGCAAACTAAGTTGATATTTCAATCAAAACTGAGGCCGTAAACAAGAAAAGAAGATCAAACACGAGGGTAAGTGTTTAGAATCATCTCATAAATTAATCAGTTGGCTTCTTAAGGAAAAGTTTGACAGTTGCTGTCAGCAATTGTAGTTGGACTAGTGCAGGTTCTTCAGGAAAACTTTCCAAGAAACTTTCAAGAAGCTCATCAGCATTGTCAATTCTTTCCGCATACTCACCAATTATCCAGATCATTGATGCCTACTGTTGTGCGAAAAGGTGATGTGCAAGTATACACAATCGCAACAAGTAATATATTGATAAGTAAAGTTCGTTCCCACAGGGATTGGAATTAATCTATGAAGTTTAAGTGATTAGAACCTTAGTGAAAAGAATTAAATAACAAGTGAAAGTGAAGAGTGGTAAACATTATAAGTTGTGATAAAACAGTATTAAGTTTGCAGTAATTAAAAGTGAGTTGGATAGCTCAATAGTTATGTAAGTCCCCAAGAGTAATGTTCAGATAATATTAGACGCTGTAGCGTTAAGCGCTGTAGCGCTTCAGAATCCTTAGACGCTGTAGCGCCTTGGTGGCGTGCCTTTCAGTCACTTTCGTCAAGGCTATGTTACAAGACTCCTATGTCTAGGCTCTAAATAAGTTTTACCCATGTATATTAAGCTCTTACAACATTTGCCTTATGAACTACTACTCCCCTATGTCTAGAGTTAAGTAGTGCTTCCTTTAAATGTCTTTAAAGGGTTTTCATTCATATCATTCCTTGAGTTCTCTTTGTGAACCATGTCTGTACCCACAAAGTTACCTTGTTTTAGTTGATCATTCCCAAACCAAGATTGAATGTATTATGACACAAGGAATAAAACACAAACATCATAATATTATACAAAAGTTACTCAAGGTTCATTACATACCAAGAACAATCCAACTACAACAAAGTTAGCTCATCACAAGTTCCATCAACATAATACAACTTGAGAGTATGTATTACCGTATGAAGACAAGAGAAGAGTGGTTGCAAAAGATGCACTCCAATGTTCCCAAGTAGTATACAAGAGATGAAGTTGAGGCGTGAGCAAAACCTTGGATGAGAACTTAGAAAACTATGCTAAAAATAAAAGCTCAAAAGTGTGTATCAATGGAGAGTGGCTACGGTGTCAAGTGTAAGTCCTCTCCTCAAAAATTACAACCACTTGTCTACGTGTGTTACCTCTTAGTGAAGTAATCTTAATTAATCTAAATAATATCTAAGTCTTAATAGTATAATAATATTACATGATGATAATTAAACTTAGATATTATCCTTAAAGCACTTCACAAAAAGTGGTAATGATGGAATACAACAACTATCACATGGGTTCCATTTAGGAGGCGCCAAGTGTAATTTAGCATCCATTTGAAAGTCAACAATTCCAGCTGAGAGGAAGAGATAAGGGTGGTGACTCATCATGTCCTCAAGTGGCCACACAAATATCTCAATGGTCAGCCGTCATATAACGCTGTAGCGTTTCCTTGATAGCACACGCTGCAGCGCTAAAGCAAAACATCAAACATATTCAAAAAGGCATTGACTATGCCCAACTTTTAAGGAATTGACTTATAACCTATATTTATTCTAATATTCATATATTCACATATTTAAGTACCAATATTACTTGAGAAATAAGCATAACTTAAGTATTAGGAGCATAAATAACCTATATAAAATAAGGTTATCACACCCCCAAACTTAAACCGTTGCTTGTCCCCAAGTAATGACACTTGAACAAGATAAAGTTCTTTATATAACTAGCTGCAGCTTTTAAATTAAACAGGATTTAATCAAAAGCTAAATCTTATCATTTTCACACACCATAGTGATCCACAATTCAAATAAAATCATTACTGCTCAGTTGTGAGTGTGTGATATCAAAGCTCAACTTAGTCCCTAGTTAATTTCAGAATCTCTCTAAGGTTTGAGAAGAATGGATTTCTTTTGGGTTAGGCAAAGAATGCTTTCAAAAAGAAGAGTGGAATAACAATTTCACACAAGATCTGAGGGGCTTCAAAGCACAGCAAAGGGCTTTAATTAGGCATTTTTCAGATTATTGGCCAGTGCATAAACTTTTGGTCTAGTGATCAAACGCCGTAGCGCTTCAAAGTCCGTAGACGCTGCAGCGCTAAATTTTATGATTAAAACTAGATGCTATCTTCATTACTAAGCTCCTTATTTGCATTTTCTTTTTATGCTTTTTGGAACAGCTCAGCAATTTATTTAAGATATTTTGCAACTTTTTTCAAGACCACATTCATTTTTATTTTTCATTTTGCAAAGACCAATTTATCATCTTTTGTTCCTAGCCTTAACATAACCGATGCACCCCCAAACTTAGCTTTTAAAACCACTCTCAATTTTTAATGAAAACTTGACTAACCCTTGGTTGTCCAAAACTTAACTTCATCCTTAGATTATTCCTAGCTAACTAGGTTCTTTACTAAGCTTGGATTTTGTGTAAAAGCAGCAACAACATCATTTCATTGTTTACACAATGCTGCCTTACTCAAAAATTCTTATTTATATTTGGCTATATGAATCAGCTTTTGCTTACTAAGAAATTTAAAACATGCAGCTAATCATACTTCCCATTCAAGCATAGAAAATATTCAAAAACATGCAACACATGCAAAACATGGCATAATTATACTAAATATTAAAAAAAAACATCATTGTACTTAATTTAAAACATTATTAACCATAAGGTCCTCCCCCAGAAATTAAATTTAGCAGTGTCCTCACTGCTTGCTTGACAAGAAAGGGAGAGGCCTTAAAACAACAACAAAATAAGGTACAAAGTACATAACTGGCATAAGAAGCCAACAATTCTTGCCTTATTAGGCCTTCTTGAGCCTCTTACTGGCTCTTGAAGGTGCTGGGGCTCCTTTTTCTGGCTTCTTCTTCTTTGGCTGAGGTGGAGCAGTCTTTTCAGCCGCTACAGCGGTTGGTGGCACTGTAGCGCTTGTTTCCTGTACTGCTGCCGCTGCAGCGTCTGATTCCTGCACTTCTTCTTCCTCTTCTGTTTGTTCTTTCTCCTGCTCTTCCACCTGTTCTTCCAGCACTGGCTCTGTTTCATCTTGCATATTCACCAGCTCCTCAGCAGCCTCTTTTTCAGATTCCTCTTCTGTGAGGTGCACCTCAGGCAATGGGTCACTAGGTAGTGCAGACATAGTTGCTGTAGCACCTACTGGCTGAATACCTTCTTCTGGGTACTCAGCCAGTTTGACACCTGAGGCTCTTCTAGGCTTTATGTATGACTGGTAAATTTTCTTGAGCTGCTCGGTGGGTTTTTCTTTTGGTGCTGGTTTGGTTGTTTTGGCAGTGGGAGTTGGTTTGGAAGGTGTGGTTTTTGGTTTCTTTGGGCTTGGGGTTGGATCACATTGTATTTCTTCAGCCTGGTCCTCCTCCTCACTCTCAGTTTCTTCTTCAGACTCACTTTCCTCTCCTGATGATTCTTCATCATCTTGCTTTTCCATTTCTTTCATTACTGCAATTGTTTCTTCTTCATCTTCCTCACTAATGTTCTCAATGTCATCAGAATCCATGCTTTCCTCCTCTACTACAGCTTTTTGCACTTTCTTGGCTGGGCTAGGCTTTGTTTTCTTTGCTTTCTTTAATGGACTAGCCTCAACCTTTTTCTTTTCTGCCTTAACTCCCTTTTTCTCTTGCTTTTTAATTGGCTCTTCTTCTAGCAGCCAATCAGGGAATTGAGGAGGGGGAATTGATGTTTTTCCTTTGGATATTTGAGCATACAATGCTTTTTCCCACTCAAATTTTTCTTTCACAAATTTGCAGAGGACCTGCTGCTTCAGCTCTAAGCGCTGTAGCGCTTGAGAGTCAGAAGACGCTGTAGCGGCAGGTTTCTGCTTAACTTTGAAAATGCAAGGAAATGCCCCAAGAGGGGATCTTCTTTCTTCTTTCATTTCTACTTCTACATCAGCCTCCAGACATAACTCAGAAATTAAACAAGGAAAATATAAGTTACCTCCCTTTTTAACTCTGCATTTCTCTATCTCTCTGGCTATCAATCTGCCCACGTCTATCTTTTCTCCTGCCATTATAGCATCAATGACAATGAGTCTTTCTTTCTCCACAAATGTTGTGTGAGATGTTGGCAGCAGGGAGTGTTTGATAAAACTACACCACAGATTTGCTTCTTCACAGAGATAGGCTTTTTTAATTTTGTATTCAGCTCCAAATTTTTCCCAAGTTGATCCTTCCACACAAATCCTTCTTCGAACAGCTTCCATTTCCTCATCTCCCCAGTTCAGAACTTTAGTTTCCAGCGCTTTTCCATGATAACCTAGATGGAAGATATCATTGATTGTTCTGGAGTTGAAGTTTACAGTTTCTCCTCTTACTAGTGAATGGGTTTGAGGCTTTCCTTCCTTAGGTTCTTCAATGCCAGAATAGAACTCTCGTACCAAAGATGTCATGTAATCTTTGCGATGCTTGATGAAACTCTCCCATCCCAGCGATGTGACAGCGGTTGAAAAAGCATCAGGAGCATTTTCTGTCTTGAATCCTCTTTCAGCTATGAAATCCATCTTCCAGAACCTTTGAGGATCTTGAGCTGCCTTAGGCATGGTGTTTTTCGTAGGATTTGAGGGTTCTGGTTTCTTAGTAGCTCCTTTACCAGATCGTTTGAGTGCGGCTTGCTTTTTGGTCATGGTTGGTTAAGAGTTTTGCGTATTTGCTTCTGGGCGCTTTGGGAAGTGTTGGTGTGTGTTGGGACGAAGGAAGAAGAAGGAGTGGAAGTTTATGAGTGGTGATTGTAACGGTTGCGAGCAGTTTCTGCGATAAAGGAAAGAGAAAGAGAAAAGAAAATGGTGGCGTGGGGAGTTGTGGATATTAAAGTTACGGTTTTGTGAGTGAAGTGGGAGAGAGAAGATGAAACTGTTGATTTGACAATGGCAGGTGAGTAGGTGCACGTGCTTGTCAGGCTAGGGATGGGGGTACAGTGCCAGCTCATCCTGAGCAGGATCTTTTTATTTTTTTGTTTGACCTCACCCAGTCCTGATTTAAGACAAACGCTACAGCGTCGTTGTTCTAAGAAACCGCTACAGCGCTTAACCTAATTTCCTGCACAGAGAATAAACATAACAATTTTGTTAGAATTCTTGGGGTGCCTCCCAAGAGCGCTTGCTTTTAAAGTCTGCAGCCAGACTTTCTCTTTCAAATTAGAGATCTTTAAGCTCAATTGTGGTTTTGTCCCTTACCACATTTTCACCAAAATATTGTTTAACCCTTTGGCCATTCACTTTGAAGGTGGTATTGGTGGTCACATCATAGAGGTCTACAGCCCCATGGCTATATATTTTCATTAATTGAAAAGGGCCTGACCACCTGGATTTTAACTTTCCAGGAAACAACCTTAACCTGGAGTTGTAAAGCAATACCTGTCCTCCTTCTGTGAGATCTCTTTTTATCAGTTTTTGATCATGCCACACCTTGGTCTTCTCTTTATAGATTGCTGCATTCTCATAGGCAAAATGCCTAAGTTCTTCCAATTCATTCAATTGCAGCAATCTAGCATCTCCTGCTTTCTTGTAGTCAAAATTGAGTTTTTTTAGAGCCCAATGGGCCTTGTGTTGAAGTTCAATTGGTAGGTGACAGGACTTCCCATAAACCAACCTATAGGGGGACATCCCCAAAGGTGTTTTATAAGCTGTTCTGTAGGCCCATAAAGCATCATCTAGATGTATTGACCATTCTTTCCTTGAAGGCCCTACCATTTTTTCCAACATTCTTTTTATTTCTCTATTTGACAATTCAGTTTGACCACTAGTCTGTGGATGATAAGCAGTTGCTATTTTATGTTTGACTCCATATTTAGCCAATAGGGTCTCAATTAGTTTATTACAAAAATGAGATCCCTCATCACTTATGATGGCTCTAGGAGTTCCAAAACGAGTGAAAATGTTTTTCAATAAAAATTTGCTCACAGACCTTGCATCATTGTTGGGTAAAGCAACAGCTTCCACCCATTTTGAAACATAGTCTACTGCTACTAAAATGTATAGGTTTCCATGAGAAGGGGGAAAAGGTCCCATGAAATCCATTCCCCAAACATCAAAGAGTTCAACCTCTAGAATGTTTGTTAAAGGCATTTCATGTTTGTTTGAAATATTCCCTGTTCTCTGGCACCTGTTACATTTTTTAACAAAGTCTTGAGCATCTCTGAAAAGTGAAGGCCAAAAGTAGCCAGATTGCAATACCTTTGCAGCAGTTCTAACACCACCAAAATGCCCACCACATGGTGCAGAATGGCAGTGCTGTAGCACTTGAATTTGTTCTTCCTCTGCTAGGCATCTCCTCATTAACTGGTCTTGACACTTCTTGTATAGAAAAGGTTCATCCCAATAATATTGTTTCATTATGTGGAAGAACCTTCTTCTTTGCTGATAAGTCATCTCAGCAGGTACCACCTTGCTAACCAGAAAGTTTACTATGTCAGCATACCAAGGTGTTGCAGGTTCAGCCGCTACAGCGTCAAGTGTTGTTACATTGACCGCTACAGCGGTTACTGAGTCATCAGTCATTGCCAACAGCTGTTCATCTGGAAAGTATTCCTTAATCTCCCCACCTGCTGTTCCTGCAATATCTCTTTCTAATCTAGAAAGATGGTCAGCAACTTGGTTCTCCACTCCCTTTTTGTCCCTTATTTCTAAATCAAATTCTTGGAGTAGGAGAACCCACCTAATTAGCCTAGGCTTTGCATCTTTTTTTGTTATCAAATATTTAATGGCTGAATGGTCTGTGAAGACTATTACCTTGGTGCCAACCAAATATGATCTAAACTTATCAAATGCAAAGACTACAGCTAATAGTTCTTTTTCAGTGACTGTGTAATTCAATTGAGCTTCTACAAGTGTTTTGCTAGCATAATATATAGAGTGAAAAATTTTATCATACCTTTGCCCAAGGACAGCTCCAATGGCAAAGTCACTAGCATCACACATAAGCTCAAAAGGCTTACTCCAGTCAGGAGCTATAATAACTGGTGCTGTTATTAAAGCTTTCTTTAACTTATCAAAGGCTAATATGCATGTTTCATCAAATATAAAGGGGTTATCATGCTGTAGCAGTTGGCACAAAGGTTTGGAGATTTTTGAAAAATCTTTTATGAATCTCCTATAAAATCCAGCATGCCCCAAAAAGCTTCTAATACCTTTGATGTTTGTTGGAGGAGATAGCTTCTCAATGACCTCTATTTTTGCCTTGTCCACTTCCAATCCTTTTTTTGATACCTTATGCCCCAAAACTATACCTTCTTGCACCATAAAATGGCATTTCTCCCAGTTCAGCACAAGGTTAGTTTCTTCACATCTAATCAAGATTTCTTCCAAGTTGGATAAGCATAAATGGAATGTTTCTCCAAATACAGAGAAATCATCCATGAAGACTTCCATGGATCTTTCAATGTAATCAGAGAAAATTGCCATCATACACCTTTGGAAAGTGGCAGGTGCATTACACAGGCCAAATGGCATCCTTCTAAAAGCAAAGGTGCCATAAGGACAAGTAAAAGTAGTTTTCTGCTGGTCCTCAGGTAATATTGCAATCTGGTTATAACCTGAATAACCATCAAGAAAGCAATAAAATTCTTTACCTGCTAGCCTGTCCAGCATCTGGTCAATGAAAGGTAATGGAAAATGGTCCTTTCTAGTTGCCTTATTCAACCTCCTATAATCCATGCATATTCTCCAGCCTGTTATCTTTCTGGTTGGAAGCAGCTCATTCATTTCATTTGTTATTACTGTTACCCCTCCCTTCTTTGGCACACACTGCACAGGACTAACCCATGCACTGTCAGAAGTAGGGTATACAATACCTGCATCCAACCACTTGATGATTTCCTTCTTCACCACCTCTTTCATAATTGGATTTAACCTCCTCTGCCCTTCAATGTAATTTTTAGAGTCTTCCTCTAACACTATTCTGTGCATACAAATGGTTGGACTGATACCTTTTATGTCTGACATTTGCCAACCAATTGCCTTTTTATGCCGCTGTAGCGTCTGAATCAGATCCTGTTCCTGCTTTTCAGAAAGGTCAGCAGCAATTATAACAGGCAAAGTACTATTGTTACCTAGATAAGCATATTTGAGGTGTGAAGGTAAATCTTTAAGTTCCAGAGTTGGTGGTTGTTCAGTGGAGGGGAGATCCTTTCTTATATCTGCATTCTCCTGCTCCAATGATTCATATCTCTTAGCCCAGATTTCTTTGGCTGTCTGTTCCTCCTCTCCCGTAGCTTCTGTATCAGACCATGTATCTTTACTGTTGTTCAGTAGTTCCCTCAGATGATCTGTGCTTTTCTGGAAGTGATCTTGAACTACTTTATCAATGACAGACACAAAGGAGCACTCTTCAATATTGGGATCTGGAAATTTCATAGCATTGAGAATGTTGAACTTGACTTCTTGGTCATTGACCCTCATGATCAATTCTCCTCTTTGCACATCTATCAAAGTTCTTCCAGTGGCCAAGAATGGTCTTCCCAATATGATGGGTACCTCTTTATCTGCATCAAAGTCTAAGATTACAAAATCAACAGGAAATACAAATTTGTCTACCTTTATTAGAACATCTTCTAAGATTCCTTCTGGATATGCAAGAGTTCTATCAGCAAGCTGCAGTGTAAGTGAGGTAGGTCTGGCAGTTCCCACTCCTAGCTGAGTGTATATGGATTTAGGCATGAGATTTATACTGGCTCCCAAATCACATAGGGCACGGCCAGAGTAAAAATTTCCAATTGAGCATGGTATAGTAAAACTGCCAGGATCCTTTGATTTGGGTGGGAGCTTGTTTTGCATCATCATGCTGCATTCCCCAGTCATTGCCACTGTTTCAAACTCCCCTAGTCTCCTCCTCTTACTAAGCACATCCTTCATGAACTTTGCATAGTTAGGCATTTGTTGGAGAGCCTCCACCAAAGGAACATTAATGTGCAATTGTTTAAGGACTTCTATGAATTTGTTGAATTGCTTGTCTTCATGAGCCTTTCGAAGTCTTTGAGGATATGGAGGATCTGGGTATGTTGGAATAATTTTGGGTGGTGGTGGTGTTCTCTCAACAACAGGCGCTGTAGCGGTAGGTTCAGGCGCTATAGCGTGTGTTGTAGGTTCTTTTTGTTTTTCAGAATTTTGGTTTTTTTCATCATCTAAAACAGTTGAAGATCCTATCAAATCTCTCCCACTCCTTAAGGTTATAGCTTTTACATGCTCCTTCCCTGTAGTGCCTGAAGTTGAAGCTTCTGTAGTGGATGGTAGTGATCCACTAATTCTTTGGGAAAGGACATTAGCCATCTGCCCCATCTGCACTTCTAGATTTTTAATGGAAGCTTCATGAGTTTTCAGGGCTGTCTTGCAATCACTCATGAAACCTTTCATCAATCCTTCTAATGAATTATCTATCACAGGTGCATTCTGTCTTTGGTAATTCTGAGCAGGGAATCCTGGTGGATTTGCTGGAGCACTATAATTAGGTGCTGTTGCATTGTTGGCTCCCCATCTGAAATTGGGGTGGTTCTTCCAACCAGGATTATAGGTATTTGAATAGGGATTATTGTTTTTATTGAAACCCACAAAGTTCACAGAGACAGGATTACCAGGACATTCTTCATACAAATGCTCTCCTCCACAATATACACAGCTTACTGACCCTGGAGAGGCTTGCTCAATAACAGCTACTGTAGGTTCATGTACTGCTGCAGCGGTAACCGCTACAGCGTTTGATGTGCTCATAGATTTTATCATGTTAGTAAGAGAGGCAACCTGTGCAGATAAAGCAGAAACTTCACTTACTTCATGCACACCAGCTACCTTCTTTTGCTGAGCTAACCTTTCTGTAGGCCATTGATAGCTATTTGTGGCAATGTCATCAATCAGTTCACATGCCTCATTATAGGAGGTTTTCAACAACACACCCCCTGAAGAAGCATCTAGCATTTGTCTGGTTGTTGGATCTAGTCCATTGTAGAAGGTCTCCATTTGAATAATCACAGGTATACCATGATGATGGCACTTTCTCAACAGCTCTTTCCATCTCTCCCATGCCTCAAACAGTGTTTCAGCATCTCTTTGTCTGAATGCAGTAACCTCATTCCTCATTCTTGCATTCTTACTTGGGGGAAAGTATTTTGCTAAGAATTTCTCAGCCATTTCATTCCAAGTATGGATAGAGTTAGGCTCAAGAGAAGTTAACCAGGCCTTAGCTCTATCCTTCAAGGAATAAGGAAAAAGTTTTAATCTGAATGCATCATCACTTACCCCTGGAATGATGAAGTTACTGCAGACTTCCAAAAATTGCTTTAAGTGTAAATATGGGTCCTCTTGAGGAGCACCACCAAACTGTCCCACTGTTTGCAACATTTGGAACATCATAGGTTTGAATTCAAACTGAGCTGTGTTGAGAGTAGGTCTTGCTATGCTTGTCTCCATGGTTTGTGGATCAAACACAGCATAGTCCCTCATTGGTCTATCTCTGTCATTTACCATTTGAGCAGGTCCTTCATTTATGAATTGATGTCTATACCAGTCCTCTTGGTCATGTAAGGTTGGAGTGGGTGGCTGATTTCTACCTCTACCCCTTCCACCTGGTTTAGTTCCTCCTCTACCAGAGCTAGATCTACCATGTAAAGTGGTAGCTCTACCATAATTGGTCCTATGGCTATGTTCTGACATGGTGGGTCTGAGCCTGTGAAGATGTCTTAGCTTCCTGAACCTTCTCTCTGGTTCTGAGTATGGTTCAAATTCTGGTGGTTGAGACCTGGGCATACGCTGTAGCGCTTACTGCTGCAGCAACAAGAAACAACACACCAGTGTAAAATAGGCACTAAGTTTACTAAAAACTTAAACAATGAAAATTAAATGCAATCCCCGGCAACGGCGCCAAAAACTTGTTGTGCGAAAAGGTGATGTGCAAGTATACACAATCGCAACAAGTAATATATTGATAAGTAAAGTTCGTTCCCACAGGGATTGGAATTAATCTATGAAGTTTAAGTGATTAGAACCTTAGTGAAAAGAATTAAATAACAAGTGAAAGTGAAGAGTGGTAAACATTATAAGTTGTGATAAAACAGTATTAAGTTTGCAGTAATTAAAAGTGAGTTGGATAGCTCAATAGTTATGTAAGTCCCCAAGAGTAATGTTCAGATAATATTAGACGCTGTAGCGTTAAGCGCTGTAGCGCTTCAGAATCCTTAGACGCTGTAGCGCCTTGGTGGCGTGCCTTTCAGTCACTTTCGTCAAGGCTATGTTACAAGACTCCTATGTCTAGGCTCTAAATAAGTTTTACCCCTGTATATTAAGCTCTTACAACATTTGCCTTATGAACTACTACTCCCCTATGTCTAGAGTTAAGTAGTGCTTCCTTTAAATGTCTTTAAAGGGTTTTCATTCATATCATTCCTTGAGTTCTCTTTGTGAACCATGTCTGTACCCACAAAGTTACCTTGTTTTAGTTGATCATTCCCAAACCAAGATTGAAAGTATTATGACACAAGGAATAAAACACAAACATCATAATATTATACAAAAGTTACTCAAGGTTCATTACATACCAAGAACAATCCAACTACAACAAAGTTAGCTCATCACAAGTTCCATCAACATAATACAACTTGAGAGTATGTATTACCGTATGAAGACAAGAGAAGAGTGGTTGCAAAAGATGCACTCCAATGTTCCCAAGTAGTATACAAGAGATGAAGTTGAGGCGTGAGCAAAACCTTGGATGAGAACTTAGAAAACTATGCTAAAAATAAAAGCTCAAAAGTGTGTATCAATGGAGAGTGGCTACGGTGTCAAGTGTAAGTCCTCTCCTCAAAAATTACAACCACTTGTCTACGTGTGTTACCTCTTAGTGAAGTAATCTTAATTAATCTAAATAATATCTAAGTCTTAATAGTATAATAATATTACATGATGATAATTAAACTTAGATATTATCCTTAAAGCACTTCACAAAAAGTGGTAATGATGGAATACAACAACTATCACATGGGTTCCATTTAGGAGGCGCCAAGTGTAATTTAGCATCCATTTGAAAGTCAACAATTCCAGCTGAGAGGAAGAGATAAGGGTGGTGACTCATCATGTCCTCAAGTGGCCACACAAATATCTCAATGGTCAGCCGTCATATAACGCTGTAGCGTTTCCTTGATAGCACACGCTGCAGCGCTAAAGCAAAACATCAAACATATTCAAAAAGGCATTGACTATGCCCAACTTTTAAGGAATTGACTTATAACCTATATTTATTCTAATATTCATATATTCACATATTTAAGTACCAATATTACTTGAGAAATAAGCATAACTTAAGTATTAGGAGCATAAATAACCTATATAAAATAAGGTTATCACCTACTCGAAAGAAAACAAAAAGATAAGCATCTGTGATATTGCCAAATGACAGTTACATAGGCACTCAAAATCAAGTACCTTGGCTTCGGGCTCATCCAAGGTATCTAAGCTCTCACAAAGAGTTGCAATTATGGACTCATATCTGCAAAATGGAACAAATTTTCAAATAAAGTTAGAAGTATGACACTGATAGTTAATTTTGCTATCTTCTCCCCCCACCCCCCCCCCCCCCCCCCCCCCCCCCCGCTAAAAAAAAAGCAGATGAGCAAAGATAACATTACGTATTGGGGTATCTCCTAAATCTATCTTTGATAACAATGATTGCCTCTTGAACAACATAATTTACTTTTATCTTGATCAACTCAAGCAAAACACTAATGCATCTTTCAGCCTTCCTGACAAACTCTACATCAACTTCAGTAGCATATTCCTTGAATTCCAATAAAACCTGCCAATATCAAAACCAACAGATCAACAAAAAAAATTTACCCTTGTTTAATTTGCCAAATATAGTGAGGCTGCAAGGACCAAAAGTGTAACGAGAAAGTGTGTGTAAATGCGGAGATCCTTTCTGAAGGGAAAACCTTTGAAGGGGAGAGCTCTCTCCAATTCTCAATCATTCAATAAAATTGTTCATACAATTTCATTTGTTTCAATAAATTTACCAATTCATTTCTTTGGGTTTGTAATAGAGCCTCATCAATCAAAATAACATGTTTGTTCATTGAAAAAATTACATTAGAGAAAAGAAATAAAGTACAAAATTTAAATATCCTCTGAAACAGAGAACATAAACAAGAGAGTTAAATGGATCATGAGCGATGAATGAATCTTATCAAAGGCGTAGGATAAATGAACAACACGTCTTTGGTAGGACACATTTCGTGCGGTATTCGCTCAAATCACTATAGAACTCACCTTTTAGAAAATGAAAAATTGGGGGGAGGGAGGGAAATATTAACTGATAGCAGTATAATGTAAAGCATACCTGATCTATATTTCGATCTGAAGCAAGTTTTATCATAATTTCTAACTTCTCCATTTTCACATAGATGGGATCATTGTACTTGCAGAAGAACACCTACAGATAGAATAAGAGATCCATAATCATCCCATCATTCAATATGGAGTCAAGAAGGTTCTTCGCTGGTGCCCTAGTTTATTACAAATTTAAAAAACTCGGTGACAAGTTCACAAACTAAAACTTAGACCACTACCTTAATTTCATGGGCAAGAATTGTCGGCCTTCTTTGTACAATAAGATTGATATTTCGCAGGGCAACATACTGTATCTCGGGTTCTGCTGAGAGTAATGTCACAAGAGGAGGAGCCATCTTTTTGCAAAGATTACGGACTACATCAGTACTGGTGATGAGCTCCATTTGTTGGAGGATCATCTACATACCATTAAAAACGGTGGTTAGCAAACCATGCAAAATGTGATCTCTGATTCTTCAATATTGACAAACGGTAATGCGAGATAGCAAACAATAGGGGAAGGGAAAATCACCTTAACTGCTGATAGCACAACTGCACAATTGGCATGCTGTAATCGTGGGGGTAACTCTTTCTACGATGTTTTCTGCCTCACGCGCGTCAGCAGCCTTATATCTAGAAAGAGCATCCAGTATAAAAACTTGACCCCATCTGGTACATGAAGTAAAAGCATGTTATGTCAGATTGATTGAAACAACACTGTCAAAGATGGACGAAGAAAAGACAGGATGATGACAACTGAAACATTGGCTAATAAATTACAGTACTGGAGACAACACAAAATAACTCAGTGATGCTTTCTTTCTGCTTTTATGATACAAGTGATCCTCAAGATCGTCATCCCATTCTCATAGATACAAACTCTACAAAGGATAGTTTATGAACATAGATATCCCTAAGAGAACAAAATCATAATGAAAATCAGCTATTACAGATAGCATGAGATTGAACCATAAACTATTGCACCCTCGATCTTAGATAGACTTATAGAGAGTGTATTCTTTCATTTCTACCATGGTTATCATAATTCAAGTAGTGGGCCCTAGTGGGGATGTTTTAAACAACTATGAGCTGTCCACCGTGAGAACAAAGTGAATGTTAAGGGAGAGAACATTATTAGGTAACTCCCTTGGTTGGAATACTTAGCTACTTAGAGAATGACAGATGATAAGCAATCGATTTAGAGGGGTCATCATTAGTTTTGGAGATGATTTTAGAGGGGCAGAGACCTAGGTCTTCCAAATACCTGGAATGTAGTAGAGTTTCTACCAATAAACACTATTTTCTTCTATATTCTGAAAAAGCACCTATCAGAGGAGTTGCCCTATAACTGAAGTAAAATACATTTCCAATTTCAATAATAAAAACAAAATTATAAAACAGAAACTTACTCTGTACATTCATTTAAAGTAGTGAGGAGCTTTGAGAGTGTGAGACTAGTAATATCAAAGATGGGTTTACTGCTATTGTCCTGAACCTCAGCAAGTGCTGCCACAGCATTAACTACAACCATTGGATTATTATCAGATATCAAATCCTTCAGTGATTCCAAAAAATGCCTATCCTCAACTAACTCTGCATTTATATCGTAAAGCTTTGCAACACAAATGGCTGCTGTCTTGCGAACATACGGGTCATCATCCAGTCAAAATATATCAAACACAAGGGAAGGTTACAAATAGGTAGGCCAAATAAACATGTCACTGTAATTAACACAAAGAAATCAAAACAGTGGAATTTCAAACTTATAATAATAGACACATGCAATGATAAAGCACTGTGTGCATACCTTTAGGCATCTTTGAAGGGGATCACATAGATACTCAGTAATTTTATCAACGCGAATGCAGCCCATTGTCCGCACAGCCAAGAGAAGCAATACTGCCCATTGTCCGCACAAAAACTACAAAATAGAAGCAATACTGAAAAAACACACATAACACAACCCTAAAGTCATGTTGCTTCAACTTCCCACTAAATTGAAGGCGGTTATTACGTACCTCGGAGAGAAGCTGATTCTTGGGAAGCAATTTCGCGACTTCTGGAGGCAGAACAACATGCCTGAACAATAAATTGAAACAAAATTATAAATCCATAAAACACAGTTAATCACCGAGAAGATAAACGAATCGATTAAAAGGAGTGCATACCTATCCTCATAAGCATCATCAAAATACTTCTCGGAGTACTGGATTTGATTCATGTTCAAATCAAAAAAACTAGGGTTTGCAATTTAGAGATTGCGGATCGAACAGAGACGGAGAGAATGCATGGAATCTAGATCGATGTTGAAGTGAGAAAGGGTTGGGAATGCAAAGGGAAAAGAGGAAACTGGATAAGGGTAAGGGAAACGGGAATGGGAAGCAAGAATGGGCAACAGAAGGAAAGGGAAAATGGGAAGGGAAACATACTCACGAGTGGTTTTTGCGGTAGTGAGAGAACAGGGGTGGATGACGGCGGCCAAGAGCAATGAGCAAGGGTGGACGAAGGTTGTGGCTGAGAGAGCAAGGAGCTAGGTTTTGGCGGAGAGAGCTCAGAAAGAGCGATGGAAAAAGCGAACGTGTGAGGAGAATGTATAAAATAATTAGGAAAATATTTATTTATTTATTGTCTTTTAAGCGTGAGAGAGAAAAAGGGAACGCGTGATAAATAAATTAAGCATTCAAAGTCGGACACAAGAGATATCTGACTTGGAAAGCTAAGCGCCAAAACTTTTATTTCATCTTAATTACAAAATTGCCACCGCGTCCACTTTTAAAGTCGGATATTTGAGTATCCGACTTAAAAACCCCAATTCTATTCCAATTTTTCCACTAGTGATAGATAAACTTAGGAACATGCTTAAAAACTTGTTTTGGCTCTGGGGCCTTCCGCTCCTTATTATATTCCACACCATAGTGCATACTTTTTTTACAATTGCTAGTGGTATGATCAATAGCCGTGCAATTCAAACAGAAAAGAAGCTAATTTTCATACTCAATACCCACAAAGAAGGCATAACCATCCCTTTCAACTAGAATTTGATTCCTAAGCTTTGATTTCAAATCTATATTAACCAGAATGCGAGCAAAATGACCAAATGATCTGTCAAATGAGCTTTTACTTATTGTATCATCTAGAGTAATTGGCGTGCCAACACGGCTAGCAATTGCAAAAAGAATTTTTGGACGCCAATATTCTTGAGGAAGACCTGTGAGCCTAATCCAGCATTGTGCAAATGTATGTTTTATAATAGAAGGATTAAAATCGGGATGCCAGGCGAACAACCGAAGCAAACCTGGCTTGCAAAGCCAAGGGGATTGCGACTGTATTCTACTTAAATCATCAATTGAAGAAAAAGCAAATTCATGGTAACCTTTCCCCAAAGAGATAAGACCCCAGTTACCAAAGATATTGAAGTTTGGATCTCAAAACACCAAATTTGATAGGAGTATCTCCCTTTGATAGAAACAATTTGCTAAGAAGACGAGTCTTACATCCCTCCAAGCCTGCTACATATTCTTCTTACAGACCGTAGGGACGCAGGCTTTTGCAGAAATTCCTCAGGGAACATCCAAGCCTCCCGCAACGCAACATAATCTTTCTCCAAGACCTGCTCTTTGATTGGCTGGACTTGTGCAGGCTACGACAGGTCTACAGAGTGCAGACTGTCGGCCATTCAGCGGCCAGTAGCAGCGAGAAGCAGAAACCCTAGCTGAGGGTGAATAGGGGCCGCCTAGCCTCCTATATTTATATATGTCATATTTGTATTGAACAACAATACTCATTCTTGTAATAAAAAACAACCCTCATTATTAATTGATCAATCATTTATTTATATATATATATATAGAGAGAGAGAGAGAGAGAGAGAGATTAATGATGATATTCACTTGAATCTTTTTATACACTTCAAAATAAATTCAATCAGACCATTCACTACAAGAAATTTGACATAATTTCTCTATTTCTATATTAATACTTTAATAACTTTGATTTTGATTGGGTTAGGAAGATACATTTTTTCACACACTATGAAATAAATTCAATTAGACTCCTTATATATCAATACTCTAATGACTTCGCATTTTATTGGCTTGGACACATATATTTGTGGTAAAAATGAATTTGTCGCCATACCTTTAAAATCCGGTTTAAAACATCCCATCGAAATTCACGCACCACACCCAACCAAAACCATTAGCGTGTCGTTAAAGCCGCACAACCGTGAACCCTGAAGCGACGACCCTAACTAGAAAGCCTATGTGGGTGATGGCACAAAGGTACAAACAACAAAAAGAGAATGCCATTGCAATTTTATTTTTATAGAGCACCAATGCACCCTAAACTTTACATATATGTATTGAACAACAATGGTCATTTATTAATTTATCAATCAATCAATCAATTATATATATATATATATATATATATATATATATATATATATATATATATATATATATATATATATACACACACACATAGAGAGAGAATATTAATGAGTTTTACTTGAAGTGTATTTTTTTTTACAAATGATTTTTACTTGAAATGTTATTCATTACATTCTTTTCACAAACTTTGAAATAAATTCAATTAGACCATTTCTATATAATTATTTTTGGTATAAACTGGGTATCCTCTGCGGGTAACTGCAGGACTAATCCCTCGAGCCGGGTAGGACCACAATGGCCGGCAAAGCTCTCCCTCAAGAGATTTAACACTGCTGCATGCCCAATGCTGAATTCAAACCTAGGACCTTGGTGAAAGACTTTGATTTTGATTAATACTCTAATGACTTTGATTTTGATTTTGATTTTATATTAATACTCTAATGACTTTGATTTTGATTTTTTTGGTATAAATCGGGTATCATCTGCATGCAAGTGCAGGGAGACTAATCTCTCGAACCGGGTAGGACCACAATGTGTGGCAAAACGCTCTCTCTCTCTAGAGATTTAACATTGCTGTTTTCCCAAGTCTGGATTCGAACCTAATACCTTGATTGAACATATATTTTTCGCACACTTTTAAATAAATTCAAGATGAATACGGGTCAAAATGAATGTTTGCATTTAAAGAAACTTATAGGGTGCCTTTTTTTGTTGCAAACATGGTTAATTCAACAAATTGTTTGAGAAATTAATGACAAAACAAGAAACTAAACTACAAAAACTCAATTCTCCCCCCACTATTTCAAAAGACAAAATACGCGAGCACGCGCGCATACTATTTTATAACATATATTAGTATATATATTATGTATATAAAAAGAGTGGGGATCAAGAGTAATTTTTGTAAGAGTTATTCTGTCTAATATCTTTTTGTAGACATCAAATTAATATTTCTAATGAGTAGATCAAAAATGCAAATTTTCATTAAATTTTCAAAATATTTGATCTTTGATCAAATAAGTTCAATTCAACGTATATTATACTTTTTAAAATACAAGTACAATATGGACTATAAAATTCAATAGCTACATATATTCAATTCTATAATTTATAGTATGCATGATCATTAAGATAATATAAAACTATTCAACGCTTGGATCAGTAAAATTTAATGTGTTCAAAGAGATATTAAGTGAGGTAACTCTACAAGAGTTACTATTGAAGTAAGTCGTTCCCCACTCATAAAATTATGTATTATGTCTTATTTTATTCAATACTAGTATTTTACCCGTGCATACGCACGGGTGATACTCTATGATCGGTGTATTGCCATGAAGTCATAATAGTAATTTGAAAGATAATCATAAGTTGTGAACAATGTCTAAAATGTATGATTTGAAATTCAAAGTGAAAAGAGATAGGTATTATGTCATATAAGATACAAATGAAAATTATATTGAGTCGAAGAAAATAAAGGAGATTGATAATCAGAATTACATTGATCCATAATAATGTATTGGGACATTAGAGGTAAAATATGCATCCCCGTTGACCCTCCCGTTTGCATACCCGTTGGCACTCCCGTTGGCGCTCTCGTTACCTCTCTCGTTGCCACTCCCGTTGTCAGTCTCTCGTTGTCGCTCCCGTTGCCACATGTTAACTCATATTATTCTATATGATTTAATATTAAATAAATCATATTCGTTTAATTATAAGTAAGTTATTTTGTAAAGGCTGTCAAAAAAAAAGTTATTTTGTAAAGTTTGGTACTGGCTTAAGTTGTATTTTTATAATTCTTAGTAGTTAAATTGATTGATTTTAATTGTTTTAATAGAGAGATTATTGTAAATAATAAATTTTAGATAGAGTAAAAATGAAGAAAAAAGAAAATAAGACTTTTTAAAATATGCATCCACGTTGGCGCTCTGTTGGCGCTCTCCTTGCCTCTCTTGTTTCCACTCATGTTCCCGTTGTCGCTCTCGTTGTCGATTCCATTGCCACTCTCGCATTGCCGCTCTCGTTGTGTTCCAAGTTTTAATAGAGAGTTTATAGTAAATAGTAAATTTTAAATTATTTAATTATTGAGTGTGATATTAATTTAATAATTTATTTTTTTGGAATAAATAATTTTGAAACTATTGTTAGAGGTATGGTTTTTTTTGACAATTGGTAGTAATTAAATTGATTATTTTAGTAGTTTGAGCAAATTATAGAAATAGTTAAAAAAATTATGTTTTTAGTAAAAAAACTGACAAAAAGTGATTTTTTATGGAAAGAAAAACTGAAAAAAAATATTGGAAAAAAACTGAAAAAAAAAGTTGGTTTTAAAATTTGTTGTTTTTTTCCTTTTGCTGCATCAGTTGCAACTTCTGATTGCAGTTTTCAATCAGCTTTTTGTCCCTCACTTTTTTGTCCATCTATCGTTGCCACTCCCGTGGTCTCTCCCGTTGGCGCTCTCGTTGCCACTCCCGTGGTCTCTCCCGTTGGCGCTCTCGTTGCCACTCCCATTGGCGCTCTCGTTGCCACTCCTGTTGGCATTTTACTCTTTTTTAGTAATTATAAAATAGTTATTTGGTAATTTTTTGTAGTGGTTAAATTGATTGATTTTAACAAAAGTAGTTAAATTGATTAGTTTTAGTAGTTATTTTGTAATTTTTGGTAGGGGTTAAAGTTTTTTTACAATTCTTTTTTTGACAATGGATAGTGGCTAATTGATTTATAGTGACTAATTATTTTATTAATTTTAGTAGTTTGAGTAGATTATAAAAATATTGAAAATTGATTTATAGTGACTAATTGTTTTTATAAAAATATTGACAACCGTTTTTAAAAAAAAACAAAAAAAAACAGTGTATAAATTTTTTTAAAAAAAATCAGTTTTTTTTAAAAAAAATTGAATTTAAAAAAAAAAACTGTATTGGTACTGTAGCGCGTCAGAAACGCCACTGTAGCATACTGTAAAGTGACATAAGCGGTACTGTAGCGCGTCAGAAACGTCACTGTAGCATACTGTAGAGTGACATAAGCGGTACTGTAGCGCGTCGGAAACGTCACTGTAGCGCACTGTAGTGCAACTATAGCATTTTGTCTTTATGTAGTGAATTGTCAATTTTGCCCCTAAATTGTGACAAATGTCAGAATTTGGTGATGTCTAAAAATGTAAATGTGCTACACTACAACAAAACTGCAGAAAGAGGGCGCACCCTTTAGGGGCGCTTTTTAAAAAGCGCTCCTGATGCCCAAATACGCAGGGCCTTTAGGGGCGCTTTTTAAGGGCGCTTGCGTGTTTTGAGCATCAGGGGCGCTTTTTAAAAAGCGCCCCTGAAGCCCAGAACACGCAGGGCCTTTAGGGGCGCTTTTTAAAAAGCGCCCCTGATGCTCAGGCTTTAGAGGCGCTTTTTAAAAGCGCTCCTGATGCCCAATTTCTCTCTTTTACCCTAACTCCCTCTCATTATTTGCGAAAATTCACACAGCCGCGCCTCCCTTACACTTCACACACACAGTAGCCCCATTTGCGAACCTTTGAAGCTTCCTCCGTGAACGTACGGCCTTCCCTCCTCCCTCCTCCGTGAACCGAAGCAGCTTCTCCCTCCTTCCTTCCTTCGTGAGCGACGGCGCCTTCCCTCCTCCCTCCTCCGTGAACGGCCTTCCCTCCTCCGTGAAAACGAAGCAAGGCCTTCTCTCTCTTTCGTGAAAACAAAGCAGCGCCTCCTCCCTCCTCCGTGAAAATGAAGCAGCGCCTCCTCCCTCCTCCATGAACGTGAAAACTCAGAAGGTAAACGAAGCACAATCCCTCCTTCGTTTTTTTTTGCCATGCCATAGTTTTATTCCTTTCATGAGTCATATGATTTTGAAGATTAGATTCTGATGTGAGTGCTGAAATGATTTGTATTTGGATGTTTTTTGTATTAAAATGTTGATTGATGAAAAACAAAAAATTAGTTGTATGTTGTATTAAACTTGGAATAGATTTTGAAGAAGTGCCCCTGATTAGATTTTGAAGATTCTCTATTGTGTTTATATGTTGTATTAAACTTGGAATAGATTGGATTATTAAAGGAATGTGAGAAGTATTTTAAATTAGTTGTAAATCAAAAATTCTGCAGAAAATCGTATAACATAGGTTCAGTATTTATGTATGATTGTGGGGCTGACTTCCTTCGTGAGCGACGGCGCTGCTTCTCCCTCCTCCGTGAACGGCGCTGCTTCGTCCTCCCTCCTCCGTGAACGACACCTTCACTCCGAGACTTGTGAGTTTTCCTCACAGTAATCTTTAGATTTTCGAATTTTTTTTATTCACGTTGGTTACAGTTTCGTGTTGATTTTATGAGGTTACATGTACTGGTTTTCTGTGCAAATGCGTATTTGATGAGTGCGAAAAAGGGCTTCCTAAACTTACAGTAAGATACTTACTAATTAACTAACTTTGTTACATACTTTTAACTGTTTGTTATCTAATTTACACAATTAATAATGCAGGTCATATGGAATTCTAAAAACCAACCGATTCGTGACAATGGTAGAGAGTTGCAAAGCTTCATTGGTGCTAGAGCAAGGCAGGATATACCAATTACAATCAAAAGTTGGAATAATAAAGATAAAGAGGGGAACATCAGAAACCGTCCTCCACCACGGTCCGAATGACATCCTTGGTTAGCTGGTTTTTGGTTCCTCACATTGTATGTCGATCATGCCATGTTTGTTGTCTATGTTGGCATTTATAATTTGGTTAATTATTTATGTAATTTTTGTATGCATATTAGATGGGTATATATAAGTTTGTTAGTTGGAGATTAATTTGCAATTGGTTAGTTGATTTGAAATTTGGTTGTTGAGTTTATATTGGTTGTTGTTGGTTCGTTTCTGTTTCTGTTTTATGCAGGCGATGATATTGGTTGATGCAAAATATTGGATATACCAGAATTTTTTTTTTTTTTAAAAAAAACAAAGAATCAGGGGCGCTTGCAGTAAAAAGCGCCCCTGTTGGTCTTAACGCACTTGACAATAAGGGGCGCTTGCAGTTAGAAGCGCCCCTGTTGGCCTGACCAACAGGGGCGCTTTTTACTGCAAGCGCCCCTGATTGTCAAACGCGTTAAGGCCAACAGGGGCGCTTTTTACTGCAAGCGCCCCTGATTGTCAAACGCGCTAAGACCAATAGGGGCGCTTTTTACTGCGAGCGCCCATGTTGCCTAATAATTAGAGGCGCTTGTTGGGCGCTCCTGTAGAAGGTTTGGCAACAGCAGCGCCAGATTTAGGGGCGCCCGAAAGCGCCCCTAATGGATTAAAAAAAGCGCCCCTGAAGGCTTTTTTCGTTGTAGTGCTAGCATATGTTTTTATTATATAGAAAGTAGATTAGTTTTAGTAGTTATTTTGTAATTTTTGGTAGGGGTTAAAGTTTTTTTACAATTCTTTTTTTGACAATGGATAGTGGCTAATTGATTTATAGTGACTAATTATTTTATTAATTTTAGTAGTTTGAGTAGATTATAAAAATATTGAAAATTGATTTATAGTGACTAATTGTTTTTATAAAAATATTGACAACCGTTTTAAAAAAAAAATAAAAAAAAAAAGTGTATAAATTTTTTTAAAAAAAAATCAGTTTTTTTTTTTTAAAAAAAATTGAATTTTAAAAAAAAATTTGTATTGGTACTGTAGCGCGTCAGAAACGTCACTGTAGCATACTGTAAAGTGACATAAGCGGTACTGTAGCGCGTCAGAAACGTCACTGTAGCATACCGTAGAGTGACATAAGCGGTACTGTAGCGCGTCGGAAACGTCACTGTAGCGCACTGTAGTGCAACTATAGCATTTTGTCTTTATGTAGTGAATTGTCAATATTGCCCCTAAATTGTGACAAATGTCAAAATTTGGTGATGTCTAAAAATGTAAATGTGCTAGCATATGTTTTTATTATATAGAAAGTAGGTTATATTAGCTTTCATTGTAAACAAAAAATATTATATTTCATCCACAAATTTATATATAAATATTTTTAAGAAAAAAATTGTGCAAATAATACTAGATTGAAGAAAATAAAGTAATGTATAGTCAAATTTTCATGAAAGGAGTAAAATATACAATATTATTATTATTACATCCATACAGTAGTAGACAAGATGGTCCATTAGGACTCCACCACCAACACCAAACCTCACGTCCACTTACTTATTATTGCTCTATAAATTGCAACTCACTCTTCCAATATTTCCTCCATCCATTTCATCATACTCTTTATTGTTCACATAGCTTCTTCTACCTATGTTGCCTTTTTATTATCTTAACCCTTTGAATTGTTCTCAAAGTCACCGCCAACCCTAATTTTCTTCTTCCTTTTCCTTCCTTTCTACTTTTTTTCCACACAAATTTTCATTACCTTTCAGCTTCAACTTTGTCACACACATACATATACAATATTTGTATATTTATACGTATTTTATAACATAGATATTGCTATATGGCATTGCAATATTCATCCTCCTCAGGTTCGAGCTGGAGGTTCTCCATGGTGACAAGGCTTTCTTTGTGCCTCTTTGTGTTCTTGAACATTGGAAATTCTTCATCTGCTCGTTTAATGATGTTGAGCAAAAACATGTCTAGAGAGCAACATAGGAGAAACCTTCTTGATAATGGACTTGGTCATACACCCCCTATGGGGTAAGCCTCTTTTTCCTTCATCAAATTCTCTCTCTCTCTCTCTCTCTCTCTCTCTCTCTCTCTCTCTCATATTACTTCTGTTCACTAATTCTTGCATTTAACATAATAGTCCACATAAAAAACATATAGTCAAAGAACTGAAACTTGAAGCACAACTTCGACCAAAATGATGTCATTGTATATAAGTAATATTTTTATTGTCAAAAACAAAGTATATAATATTTTTATTTTGGGTATGAATCATTTATCAAAGAAAGTACTTAACTCAAATGATCTTCATATGTAATATTGATTATTTCATTTTTTGATTTTATCCCTAAGAAAGCTTTTTTAGAATTTTGTTGTTGTCGTGTGTGATAAAGTTAATTTGATAGAATTATTTGGTTTTATTATTTCTTTTGAATTTATATAAAATAATCTATTATGATATTTATAGTGAAACAAAGTGAGTATTAGAATACTTGTCAATTCAAATTGTATAGTGCTTCAACATTTTTAGGGTGATGGGTAAAGGAATTGAGGTGAGCTAGTGGAATCAAAAGGGTATCTGAAATGGGATAAATTGTTTTATAATTTATAAAAGACAAAAGATTATGACATTTATATAATTTAATGTGCCAAATCTTGATCTGGGTGGCACCGTCAAGATCCTCCAAAATATATACATCCAATATGCTTAGTTATGAGTGGCACAAGATAATTAATTTGAGTATGGTGGTTGCATTTGTCTTGTAATTAGTTAGAAGGAGCAATTATTATTCTTGTTTTTTATACAGGTGTGTGTAAGTGGCTAATTGTTAGAAAGAGGAAAATGTTAGTTTTCAGAATTTAAATTCTCAATCTCTTTTTATACTTTTTCGGTGTCTACATAGGTTTTACCTACACCAATTAGAAGGCATAAAACAACATTGGTTTTTTTACAAGAAAACAATATTGGCTGCTTCTTGGATCTTTTTCCTTTCAATGTTTATTGCATGCATTTGCCCACCACGAATCCATATCTTGTAACAATCATCATAACTACTTTCCATCCCAAGTAGGTAGCTCAATTGACGAGCTAAGGGATATCGAAGAAGTACACAAAAAAAAGTGCAAGAATGAGGTCTCGGATTCAAATCCCGGAAACTAACATTTCCCTTCATTATATTTGTTGTTAAGATTATGACACATAAATTAAGAAATGCAATTAATGATTCAGAATTCATAAAAATTATTTTCGACTTTTCTAGTATGTCCATTGTTAGTCCTCTCTTTTAATTATTAGGTATTGAAAAAAGAGAAAAATCAAGGGTATAATAGTAAAACAAAAATTAATGCTTTTGTTGGTTGAAAAAATAAAAATTAATATTTCATTCGTATTGTAAACGACAATCAAACAACAATCAAAATGAGACAAATATTTTATTTTTGGTTAAAACATCAAACAAAATGGGATGGACGGGGTATATCTTACTTAATGACGAAAAAAAATAAAATTATTATGAATATATGTTTGAGATTTATTTTGTGTGGTAGCCCCAACCTGTGGACCACAAAACTTGACTTTATATTTATGATGTATTTTCCTGCAGCATTAAAAATTACCATTTTTTAGACAATTTATATGATTCATTTAGTTAAACTTTTCTTGCGAATATATATTGACCATTTGCTAATGATAAAAATCAGATGGAATAGCTGGAACCATTTTCAATGTGATATTAACGAAGATTTAATCAAGGAAACAGGTAACTTTTTTATTTATTAAAAGAAACAGGTAATTTAAATATCATTATCAGTCAAAAAAATATCACTAGAAATCACTGAAATGTTGATTGTATTTATAAACATAATTTGTTTAATATTTTTTTTGTCATATATCTCTTCATTATACAGCTGATGCTATGGTGTCAACTGGACTTGCTGCTGTAGGTTACCAGTATATTAATATAGGTAGGAAAACATTTTCTCTTTTTTTATTATTGTATTTCTGTTCTTACAGAATTTATGCATATTTATTTTTAATGAAATAAATATTAATGTATTATTCTTTAATAACTTGTAGATGACTGTTGGGGTGAGTTTAATAGAGACTCAGAGGTAATATTATTTTTTTTAATTATTGCATTAAATTACATTATACTAATGGAGTTAATTTACCTAGTTAACTTATCCTCAATTTTTTTTACCTAGTTAACTTTCCCCACATGACAATTGTTGCATGATTTAGTTTTTAATTTAATGAGAGCTTTCGCTTATTCACGTTCCATTCCATTCCGTCCACTTTCCAAATAATGGAATGAAATCTTTATTCCTTTCCGTCATAAAATATCCAAACATTGGAATGAAAATTTTGTTCCATTCTGCTCTGTTTCACTCCATTTCATTTTGTTTCATTCTGCTCTGCTCCGTTCATTTTAAAGTATCCACACTGACCCTTAAATACTCCACCAAGCATCTCATTCCGATACTACTCGGTGTGGGAATTAAGCACTCCATAATACCCAAGTCTCTATCATACTCTAAACTCTTTCCTATAAATCCTTATTGAAGTTGTGTTAAATTGTTCTCTTCTTATTTGTATATGTTTAGAAGAACAATGTAAAGATTCCATGCACATTAGAAAAAGCTGTGCTTAAAAGCAATGCACCACTCTTCAGTACATAGAAAGTTGAGAAAGCAAATAAAGAAAGCTAATACACCAGAAACAAAACAACAACCCAGAACATGTGCATGGGAACAGTATCATATATACCTTAAAATCCCTCACATTACATGATCTAGAATAAATTATACTCATTAGTAACAAGTTTTATTAAAAGCAAAGTAGGTGTCGGTGTTCGACACGATACATGTCGGACACGGGACACGTATTCAACCGGAAGTGTCTGTACTGCAGAGTTTGAAACAGAATTTAATCCTATCCCTAGAACAATGCTTAACCAACAAGCATAGAATTTAGGCTGCAAGATTGGATAAAAATAGAGGTAGAAATATGAAGCCTCCAAATCTTATAGATTTTGCAACAATTGTGAACACACTCAGCAGCAACTATGTTTCTAATCTCCAGCTTGAGAAGCAAAATATGGCAGTAGCAATAACAGGACAAGATGATTTCAGCAACAGAAGGAGTATCAGAAACTTAACATCATAGAGCAAATCCAACTCCAAAATCTGACTTTAATCAACTGCAAAATTTCATCAACAGAAAGATCCTTTGAGTTTACAATAAGTTTATTTCTTTTCAACCCAATACACCATAACTGATAACACACAAAACCATATAAACTGTAACATGGTTCTGGTTGAAAATCTAAACTCTACAGTTTAAAGATTATGATATGCACTTTCTATGATAATTTCATTTGACAAATTTAAAATGGTGACAGGGCAATTTGGTTGCAAAAGCTTCAACATTCCCTTCAGGAATAAAATCTCTAGCTGATTATGTACATAGCAAAGGTTTAAAGTTGGGAATCTATTCTGATGCTGGGTATAACTTGCTTAACTTAACACTTTGATTTTACTAAATGTGTGATTGGTAAACCATTTTAATCTCAAATGATTTTTCTGTAGAAATCAAACATGCAGTAAAACTATGCCTGGATCACTAGGGCATGAGGAGCAAGATGCAAGAACATTTGCTTCCTGGGTAATAAATATGCATTTCATTTGAAAGTCATTTGGAATTTTTTTATAAACTTATGAATTTAATTAACATATGTTTTCATTGTTGCTTCAGGGAATTGATTACTTGAAGTATGACAATTGTGAGAATAATAATATAAGCCCCAAAAAAAGGTATATTTGTGGCCTTCAAATGCATAAAAAAAAACCTACTACATGTTTCTAAAATCCATGAATTCATATAACAGGTACCCACCAATGAGTGAAGCTTTATTAAACTCTGAAAGGCCAATCTTCTTCTCTTTGTGTGAATGGTGAGTCAAATTGGTCATCTTCTCCTTGATACATGAAAGAGTTTACCTATTCTAATTAATTTCGCCTTGTTAGAAGAAAGTATAATATCTGTAGCACCAACACATTTGGTTGAAGACGTGTCTGGTGTCCGACACGTATCGTGTCAGACACCAACACTGACACTTTAATTACTTATATTTTTTAAATTAAAGCCAGTGTCTGCATGTTTGTGTCTGTGTCGTGTCCTGTGTCTACGTCGGTGCTTCATAGAGTATAATTAGCATTTCATTCACTCTATTCCTATAAAATGCCAGAGACTAAATTTTTTAATGATAAGTTGCTTTCTCAAACACAGGGGATTAGAAGACCCAGCAACTTGGGCTAAAAGTGTGGGAAATAGTTGGAGAACAACAGGAGATATTGAAGACAAATGGGATAGGTACACATGAATTATAAGATAATTTTCAAAAATGTCAATATAACAAGAAACTAATTTGATACTCCCTCTGGACCTATTTATAATAAAAAAAATGCAGTTTTAGGTTCATTGAATAACTAGTCTATGAACCAGATACACCAGTTAAGGGATTCATTGTTAAGTACTATTTTTAAGGGATTCATTGTTTATACTTTCATTATTCATTTTCATTCCTTCATTTTCCATATTGAAAACTTACGACACTTTCTCCACAGTATGATATCTCGTGCAGACCAAAATAACAAGTGGGCTTCTTATGCTGGACCTGGAGGATGGAATGGTAATCATTGTCATCCTCATAATTTACAATGCATACAAATCATTGTCATCCAATTACTATACACAGTCACTTGTACAGTTTTTTACATTGACAAACAATTACAAATCATTGTATGAACGACTTTTAAGATAGTTACAAAATAAAATCTACCAATTTCAGGGATATGGCAACGTGTAAAAATAACCAGCTCTTTCACCATAAGTAAATAAATAAATTTGTCCATGTATAACTCCTATTTTTTGTCAAATTGGGGAAATTGAAAGATCACATTCTCAGTTTTTTGGTTTACAGATCCTGACATGCTTGAAGTTGGAAATGGAGGCATGACAACAGAAGAATATCGCGCCCATTTCAGCATATGGGCATTAGCTAAGGTAGCTTGAAACAAAAAATTTACTACTTGATGTTTAGATTACTATATCATAATAATGTAGTCTAAGGAAAATGTGTTTTTGTAAAACTAATTATATTTTGCATATATAGGCTCCTTTATTGATTGGTTGTGACATTCGAGCTCTAGATGACACCACAAAGGAACTGCTAAGCAACACAGAAGTTATTGCAGTAAACCAAGGCAGGAACAGACAAAAAAAACTCACTTATCTTTCTTTAACTTTCAATGCTTTTAGTACTAACAACCTTGTGGTATTTCAGACAAACTAGGAATTCAAGGAAAGAAGGTGAAAAGTAATGATGATTTGGAGGTAATTTCCTTTCCCCTTTCTGTTTTCTTGTGTTAGTGTCTCTTTTTCAAGACACCAACTCTGTAACACCGACACTTTCGGTTGAAGATGTATATGGTGCCCGACACGTACCAACACCGACACAGACACTTCAATTACTTATATTTTTTAAATTAAAACCAGTGTCTGCGTGTCGGTGCTTCATAGGGCACCAAGCTAGTTCTAAATTGCAATTACCATCTCTTGATAAAACTTTTTGAAGTAAATGTGCAGGTTTGGGCAGGTCCTCTCATTGATAACAAGCTAGTAGTGATATTGTGGAATAGAAGTTCATCTAAAGCAACAGTAACTGCATCCTGGTCTGATCTAGGACTGGAACCAGAAACTTCAGTAGATGCAAGAGATTTATGGGAGGTGAGAGACATAGTTTGACTTATTTTGTTTTGATAAAACCTACAACCAACGCTGTGTTTTTGACTATTTTTTATATTGAATTTGACAGCATTCAACACAGTCATCAGTTTTGGGAGAAGTATCTGCTGAATTAGATTCACATGCATGCAAGATGTATGTCCTGACTCCCAACTAAGTCGGGATCTACGAAAAACACATGCATACGAAATTTATTTGTTAACAGGAATTAGGAATTGCATAAACAAATGAATAAGTTGGATTTCTCAGGATGTTTCCATTTATTTAATCTATACATTGAGGTTCACTTCATCACAATACACTAAGCCTTTGTTCTATCTATTCTTGTTAGTGATTCTAATTTGTTTATGTACTAACCTGTCTCCACTCACCATCGTTTCGCTAAAATAAATGATTCAATCCTTTCGCAAAATTTATAAAATATTGAAAATCATTGCTAACCAAAATATTCAAAAACTTCATGAAGATTTGATGGGACAGCTCTAGGATTGCTGGCCATAATACGGAGCTTTTAATAGCGCTTTTTTGACCTTTTATAAGCGCTATTAAAAGTTTTGAAGTGCTATTAAAAGTCACGAGGGACTAAAATTGAAAACGGAAAAATAAGATGAGGACCAAAACGCCTATTTCGTTAATGTAGGGACTAAACTTAAAATGAGCCGATTTTGTAGGGACTAAAAACATATTTTACCCACTTTAAAATATGCAGGCACCGTATAGTTTGACTAGTGTGTAAAGTTAAACAAAATGAAATGATTTTTTTGGGTAACATAAACAAATATTAACTCTTTGTTTCTTTGTTTAACTTTAGAAATTTATTCACAGCTTTTCTCTTCTCAATTCTCACGTTTCTTTCTCCCAACCATTTCATTCTTTCTCAGTTTGATTTTTCTCTTCATCTCTTATTAAGTGAGGATGACTACAACTGTGTTGAAGCTCAGATCGTGAAGGTGAACCAGAGCATTAACTGTAACACCAATGTCAATAGATCCAACTTTTTTCTACTTGTTTAGGCTTATGCGAGCTCTTCTTCTCCCCTTCATAATTATTTTTTCTGCATGACTCGGCCGGTTTCATACGAGTCCGAGTCACCAGTTTTTTCAAAAACCGTCGAGTTGCAACAGTTCATGGCGGGTTGACTGCAAGTCCAATCCAAAAAGGTGCTCGGGCCGGCTATGGGTCTGGTTCCCGGTTCGCCCGGTCCGACCAGCCGGTCCGAGCCGAGTTTTAAAACACTAGTTGTAATGCTCACTTTGTGTGTGTGTGGAGCTTATAATGAAACGGAATATAACTTTTATGCCTTTTTTAATTTTTTTAAATAATAAAAATTTCATGTAATTAAATTAAGAGTAAAGACCCAAATTAGTCCCCGACAATTTTCACGTAGGACAAATTGGCCCCTAACCAATGTTATTAAAACCGATCCAGTGATCGACCCGGTCAGGTCACTGGGTCAATGGATCAATGGTTGGACCGAAAGGTCACTAGTTGGCCCGCATGACCTGTAACACTACAAAAATCTTATAAAAATAAGCATATTTTGTGTAAATTCATACATCACATAGCTATGAATTTTTTTTTCATACCTTAAAAATGCCCAAAATAATATTTTCAAGGCTTAAAGGTATGTTTGGTCCCTGCAAATATCCAAAAAATCCAGTTTCGTCCCTGCAATTTAATTTTTTTAAAAAAGCCATTGCAAATACTAAACGCTTCTAGTTTGGTCCCTACCGTTAGTTTTTGCCTAACACCGTTAGTGGATGCTGATGTAGGTGCCAACATGGATGCCAAATCATCATCTCTTTCATTTCCTCTTTCCCTAAAACTCTCATCTTCGTTCTTTCTCTGAAACATTGGAAGGTAAACTAAACACATCAACACCTCCAACAACAATAGAAACGCATCAACACCATGAACACCACTGAACCTCCAACAACTCTTGCAAAACCCTTTCTTCCTTTGGTTCCGTACAACACCATCACTTTTCATCTTCATTTCAAAACCCACTTCAATCTTCAACTACAAATCAAAACCCCACAAACTAAAATCCAAAAAAAATATCAACTTTTCAGATTTCACCAACACCATCAAACTCGTACTTTCTCTCTTCTCTGGAACGCGTCAGGACTGAGATCTAAACATTCTTAATCATGTAGTTTTGAACACTAAAATTAGAAGAAAAAATATCACCGATTTTGAAATTAGAAGGCAAATTAGTATGAGAGTGAGATCCACATGGGTGTTGTTTTTGTTGTTTGGCCTTGCATCAACTTTACGATTGTTTATGCGAAAAGAAGGATCACAAAAAATATGGGTAAAGTTTATGGGTTTGAGGAAAGACAAACCAATGCCAATCAAAACAATAAGAGTGAAGCCATAAATTGAGAGTGCAGAGGAACAAACCGACCTTGGAGAGATTGAGATTGCAATCGAAGAGGGAAATTTTGGAGAAGTTGAGCAGGAGCAATATGTTTTAGAGAAAGAGGAATGAAAGAGATATGATTTGGCATCCATGTTGGCAGCCACGTCAGCATCGACTAACAGTGTTAGCCAAAAACTAATGGCAGGGACCAAACTAGAAGCGTTTGGTATTTGCAAGAGTTTTTTTTTAAAAAAATAAATTGCAAGGACGAAACTGGATTTTTTTGGATATTTGCAGGGACCAAATGTACCTTTAAGCCTATTTTTAATTTTATTTTTGATTTTATAGTCTAAGATAAACATTCATACACAAGTTTTAAAAATATATATTTTAATATAACATTTCAAGAAATAGAAATATATTTTAAATTTTATTAAATAATTTTGTTTAAAAATATTTGTGTCAACATTTATTTTGTTTAGAAGTATATTTTTTAAGATGTTTGTGTCAACATTTAAGCTACAATCGAGGATTAACTCAAAATAAACCATTTTGCTAGATTTTTTTCTGTTTAAGATAAAGCATTAATATTTTGTAATCAGCTAATATCATCAAAATATGGCAATAGCCTAGTGGTAATATCCGTTGGAACAAGTACAGTGGCCTCGGTTTGATTCCTGACTATCTTTTTAATATAAAAAACAGTATGTGGTCTTAGTACCAGGTCGTACCGGGTCAATTGCATATGCGATCCGATTAGCAACCCGGACCGGTCTTAGTACTGGGTCTTGGTACAACCGGTCGGGTCGGCCCGGGTTTAACAACACTATCCCTAACAATTATTTCGGGACACATTGGTCTCTCACAATTTCTAAATGGGACACGTTAGTCCCTCATCCGTTTCTTTAGCCGTTGCCAGCATAATTAACGCCTCCTACGTGGCACGTTAAGTGTCACATTGGGAATTTTGGGCCAAATAGGTCCCTGCCTTTTAAATTTTTTTTTTAAAAAGGGACAAATCAATCCCTGAGCGTTTTGAGACAAATTGGTCCCTAGCCTTCTTCAACCTTAAATCTCACCCATAGAGAGAGAGGAGGACGCATAGGGAGAGAAAGAGAAGGAGCAGAAGGTAGGTGGTTTTTACTATTTTTCATTTTGATTCATAATTTGTGTGTATTTTTATTTCGATTTTATATTTTGATTTCTATTTTTCGTGTTGAGATCCATGGCTGTTCATTCTTGTAAGCAATAATGAAACTACCACGAATAGAAAATAAATACATCGGTCATTGTCTATAATGGATTATTTTAGTCCATGCGATCTACACTTTGGTGAACACTGGAGAGTACTAGTACACTGTTTGGTGAACACTGGACAACAAAAGCAGAAAAATGTAAAATTTACTATAACTCTCCTTATGCGGGTTATAATGATTTTATATACCATATATTATAATGTAATTAGAAAATTATAGTAAAAATAATATGAGAGAGAGGATAGGAGATAGAGATAGAGAGAGAGAGAGGGGGGAGGGAAAGAGAGGGCATGATATGAGAAAACATATATTACAGATATGGGAGGGAGAGGGAGGGAGGGAGAGAAAGGAGAAAGGGATATAAGGGAGAGATCAGTGAAGGATAGAGGAGAGAGAAAGAGAGAGATAGAGAAGAGAAATAAAATAGAAAAAATTAATGAGTATGAAATAAAATAGGACCTAAGAGTTTGACGAAGCAAAAAATTGGCACGCCCCGTGGGACTGGAACGGGTGAACAGACCTTTGTGTTTGATTCTCCTGGACTGGATTATCATTGACGTATGCACTTACGCTCCGGTAAGAACTTAAGCATGGATCAATGGGTATTACTCGAGTCAGCAGCCATGGGCCCAGAGCCCACCTGGCTCGACAAGCCTACCTCCTAGTCAGTCGTACTCCGGAGCACTCCTACCCGACGGGTTCCTATATAAGACACAGATGAGTGTTGCCCCGGCCGAGCAGCCATGGAATCAACTTCCACCTCACCGAGGCATGCAGGCATCTGTACTAGGAACTGGGCTTGTTAACCTGGCCCAAGTAGTGCCTGGGCAGCCATAGACAGACGCTCCACCTTAGGTACCACCGCAGCCAGGGGCGCAGGGTCCCCCAGATACACTGTGGCGACCAACGCCTCCATCTGAAAGACCATCAGGGGACCAACTCCCGGACCCTAATCTGATAGCTGACACCATCAAGAAGTTCTTCGGTGTTCAGTTGAAATCGCTCGACAGGCCAGTGTATAGGAAGCCTTACCCCGAGTGGGTAGATAGATTGGTGCCTCTGCCCATAGGATTTAAAACCCCTGACTTTGCCACATTCTCCGGGGATGATGGTAAGTCTACTATGGAGCACATCGACCGATTCACGGCCCAATGTGGGGAAGGAAACCAGAATGAGTTCCATAAGTTGCAGCTGTTCCCTTTGTCTTTGACAGGGAATGCCTTCTCATGGTATTCGTCTCTTCCATGACAGATTTTATTGGCCACAACCTGAAGTTACCGCAGCCGATCTCATGAATTTACGACAGAAGGTGGATGAGGCTGTGACAGACTTCATTGAAAGATTCAGAAAGATGGCCGAAAAGTGCTCAGTCCCTTTCCAGAATCTCAACTTACTTCCATGGCCATCTCTGGAAATGTAACACCCCGATAAATTCTAACATATAGAATCACCGAAATGCACTAAATGGCATACATCAGAGTAACTTCCTGTTACTGAAATATTGAACACAACTAAAACTTTCGATAATACATATCAAATGATTCTCTGAACCTCATAAACTTCCTGAAAATGCTTAAGTTTCAAAACTCAAGACTTGTACATAATCTTGGTGTTCAATACTCAAAACATAAAGTAGCGGAAACGATTTTACAACTTAAACAATGAAAGTTATACAATCGGTGACATAACTAAATAAGAATACAGAGGGATAAACAGGAAATCCAATTTCCAATAGTTCCATGAGTCGCACCGGCTAATCGTGCTTTGTCGCCTTTGCCTTTCCCTGCTTCTCTGTAAAAACCACAATTATGAAGGGTGAGATAAACATTATCTCAGTGAGTCCTATCGAGACCCCTTACTAACTCTAGCGGTTCATTATGCTTTACTTTGAACTCGTGGCCCTAAAAAGCAACCACGTGGAAATATATTAAGTTCCTGTATCAATTATGCTCGTGGCCCTCCTAAGTGACACATGCAGCAGACAATCTTTTGTTCCATGTTTTTAGCATAACACCTCAGTCTACCTATTTTATAGTCACTTCTTTGACTTTGGTGAACCCATCCCGCTATTTCTAGTGGGTGAAACAGTCTTGAGTCTAGGTTTTGGGGCTCATGACTTCCCCTCCCCTAGTATGCTAACCTCTAAGGGTCGTCACCCTTTTTCCTCTTGTATTTATTATACATTATATATCCATGTACCCGCAATGGGCTGTTAGTCATTTCAGTCAAGTACCGTGTATCATATCAGTCAAATACCGTGTATCATATCAGTCAAGTACCGTGTATCATATCAGTCAAGTACCGTGTATTATTATTATTTCTTGACATATGTTCTCTCGCGTTCTCTAAGTACGGTCTTCCATTTTGTTCATAATACACAAGTTTTCTAGCAAACATGTTCAATCTCATGACATCGGTATCTTTACATTGTTGGGGGACCATGGGGAAATGGATTAGAAGGGAATTAGAATCATTTGGAACGGATAAAAAGGTACTTTGAATTTGAAAATCAGAAGGTCTCACACGACCCGTGCGTGTAGGCGCACGACCCGTGCGTTGTTGAACAAAAATGTAAAGATTTCCAGAAAGATACGCACGACCCGTGCGACTAGGTGCACGATCCGGGCGTTGTTGAATAAAAGTTCCAGAAGGATACACACGACCCGTGCGACTAGGCGCACGATCAGTGTGTGTTTAAAAACTCAGTTCGTATAACATCAGATGGGGGCGCACGACCCGTGCACAATGGCACACGATCCCTGCGTCTCCATCCGTTTTCCAGAAAACACACTTTTCATGAGTAAATTCCATTCCGTTCCGATTCCAATTTCGTTCCGATCGATATCCCAACATAACAGTTATTATTCCAGACCAGCGAAAGCGATTAAACAGTCAAACAATATATATCATAAATCGACAATCCAATCAATTCGAGCAATTATGCGATTTACGGTTTTTCGATAAAAACGTTTTTGTTAAGTTTTCACAAAGCGGATTTTCCATAATATCATTTCAGAAAATAACATGACTCGACAACAAAACGTCCCTAAGCGAGTATAGAACTCACCGATTTGACGACCTCGCGAGAAATCACGTCCTCACGAACCGTAACCTCTCGAACAATCCCCGTAATCACGTACTCGCACCGAACTCGTCCGATACTCGAAACTGAACTTCGGAACAGCAACCAATCACAAATCCAGCTACTGAACTTCCTCCTTGACTACGGAATTGGCGTCTCTCGAACTTTGGCGATTCGATCCGAATTTTGAGGAACCAACACTTCCAATTTCGCATCCGTTTTTCCAGAATCAGTGAGCAGTTTTGTAACACGCGTATCTTGGTCAAATCGTGGCCAAAACCCTTCAAACCAGTTCCCATTATGTAGCTAATTTTGTCTACTTTCTGATGGTCAAAGGATCATACGCATGCATCCAGTAACTTGGGAGATACACCCGAAACAAGGTGACTGGGTCAAAACTGTCTCTAATCCAAAACTGAAACTTGCAATTCCTTTTTCTTCCACCATACTCAATGAAATCGGTTCATTCTTGTGCCTAATCCGAAGCATTTCGTGTCTAGTTTCTGAATCATCAAGAATCATGTTCATCCGAGCTGTGTACAGAGAGATATTCGTAAAATACCGAATAGGGTTCCTACGGGTTTCCAGCTGAACTTTTGTTGAACTTGTAACCTCAATCCTCAACCATTTATAACCACGAATTTGAGCTCCAATATAAACCTCAAACACTTCTAGTTACTGAAACTCTCTTCTAACTAGTACAATCATCAAGGCAAACTCAGCTCTAGTCTCAAATAGACATGCAAGACTCCAAGGCTCCATAAAACCTCATTATCTTCTCCATTTGAGCTTGAAGGTGCATCAATGGTGAATAGAGTTAGAGATGGGTGTGGGCTGTGCTCTTGGTATCAGAAGGTAGAGGAGGTTGAGCTGGTTCTAATGAGCCAAGAATCGAACACATGCATCAAGAATTGAGTTCCTCCCCTTCCACTCTTTCTCACGCCCTCCTCTCTCTCAAGCTCCATGTTTTCTCTTCTCTTTACTTTCTGTTTTCAGCTGAAATGAAAGTGTCACATGAGTGGTGTTGTTTTGTTTTTGGGTCAGCTGAAGCTCACTTAAAAAGGGGTGAAATGACCATAATGCCCTTATGTCCAATTTTGGCTTAAACTTCCTTAATTTCTTCTTGAGTCAATTTTAATCACACAATACTTATACAATAATTACATATTGGATATAGTTATGTTATGTGGAGGATGGTTTAGCCGAAACTCATAAATATGTGGAAAAGACGAAAATACCCCTGTGCTCCTATTTGCTTAAAATCCCAATTAACTCACCATATCATTATTAATCAAAAATGCTTAATTAATCATCTTGACCTCTTGCTAATTTAAATAATTTAAATTAGCGAAGTTGGGGATGTTACAATCACCCCAACTTTTAAAAATTTTGTCCTCAAAATTGACAAAACGTACCTCATTCGAAAAGATGGGGATACTTCACCCGCATGTTCTCCTCTACTTCCCGTGTCGCTTGGTCGGGTGAGGCACCGTCCCAAAGCACCTTGACAATAGGAATTGCTCTCGTCCGGAGCGTTTTCTCGCCACGTTCGATGATCCTGATTGGAGTAGGCTGATAAGATAAATCCGGTCTGATGTCAATCGCTTCATAGCTTAATGGTTGATTCGGATCAGGAATATACTTCCTTAACTGCGATACATGAAACACATCATGTAATCTGGATAATTCTGGAGGTAATGCAATGCGATACGCTACCGGCCCAACTCGCTCGACAATCTGGAAGGGTCCGACATACCGAGGACTGAGCTTCTTCGCTCGCAAAGAAATACCGGTCCCGATGGTTGGAGAAAGTCTCAAAAGACATGGTCTCCTTCTTTGAATTCTAACGGCCTTCTTCTCTTATCCGCGTAACTCTTTTGTCGACTCTGCGCGGCTTTCATCCTTTCTCTTATCTGACGGATCTTCTCCGTAGTCTCACGGACCAAGTCCAGTCCCAACAATCTCTGCTCACCAACATCCCACCAACACAATGGTGTTCTACACTTCCTTCCATACAATGCTTCATATGGAGCCATTCCGATACTAGAATGGTAACTGTTGTTGTATGAAAACTCCACCAATGGAAGATGATCCTCCCATCTGCCTCCACTATCGAGCACACAAGCCCTCAACATATCCTCCAATGTCTGAATCGTTCTCTCAGTCTGCCCGTCTGTCTGTGGATGGTAAGCGGTGCTAACCCACACCGTTGTTCCCACGCCATATTCAATGCTCTCCAAAATCGAGATGTGAACTTGGGATCTCGATCACAGATGATACTTGTAGGGATTCCATGCAACTTCACTATATTCTTGAGATACTCATCAGCTAACTTAGCAACCTTGTGATTCGAACGCACTGGAATAAAATGAGCGGACTTGGTCAGGCGATCCACCACTACCCAAATAGAATCATTTCCAGCTTGGGACCGTGGCAATCCCATGACAAAATCCATAGATATGCTTTCCCATTTCCATTCAGGCACATTCAACGGCTGTAACTGGCCACCTGGCTTCTGGTGCTCTATCTTAACCTTTTGACAAGTCAAGCATCGAGACACAAACTCTGTAATATCCACTTTCATACCCGGCCACCAGTACAATTGCTTCAAATCTCGATACATCTTGGTAGACCCAGGATGTATTGAGAACTGACTCTTATGAGCCTCCTCTAAAACTTGCCTCTTTACATTCTCATCATTCGGCACACAGATTCTACCATCAAAACGAATTACGCCATCACCGTCTTTGGTGTAACTCGGCAATCTTTTCTGTGCTTGCAGCTCTACATCACCTTCATGGGCTGAGCGAATCAGATTTCTCAATGAACTTGAAATCTGAATATGGCTCAACACCAACTTGTCCCTTCTTGACTTAACTTTCAAATTGAGGTCCCTAAACGATTCCAACAAAGACATCTCGTGCATCATCAACTCTGCAGTATGGATAGACTTTCTGCTCAAAGCATCGGCCACAACATTAGCCTTACCAGGATGGTACTTCAATTTAAAATCGTAATCCTTCAGGAATTCTACCCATCTCCTCTATCTGTTGTTCAGCTCCTTTTGGTCAAACAAATACTTAAGGCTCTTGTGGTCACTAAAGACTTCGAAACGAGACCCATACAGGTAATGTCTACAAATCTTTAGGGCAAACACAATCGCCGCCAACTCTAAATCATGAGTTGAGTAATTCTATTCATGCGGCTTCAACTGTCTGGAGGCATAAGAAACCACTTGTTGATTCTGCATTAGGACACATCCCAACCCTTACCAGAGGCGTCGCAATAGATTTGGAATCCTACGGACGGATCTGGAAGAATCAGGACAGGTGCAGAAGTCAAACGATTCTTCAATTCCGCAAAACAATTATCACAGTCTGAGTCCCAAACAAACGGCTGACCCTTGCGAGTTAACCGAGTGAGTGGAAGAACCAGCTGGGAAAATCCTTGAATGAATCTTCGATAATACCCAGCTAATCCCAAGAAACTTCTTACCTCAGTAACCGTAGATGGTTGTTCCCAGTCTACCACAGCTTCAGTCTTACTGGGATCCACTGCAACACCTGCCTGAGATATCACATGGCCCAGAAATTTAACTTCGAGCATCCAAAGATCACATTTGGACGGCTTAGCGTACAACTTCTTCTCTCGGAGTACGTTCGGAACAATTCGAAGATGTTGCACGTGCTCCTCAATTGTCTTAGAGTACACCAAGATATCATCAATGAACACCACCACAAACTGGTCCAGATAGGGATTTAAAAATCCGATTCATATAATCCATGAATACGGCTGGAGCATTAGTCAAACCGAAGGGCATCACTACAAATTCATAGTGTCCATACTTCGTAGGGAAAGCGGTCTTCGGGACGTCCAAAGCTGGAACCCTGATTTGGTGATGGCCAGACCTCAAATCAATCTTTGAAAATACAGAAGCTCCCCTCAATTGGTCTAACAAATCATCAATACACAATCTCATACTTCCGTCCTCCTTCTTGACAAGCAACACTGGAGCACCCCATGGTGAGGCACTCGGCCGGATAAACCGTTTGGAAATTAGCTCTTCCAATTGGACTTTCAATTCCCTCAACTCTAACGGCGACATTCTATACAGGGCTATAGAAATTGGTCCAGTGCCTGGAGCCAACCCTATAGAAAACTCCACCTCACGATCCGGAGGAAACGAACGAACTTCATTAGGAAACACATCAAGAAATTCATTAGCAACTTGCACAGAAGATAAATCTAGACCTGTCTCGGTGGATGCAGACAACGTCATGACATAAGCTTCTGCGCCTTGAAACAAACAGTCACTAGCTGAAGTGAATGAGATAACAACTTCAGAATTGGTCGGCTGTAGCTCCACTGACTCAGAGGCGACACCGATAGTCCGATGAAACAATCAACATTCACATGGTTTGCAGTCGTTCATCTCATACCTAGGACAATATCCACATTCTCGGTGGAGTGTCTGTAGCCTTGACTTTCTGAGCATCTGCAGTGTAGACCCTTTCTCGAGCTGAAGTAGGCTGATCTGACTCTTTCTTTTCATCTTTTTGGGCACTCTAGATTGAGTGACCCTTTTTCTTAAAATATTACCACTGAGTCGCACTAGGACGACATCCACCTCTTGGGCTTCCTACCAGCAAAACACTTGGAGAATCTTGAGGAATCATACAACTGCACTTTCTTTCCCTTGATCGGCTGCCTTTTAACTTTGCATTCGGAGTTGATGGCTTAACTACCTTCTCCTTTCCAGTATTCCCTAAGATGAAACGGGTTTTAAGGAACTTCGGTCTTGGTCGAGGACTACGTCTTGGTCATCCTTCCATAATTCCGCTCATGATACACCAAGTATTGAGTTGATCAGGCTCAATGTCTCTTAGCATCACAAGTGTAATCACAACAAAGACTAACAAGGAATCGACTCAACCCTAAACTAAACTAAGCCCGACTAGGTCGAACTGCTCTGATACCATAATGTAACACCCAGATAAATTCTAACATATAGAATCACCGAAATGCACTAAATGGCATACATCAGAGTAACTTCCTGTTACTGAAATATTGAACACAACTAAAACTTTCGATAATACATATCAAATGATTCTCTGAACCTCATAAACTTCCTGAAAATGCTTAAGTTTCAAAACTCAAGACTTGTACATAATCTTGGTGTTCAATACTCAAAACATAAAGTAGCGGAAACGATTTTACAACTTAAACAATGAAAGTTATACAATCGGTGACATAACTAAATAAGAATACAGAGGGATAAACAGGAAATCCAATTTCCAATAGTTCCATGAGTCGCACCGGCTAGTCGTGCTTTGTCGCCTTTGCCTTTCCCTGCTTCTCTGTAAAAACCACAATTATGAAGGGTGAGATAAACATTATCTCAGTGAGTCCTATCGAGACCCCTTACTAACTCTAGCGGTTCATTATGCTTTACTTTGAACTCGTGGCCCTAAAAAGCAACCACGTGGAAATATATTAAGTTCCTGTATCAATTATGCTCGTGGCCCTCCTAAGTGACACATGCAGCAGACAATCTTTTGTTCCATGTTTTTAGCATAACACCTCAGTCTACCTATTTTATAGGCACTTCTTTGACTTTGGTGAACCCATCCCGCTATTTCTAGTGGGTGAAACAGTCTTGAGTCTAGGTTTTGGGGCTCATGACTTCCCCTCCCCTAGTATGCTAACCTCTAAGAGTCGTCACCCTTTTTCCTCTTGTATTTATTATACATTATATATCCATGTACCCGCAATGGGCTGTTAGTCATTTCAGTCAAGTACCGTGTATCATATCAGTCAAATACCGTGTATCATATCAGTCAAGTACCGTGTATCATATCAGTCAAGTACCGTGTATTATTATTATTTCTTGACATATGTTCTCTCGCGTTCTCTAAGTACGGTCTTCCATTTTGTTCACAATACACAAGTTTTCTAGCAAACATGTTCAATCTCATGACATCGGTATCTTTACATTGTTGGGGGACCATGGGGAAATGCATTAGAAGGGAATTGGAATCATTTGGAACGGATAAAAAGGTACTTTGAATTTGAAAATCAGAAGGTCTCACACGACCCGTGCGTTGTTGAACAAAAATGTAAAGATTTCCAGAAAGATACGCACGACCCGTGCGACTAGGCGCACGATCCGGGCGTTGTTGAATAAAAGTTCCAGAAGGATACACACGACCCGTGCGACTAGGCGCACGATCAGTGTGTGTTTAAAAACTCAGTTCGTATAACATCAGATGGGGGCGCACGACCCGTGCACAGTGGCACACGATCCCTGCGTCTCCATCCGTTTTCCAGAAAACAGACTTTTCATGAGTAAATTTCATTCCGTTCCGATTCCAATTTCGTTCCGATCGATATCCCAACATAACAGTTATTATTCCAGACCAGCGAAAGCGATTAAATAGTCAAACAATATATATCATAAATCGACAATCCAATCAATTCGAGCAATTATGCGATTTACGGTTTTTCGATAAAAACGTTTTTGTTAAGTTTTCACAAAGCGGATTTTCCATAATATCATTTCAGAAAATAACATGACTCGACAACAAAACGTCCCTAAGCGAGTATAGAACTCACCGATTTGACGACCTCGCGAGAAATCACGTCCTCACGAACCGTAACCTCTCGAACAATCCCCGTAATCACGTACTCGCACCGAACTCGTCCGATACTCGAAACTGAACTTCGGAACAGCGACCAATCACAAATCCAGCTACTGAACTTCCTCCTTGACTACGGAATTGGCGTCTCTCGAACTTTGGCGATTCGATCCGAATTTTGAGGAACCAACACTTCCAATTTCGCATCCGTTTTTCCAGAATCAGTGAGCAGTTTTTTAACACGCGTATCTTGGTCAAATCGTGGCCAAAACCCTTCAAACCAGTTCCCATTATGTAGATAATTTTGTCTACTTTCTGATGGTCAAAGGATCATATGCATGCATCCAGTAACTTGGGAGATACACCCGAAACAAGGTGACTGGGTCAAAACTGTCTCTAATCCAAAACTGAAACTTGCAATTCCTTTTTCTTCCACCATACTCAATGAAATCGGTTCATTCTTGTGCCTACTCCGAAGCATTTCGTGTCTAGTTTCTGAATCATCAAGAATCATGTTCATCCGAGCTGTGTACAGAGAGATATTCGCAAAATACCGAATAGGGTTCCTACGGGTTTCCAGCTGAACTTTTGTTGAACTTGTAACCTCAATCCTCAACCATTTATAACCACGAATTTGAGCTCCAATACAAACCTCAAACACTTCTAGTTACTGAAACTCTCTTCTAACTGGTACAATCATCAAGGCAAACTCAGCTTTACTTACCATCTAGTCTCAAATAGACATGCAAGACTCCAAGGCTCCATAAAACCTCATTATCTTCTCCATTTGAGCTTGAAGGTGCATCAATGGTGAATAGAGTTAGAGATGGGTGTGGGCTGTGCTCTTGGTATCAGAAGGTAGAGGAGGTTGAGCTAGTTCTAATGAGCCAAGAATCGAACACATGCATCAAGAATTGAGTTCCTCCCCTTCCACTCTTTCTCACGCCCTCCTCTCTCTCAAGCTCCATGTTTTCTCTTCTCTTTACTTTCTGTTTTCAGCTGAAATGAAAGTGTCACATGAGTGGTGTTGTTTTGTTTTTGGGTCAGCTGAAGCTCACTTAAAAATGGGTGAAATGACCATAATGCCCTTATGTCCAATTTTGGCTTAAACTTCCTTAATTTCTTCTTGAGTCAATTTTAATCACACAATACTTATACAATAATTACATATTGCATATAGTTATGTTCTGTGGAGGATGGTTTAGCCGAAACTCATAAATATGTGGAAAAGACGAAAATACCCCTGTGCTCCTATTTGCTTAAAATCCCAATTAACTCACCATATCATTATTAATCAAAAATGCTTAATTAATCATCTTGACCTCTTGCTAATTTAAATAATTTAAATTAGCGAAGTTGGGGATGTTACAGGAATGCACCCTCAATTGAAGGAGAAGCTTGTAGGACAAGCTTGTAGCAACCTCAGTGGCTTGGCTTCCAGAGCAGTGCAGATTGAACAGTTTATACAAGAAAGAGAAAGGATGAGAGCTACTAGGGGTTGAGGCCCTCAGTTGATATCGGTAGTGGATGCAGCTGAGGGCTCATGCCACTATTCGTAAGATAACAGTTTATAAAAGGGAAGAAGTATTGTAAGTGGTACAATTCGTTCAATCATGCCACTTTCAATTGCATTATCTTCCGTCGAGTCATTCAAGAGGCTATAAAAAGGGAGGTTCAAGATGGCCGACAAGGGGACACAGGAGATGAGCATTGATACTGATCCTTTCCCAAATATGAACATCAGTATGGTCTCCTTCTCAGGGAGTGACCGGGGGAAAGGAAAAAAGAAGTATGTATGGGTTCCCAAGCAGGAGACTCCCCCAGAAAAGAAGGTATCTGTCTTCGACCGATTGGGGTCACCCCCCAAGGGATCTACGGTGGCAGATCGCATGGTGCTATTGCAAGAGAAGTTGCAGCTAGGGGGACTGAGCCGACCCCAAGGGACTCAAAAGAAACTCCCTAAACCAGGGAAGCTTGTTCAAGATCTCAGAGAATTACATCTATCCAAGCTTAACCCTGGGAGTAACCCTGGGAGAAGTGCACCTCGGACCAGAGCTGTGAGAGAGAGATTCCAGTATGTCTCACCTGGGGGGCATGGTAGTCCTGCCAATGGTCTCATTGGGCAAGCCACCACGCCAAACCCAGGCGAGGAATCTCGTCTCAAAGGGGAAAGAAGGGTAGCACAGATCACCGAGGCCCAGGGCTCAACGTTAGTAGATATCACTGTTTTGAACGACCGAGAATTAAGAGCTGTTAGAACGCTGAAACCACCATCAGAGGTGCCACAAGATCAGTGGATGATGCAGGCAGCCGTGGAAGCACCAGCGCCAGGGGTTGCCTCCAAATCTCATTCACAAAAGAGGAGGCAACAAAGGGCAAGGGCTTATAACAGAATGAGGGAGACGCTTCAGATGCTCACCTCGGCCAGAGAAGGGAATGCCCAGACCATCCCCGCAACCACTGTGGCTATGGCTTTGGAACAGGCCTTCCCAAAACTGGCCGAGGAAACCGCTCCAGAGCAGCAAACCCTGCATGTAGCTGGCCCTAGTGCACCCACTGAGATGACCCAAGAGCCCAATTCCATGATAGGAATGGTGGATGCACCTCATATCCCGCTGACTTAGGCAGTATTAGAGTGTTTATATGGACCCAACAGCCCCAGACCACGTCAGCCAGCTAATGTGCCTTGTTGCGTTAAAAACAGACTTAGAGCAAGTGTACTCTACCGCAGAAGTAGTATAAAAGATTATCGTATCCACAGGGACTAATTAACAAGTACCAAACTAATCAAGATTATATATTGTTTAGACGAACCAATGATTTAGTTGTAATGAAAACAAATAAAAAGAAATAAATAACAAGAATTAAAATACTAGATTTAATCGATGGAGAGAGGCCTAGGATCACGGTTTCACTTGCAAGCTTCGATTCCCCCTATGTCTAATCCTACCTGAATTCCCTTATTTTACTTAATTACCAATCCCTTTACTAAAACTATTAATCCGTTTGGTCATTCGCGATTAATATTCTTTTTCCTAAATTAACCCTCGTTTGGTCATGCAAGAATTTAAATTCAGGAAAAGCATAAAGAGCAAAAAGGTTGAATGATTGGAAGACTAAATTATGGTTTGGTCATGCCCTAATTACATCCCCAATTATCCTATAGGTCCACCAACTAATTGCAGTACGGTCGCTGATCAACTAATTGATTATAAACATGCAAAGGGTAGCTAATCCTAATCATGTGATAAAAACAATAGGACAATATTAATTAAAATAAAAACAGGAATTCAAACCAGAAATTGGAACATAAAAGGTCTCTAAACATGCAAGATCCACCTAAGACCCTAGAAGAGGATTTAGCTATCCATAGTGTTCGAGAACAATAAAATAAAATTAGGAGTCACAAATTACAGAGATAAAAATAACCCGGAATAGAGAAATTTCTGATCCTGAAAATTTAGTCTCCTTTTTCTGCTCTAGAGCTCTCTCACGGTGTCAAGAACGGGTACCCAAAACCTCTGATATGCGTTGCCGGCGGTACTGTTTTTCTCTGCCTCTCTGTGTGTGCGGCACTCCTTCCACGCGGCTACTGTTTTCTCTTCTCTTTTTTTTGATCTGTCCGTCCTGTATATTATGTACGTGGCTGTCTATTTGTGATTCATGTTAACTTCTTTTTAAAGCCAAACATAGGTTATTTCTATATCAATTCTTTTCAATTGCCCATGGGCCTTTTGATTCCAATTGCAATTGGGCTTCTTCAATTCCCTTTTTTTTAGGCCTCTTTCTTCTCTTCTCTTTATATATATATATATATATATATAAAATGGACTTTTATATCTCTTTCATATTTTCTTTCTTCCTGCAAAATAAAGAGCAAATTAAGTTAGTGATTTATATAATTAGTATATAATTGCTCTAAAAGTGACTCAAAAATATCTCTAAAAAATGCACTAAATTGGAGTTTATCAACTCCCCCACACTTAACCTTTGCTTATCCTCAAGCAAATTTCCTGGCTCAATAAAATTTTCAAACAAGTAATAGAGACAGCCACATAAGGAATCCCAAGTTAGAAGCACAATGACAGACAATAGACAGTATAGCACAAATGAGGTGTCAAAAGGTTGCCCAATTAGAGACTCATGTCCCTGAAGAATACATTTCTGTGAACAAAGGCACTCGCTCACAATCTCTCTAAGTGTTTAGGGACTAGGGAAATATACACTTGAGTTTCCACAAAATGCACATTACCATATGTTTGTAATTTGACCAAATCTCCACTAAATAGCTCACATGCATGCAAAAGATGGGGTTTCATGGGTTGTAATGGGGCCAGGGTGAATTCATGCAAGGTAGGGGATAAGAAGAAAGGGATAATCAAAGGGCTAAAAAAAAAAAAGAAACAAGAAATAAATAGTAACCTTTGAAACAAAATATGGAGCTCCTATTTATTTTACAATTTTTACCCAAACTCCAAATTAATTCCATTTCCTTCTTCACTCTTTTTCTATTTAGTAGACTCTTTTTGATTTACCTTTTTTTCTTGAGTAGGCCCTTTCATTTTTTTTTTTTGGATTTGCCCTTTGGCTCTTTCATTCTTTTGATGTGCCTTTTCCTCCTTCTTGCTTTCTTTTTTTTTTCATTTCATTTTTCTATATTTCTTTCGGGAGGAAAATGAACTTGTAACCACATTAGCCACTCCTATTTTGTTTCTCTGTTCCGATGAGATAGACAATTGAAATACAGGACAAAATTGTAACTTTCAATAGTTGCTCCAAATTTAATTTCAAATGGTTACCACAAAGAAAAAATTATATCTGGGTACCAAAGAAAAAATATAACAAATAGGCTCAAAGGGGGCAACTAATGGATAAATTCAACAAACGACTCTGAGGCCAGAAAAATACCTAAATTCCCCAAATCTTTTTACATGATGCAAATCAATTTTCGCATTGAAATGGTCAAAAGACAAATTCTAGAATGTAGCAATTTGGGAAACACACTCATAGAAAGAAAAGGGGTAAAAATTTATGATTTAGTATCAATCCCCGTATGAAGGCCCAGATCTCACCTTTAGAAGCTAGTTCACAAAAAGTACTCAACAAGGACAAATGCTAATTATCAGCTTCCTAAGGACATCCTCACAGTTACAATTAAGCACAAGTCTGTCAAGTAAATTAATTATGGGATCCCCTAAAGGCAAAATCTCTATTTTTTTCAGTTTTATATCCAAAACTAGCGAGAAAAAATGCTATCAACACATGTAGTGAGTATATGCATTAATAGAGATGAATTGACCAAGTTAAACTCTCCTCCCCCACACTAGCATAAAACATGGTCCTCAATGCAAAATATCAAATTGGCACAAAAATAAATAAGTGAGAGAGTAAGAGTGACTTCCCTGAGAGAGCTTGTAGTCTGAGCTTATTCCTAAAAACAAAACAAAACAAAAAGAAAATGAAAATAACTTAAAATAAAATAACTTAAAATAAAACACAGGTTGCCTCCTGCGAAGCGCCTGTTTAACGTCATGAGCCTGACGATAGTTGGTGCTCAATCTGGGGGCTCTCCAAGAGCAAATTTTACATCTAACGCAGTACACCTTCTTAACTTTCTAACCATGTGGTTCACATTGTTCTTTCTTTTTCCACGTGGTGGATGAACTTCAAAGGATGGTGAAATTTTTATTTTATCTCCATCCACCATTATGCTAGGATCCTGCAAAATAAGATTTTTTTCCAAAAGGTCCTGCATCTTTAATTCACTAAACATGTTAGTTTCAACCACATCATCAAAATAAGGCGAAGTTAAAGAAGAAAAAATTTCATTGGAATTTAAAGCTTTAATAACATCATCTTCTTTACCACTCCTCAAAGTTACCTTTCCCCGGTGAACCTCAATCACAGCATCACCAATGGTTAAAACAATTTGCCCAAAAATGGGCGCTTTCTCCTCTTTCTCCAAATCCAGAACCAATGGATCTTTCTCATTCTCCTCACAACCGCTCTCATTAATAGGATCTTTTGTTTCAATATGACTCCCTTCAGTAGGAGCTACTATTTTGATTTGACTCCCTTCAGTAGGAGTATCCTCATCTTTCTTGAGAGCTTCTTCATCCAAATTATATTCCATGGAGACAACTTCATCTCTCGTAGGAATACTTTTTTTGTATTGCTCAGCTTCTTTATTTTGGGTCGACTTAGTTTGTGAAGGAGTTTCTTGGGCCTCTTGAGATAACAAAGCAATGAGACTTGAGATTTGACCATTCAGGCTTTCAAAATTTTCAAGTGTCTGCTGCATAAATTTGGCCAAGACCTCATTGACATCTGACTTTTCCTCCTCTTGCCTTTGCACTTGTAGTGACTCATAATTATCCCAGTGGGAGGAATAAGGAGGTGGCTCATAGTCATCCCAATAGTCTGAATAAGGTTCATAAGGAGGAGGAGAAATTTGCATCTGACATTGAGACATATACCAATATGACTTCTCTAAATTCCTTTGTGCCTCTGCATCTCTAATATAATCTCCAATTGTCTTAACCATGATTTAAACTTTTATCTGCAAAAAAGGTGAACTGCAGCGGTCTCTTGGGAAAGTATTAGCACCCTTTTTTTTGTATTTTTTTTTCAATAAGATAAAAATAAAATAAAATAAAACTAGTGCATAAAAAATGTCTAAAGCAATAAAAATCTTTTTCGTTTAATATTGCTAAATTAATCCCCGGCAACGGCGCCAAAAAACTTGTTGCGTTAAAAACACACTTAGAGCAAGTGTACTCTACGCAGAAGTAGTATAAAAGATTATCGTATCCACAGGGACTAATTAACAAGTACCAAACTAATCAAGATTATATATTGTTTAGACGAACCAATGATTTAGTTGTAATGAAAACAAATAAAAAGAAATAAATAACAAGAATTAAAATACTAGATTTAATCGATGGAGAGAGGCCTAGGATCACGGTTTCACTTGCAAGCTTCGATTCCCCCTATGTCTAATCCTACCTGAATTCCCTTATTTTACTTAATTACCAATCCCTTTACTAAAACTATTAATCCGTTTGGTCATTCGCGATTAATATTCTTTTTCCTAAATTAACCCTCGTTTGGTCATGCAAGAATTTAAATTCAGGAAAAGCATAAAGAGCAAAAAGGTTGAATGATTGGAAGACTAAATTATGGTTTGGTCATGCCCTAATTACATCCCCAATTATCCTATAGGTCCACCAACTAATTGCAGTACGGTCGCTGATCAACTAATTGATTATAAACATGCAAAGGGTAGCTAATCCTAATCATGTGATAAAAACAATAGGACAATATTAATTAAAATAAAAACAGAAATTCAAACCAGAAATTGGAACATAAAAGGTCTCTAAACATGCAAGATCCACCTAAGACCCTAGAAGAGGATTTAGCTATCCATAGTGTTCGAGAACAATAAAATAAAATTAGGAATCACAAATTACAGAGATAAAAATAACCCGGAATAGAGAAATTTCTGATCCTGAAAATTTAGTCTCCTTTTTCTGCTCTAGAGCTCTCTCACGGTGTCAAGAACGGGTACCCAAAACCTCTGATATGCGTTGCCGGCGGTACTGTTTTTCTCTGCCTCTCTGTGTGTGCGGCACTCCTTCCACGCGGCTACTGTTTTCTCTTCTCTTTTTTTTGATCCGTCCGTCCTGTATATTATGTACGTGGCTGTCTATTTGTGATTCATGTTAACTTCTTTTTAAAGCCAAACATAGGTTATTTCTATATCAATTCTTTTCAATTGGCCATGGGCCTTTTGATTCCAATTGCAATTGGGCTTCTTCAATTCCCTTTTTTTTAGGCCTCTTTCTTCTCTTCTCTTTATATATATATATATATATATATAAAATGGACTTTTATATCTCTTTCATATTTTCTTTCTTCCTGCAAAATAAAGAGCAAATTAAGTTAGTGATTTATATAATTAGTATATAATTGCTCTAAAAGTGACTCAAAAATATCTCTAAAAAATGCACTAAATTGGAGTTTATCATGCCTCAAGTTAGTGATTTATATAATTAGTATATAATTGCTCTAAGGAGTTTATCATGCCTAAATTGGACAAACGCTCTCTGTTTTGTATGATAACAAATTACATCTTGTCTACTAATGGTTGCAGTTGAATGAAAGTGCATGGACAAAATCAAAGAAAAGGGATTAAATCAAAGAGTAGGGACTAAAGTGCAATGGCTTGCAGAAGAAGCAACAATGAAGTTGAAGACCTAATTGTTTATCTGCTTTTGATAGGACTCAAATGTAAGATCCTATCCCTTCAGCTTTATGACATTTAGTAGAAGAGAGATAATGTTTTTAAAAATGTTTTGAAAAATAAAATTGTTGTGTTAAAAGCCTTTGGAAAATATTTTATTCATATGCATGCTTGCATGAGAAAGGCACATAAAAGGAAAATGTTTTTCAAGCTAAAAAATCGATTATATGCAAACACATTGGAGTATACAATCGATTCCTTACTTTCCTTATTTGAAAGAATCGATTATGAGCCTATGAGTATTCAGGCTCAAAATCGATTATGTGCCTGATTGTTTCAGAGCACATAATCGATTACTCACTCAATGTATTAACCAAATAATCGATTCCTTACTTTCCTTACTTTCCTTTTTTGAAAACAATCGATTACATGCCTATGTGTTTAAGGCTCAGAATCGATTATGTGCCTGATTGTTTCAGAGCACATAATCGATTTCACACTCCTTTCATTTAGCAAAGAATCGATTGTGAAATGTTTCATTTTTTAAGAAAGGAATCGATTATACATTTCCTTGTTTTAAGCACATAATCGATTGTCACTTGTTTCCTTTTTATGAAATGAATCGATTATGTCATTGCTCACCACAGAGCACATAATCAATTATGGGGCTTGTGTTTTTAGTCCAACGGTCAATTTTTTACATTTTCTATAAATAGGGACGTTGGATCTCAAATGAAAAACACACCACTACTCTTCACTATATCATACATTTTCAAATCACTAGAAAAGAGAAAAAGAGCTTTCATTGTCAAATCTTTTGTTAAAGTTCTTCATTTCAAAACCAATCATCTCTCTCTCTACTATATTGTTATTCAGCTGGAGTGATTGGTTCATAGGTTCTCAATTGTATTGATCTGTATTCGTGGTGGCTTTAAAATCCTGGGACGTGTTCTTGGGTCTCTCAATCTGGGAGATTGAGTTGGTTTGAAATCCTGGGATGTGATCTTGGGTCGTTCAATCGGGGAGATTGAAGCGGTTATTGGGAAATCCTGGGAACCATTCTTGGGTCGTTCAATCAGGGAGATTGAAGCGGTTGTGAAATCCTTAGCGGGGAGCTCGGGTTCTCAATTTGGGGAAATTGGGATTTGCTATTTGAAGTTGCTTGTTTGTAAAACATTCTACATCATATAGTGGTTGTCAGCAAGTCCAAATGTTGCAAAGCCGGAGGCCGAGGACGTAGGGCTTTTATCCCGAACCTCGTAAAAATCCTGGTGTATCTCTATCCCTCTCTCGTTACTTTCTTTATCGCTTATACTAGTCTATTATTGATATCATTGCGCTGCTTATAAATATCTGGTTATTGTGAATATCGATAATAGAAGCATTAGAGTAATATTGCACTGTGCCTGATCTGCCTGCTTAGTTAATACATATAGTTTAAATCTTAGTTTCCGCATTTGATTTAAACAAGAATTATAAAAGTTTTTGAAAACAGAAAATAATTCATCTTTTACACATAACCTTATTCACCCCCCCTCTAAGGTTATCATATAGTCCAACAAGAAGAACTCGTAGATGATGACCTCTTGGGAGAAGACGAAGAGAACGCCTTTGGCCCTTTGAATTTTGATGGGGACTCCTTGACAGGATCAATCCTGGATGACATCATGGACGAGGCCGATGGTGAATATTATGCTGATATAGAAATGGTGAGTCTTCTTCCTCCAGAATTCTGGGGTAACAAAGATCAACCAAGAGCCCTAGAGGGAGATGTCTTTGTTGAGGAGGCCGAATGGACTGCCTTGACAGAGCCCGAGGGGGCAATTACGGAGGGAATGTTGTTTGAGAAACCCACGGCAGACATGACTAGACAGCTGAAGCCATTGTATAACAAAGCCCATTTGAATGGGAAGCTGTTTAATCGTGTCTTCGTAGATGGTGGTGCTGTGTTGAATTCTATGCCATTAGCCACTATGAAAAAGTTGGGGAAGAACGCCGAGGACCTCATTCCAACCACCATGACTAGTTTCATGGGTCACCCATCCCACGCTTTGGGAGTGTTGGTAGCCGATGTAACAGTTGGGAGCAAGGTGACTCGCTCGGCCTTCTTCGTCATAGTAGGAAAGCCCTCGTATGATGTGATCCTGGGGAGAGATTGGATCCACACCAGTAAATGTGCCCCTTCTACCCTGCATCAGAAACTAATGATATGGATAGGGGATCAAGTGGAAATAGTAGAGGCAGACCCTAATCCATTCCTTGCGGAGGTAAAGATGTTTGAGGCTGTCTTCTACTCTCCTCATTTGTATCTCATTTCCATCCAAGAGGATTATGAGGAAGGTGGCATAGAGTCATGTGATTGGACCAAAATAGGTTTTGAATTCAAGATGTTGGCCGACCCACGGCCCAACAATAAGGATAATGATTAATCTCCCACCAGAAGTACAGAGTCTGTTGGATCGGTTGCACCTATTCCAAATTGAATCCAACATTGAAGAGGCTATGTTTGGTGCAATAGACGAACTTGAGGAACAACCCTACCAGGAGGCTTCGGATGACCCCTTGGATGGGACGTTGGCCGAACCTCCGCAGCCTGGGAAGCCTCTGAGGCTATATATTGCGGCCGAAGATCAAGCCATCGGCTGCTTATTAGCCCAAGATGATGATAATGGCGCCGAACGCGCTATATATTATCTTAGTAGGATTCTCAATGTTGCTGAGACTAGATATTCTTCTATTGAGAAGCTTTGTTTGTCTTTGTTTAATGCTTGTACCAAACTTGAATAGTATCTCTTACCTAAAGAAGTTTTGGTTGTGTGCAAAGTCGATATCATCAGGTATCTTCTTAATAGGCCCGTCTTACAGGGAAAACTTGTCAGGTGGGTCATTAAGTTAAATGCATTTGCCTTGACATACATGCCACTAAGAGCTGTCAAAGTACAAGCCTTGGTCGATTTCTTGGCTCAACATCCATGTGTAGAGATACACGACGCCCCAGTAGAGTCTATTAACTATCTGGGCCTAAAACCTTGGGTCCTCATGTTTGATGGATCAAGTACCCAAACCAGGGCAGGCATTGGAGTGGTCATCACCAGCCGCTGTGGTCAAACATGGAGATTCATGTGTAGGATAGGGGATCAAGCCTCCAATAATCAGGCCGAGTATGAAGCCTTGATCATGGGACTTGATATCCTGGCCGCTATGAAGGCCCAATACGTAGAAATCAAGGGGGATTCACAGCTGGTGATCAAACAAATTATTGGGGAATACAAGTGTTATAACACAAAACTTAAACAATTGCGGGCCTCGGCGCATAACTTGTTGAAGTTGTTTGCCGATGCAGTCATCATGTATGTCCCCAGAATCGAAAACCAAGAGGCAAACGATTTAGCCCAACAAGCCTCGGGTTACAAAGAGTTAGTGGTCGAGGTATTGCAACAAGATGCCTCAGTCCCGGCTGTTGCACCCCGAAAAATCCGGTTTGGACTTCTCGTTTGACAACGTGAAAAATAGTAGAGCCGCCACCAATATTTATTTAGGAAAACATTGAAAAAACCTTTTTTGGAAAAGCGGATGGTCTTTTGAAAACTCAGAGATGTAGGTTCGGGGGTCGGTTAGGTGCGGGGAAGGTATTAGCATCCCGCACCTCCTTTCTACTGAAAGGGAACCATTAACTTGATGTGTGGTTTAGGAAAAGTTGATTTGAAATGATTTTTGTTCTACTTCTTTTCTTTTCTTTTCTTTTCTTTTTATTTCATTTGAGAGATTGTTTTATTGAAAACGGGGGGAAGAAGAATATTTTTGGTACCTTTGAAAAGCGGAACAAAACAAAGATTTTTTAAAAGGGTGCTTGACGGGCTGTGACCCGCTCCTATGTACCCTCACTGGGATGAGGGATCAAAGCTACGTAGTTCTCGTCTTTTGGTTTTTGAAAATGTTTTTGTGTTTTATCTTATTTAATTTTTTGGAGCTTTTGAAATAAGACTCAAGTGTTTACGAATACCAAACAAGCAATGGCTTCGAGTGGCGTTCATTACTAACTTGAAAGAAAAGAGTTGAAACCGGTAACCAGTCAAGCAAAGGCTTCGAGCGATTACAAGTAACAACGTTTTATCATCTTTTTTGAAATTGTTTTGAAAAAGGGCGAGCATCGGTGATAATTATCACTAATAGCTCATGTTGTTTTTGAAAGTTGAATTAGTTTGTGTTTGGTTAAGGTGTGGGAGCTTTCATAATAGTCAAACAAGCAAAGGCTTCGAGTGACTACCACTAATAACTCCTCATTAGCGATCAAACAAGCAAAGGCTTCGAGTGATGACTAATGATTTATTTAAGAAAATGCCTTAGGGTTTTCATTGGAAAAGCATTTGATTTTGATTTGAAAACTAGTTTAGAAAAGAGTCTGATTTGGAAAAAGATTTTGGAAGACAAGTAGAACACTTCAATCAACTCCAAATCCATAACCAATATACAAATCATTCAATTACGATTCATGCAGGCATTACAAATCCAAGAGGCAAGCATAGGCATGAACATGTAATTGTCAAAACTAGTTACAAGTTGCAATAAGAATGGTCACACAAAAATGAGACATTGATCCATTACAAAAGGGTAGCTCATTGAATCAATTTAAGAATCAACAATAAAAACACAAGAGTTAAATTCCTTTTGGTAATCCTTGACACTTATTAACAATGCACAAGTGCATAAGCGTCTAGTCATTTTACCAAATGTTCAACACCAAAATGTAAACAAGAGTTGAATCATTTTAAAGTAATCCTCAACATTTAAAATTATGCTTGAAAGCACATGTTGAAACCTCTTACCAATCATCAACATTTAAACAAATTAATGACTTAAAACAAGCACCACATTTTCAAGACTTAAAGTGACCAAAAGAAAGTATTCACAAGCTATCACAAACAATTGGCGAGCAAGGAATCATAAACTCTCATTTTGTTCATTGAAAATTTAAAGAGAGTTGAATCACTTGAAGTAATCCTCATCACTTAAAAAATGGCGCCCAAGGCACAAGTGAGAGTCATGTTACTCATCATCAATATTGAAAACAATTGACAAACCAAATCCACAAGAACAAGTAAGATTACAATTCAAAAGGGATTGAATCCTATTGAACAATCATCATCACTTAGAGAATAGTGCTCAAGGCACAAGTGAGAGTCATCTTGTCAATCATCAACATAACAATTACTTGCAAGCAAGATTCCATCAAAACAACTTTGAGAAAACATTTTTTAAGCACAATTGCAAGCCAAATAGCCAAGAAACAACAAAACCCTAATTATTTCTCATGATTTGCGAAGCCAACACATAGCCAAACAACAAATTTATTCATCAAACTCACAAAATCAAGCAAGCATAAGATACTAGCAAGACTTAGGAACAATTAATCACATGATTCAAGCACTAAAACTTCAAATCAACATTTATTCTTCATTTCTTTAATTTTTGCGAAACATATATGAGTAAGAAAAGGAGATTTGCAAACTTAAACAAAGGATCTAAGCATGAAAACACCAAAATCAAGTATCCACAACAAGATTAAGCATCATCAAGCAAAGAGGAACAACAAAATCAAATTAAAACCAACTTTAACATGATATGCGAACTAAATAACACATGAAACAACAATTTTATTTCACAACAAATACAAAATCAACACAAAAACAACGTGAATCAATTTATTCAAGGGTGAGAGGCACCTTAAACACCCAAGCCTCCCTAAGTGCCTGTCAATAGTGTTTAAGGCTCCTCTCACCAACAACAACCAACAAATCACATTTTATATATATTTATGAGAGTATGCAAAATGAAGGAAAGGAAGAGCATGAGTTTTGATGCACAAATGTTGAAGATAATGCTATGGTTTTTAGAGTATACCTTGGACCCAAGCTAGATTATGAAAGAAATGAAGAGAAAGAACACAAATCAACAATGATCTTCATTAGAACACCACAAGAACCTGATAACTCTATTTTATATAGAGTTATTCATACAATTAAGCTTGAGTTATTGCTTATTTTCAAGAACATTTATATATATTTATAGCTTATTTATCAAGGAACAACATTCTAAATATTCAAATGGATAAAGGGCAATGATCTAGGCAAAATGCACAAATCTTGTTAGGTTTGATGTTTTTGTTCAGTGCAGCTACTGCAGGAGTGGGAACACTGCCAACACCAGGAGTGGAAACACTAGGAGTGGAAACACTGCCAACACCTGCTAAAATTCTGCAGTTAATACCAAAACATCCAAAGACCATTTCAATGCTTCCACACTTTATTAGTGACGTCATGCCTAGTCACCTGGAGCTGAGCCACTTGCTGAAGTCGGCGATACACATAAAAATCAAGTTGCAAGACTCAAACTTATCTAAAAGACATGTGGCACTTCTCCAATGGACCTCTTCTTTTGTTATGCATGCAAGCGACCAAAACTGTGCAGCTTGCTTGATTGGTTGTCAACAAATTAACCATGTTCGGTCCCCTCAGCTGATCTTTCGCGCCAAAGGAAACCCCTTGCAAGAGGAATGCTTTCAAGCCTATAAATAGAAGCCAAATCCATCATCCTAAAATATATCATCTTTCACATCTTTAAATCCTTAATCTTTCACTTTAGTTTAGGTTTAGTTTATTTTCATTTTAAGTTTCTATGGAGAGGAAGGTGAGGAAGTGCTTGACAACCATTCCCTTCACTTCTACTTTGAAGAAATTCGTGTAAGAAATCTTTATTGTACTTCAACTTGGGAACTTAATGCAAAAGATCTTCTATTCAAGTAATCTCTACTCTTTTAAGTTCTTTTGCCTTATTATTCATTTACTTATGTTCTTTGCATATTCTTTGCTTTATAACATGAGTAACATGAGCTAAATTCCCTTAAGTTGAGATGTTCTAACCTTGTAATGAACTTCTAAATATGTTATTATGGTTTATGTAGTGTAAACACTTTAAACTCTTGCATAATACTTCTTTCAACTTATTCTGGAATTGATCACTTTAGAATAGGTAAAAACTTGTAGCAGCAGACATGGGCTACATTTATGAACTCAAGAGTTAATAAGGACAAGTATTTAATAAAGGAAACCTTGTTAAATATATGCTAAAACCTAGACATAGGATAGCATAGTTCTTAGGATAATAAAATTACAAGAGTGAACCTATTTAGCAACTTGGATCATTGTTAGGAGGCAAGGGAGGAATTGACAAACCTCTCTTTACTGTAGAAAACAAAGATCATAAGAGCTTGTAATGAAACTCTGAAGAGAAGTGCTGAAAGGCACAAACTGATGCACCTACATCCAGTGTTCCCACACTACATACTCCATTAAAACATTTAGAAGTAAAGTACTTGGTAAAAACATCTCAACTGCTTTTTCCAACTGATTTCTCACACATTTTATTGCTTATTATTATTTTACTTACTTTGAAAACTCCAAACCAAAAATACTGAATAGTGTAGACACACTAAGTGTACACTTTGAACTACAAAAATTTACAATACATAATCTCTGTGGGTTCGACCTTTCTTATCACTTTATTACTTGTGTGACTATGTATACTTGCATATAATAAACCACACCAGAACCCCACGCAAATCTTCAAGCCACAAGCCTTTGATGATGCAAATATGAACTAGAGTAGGAGAGGATGGAGATGTATGGAGTGGAAATGAATTTGAGATGAAAAAAGAGGAAGGAAATCAAAAAAATATGGAGGAGGAGTGGTGATGGTGGCTTCGGCCAAGAGGGTATTTGGAGGAGAGGAAAGTTGTGCTGAAATTTGAGAGTGGAAAATGAGGCCAAAGATCAACACTACTAACTTGGCCGTTAATGGTCAAACAAGCAGAGGCTTCGAGTGAGCATTAACAACTTATTTGGATGCAAAACAATTTGGCAAAAACATGGATGTTCATGAGATGCGCTTTATTGTTTGATTTTTATTTTTGACATGCCATGAATGCAATGCAAATGTATGCCATGCCAATGTACTTTATGCAAATGCGTGCGATGCAATGATTTTAGTGGAATGATGAATGCAATGAGATGCTATTCTTGATTCTTCGTCTCTTTGATTTTTTTTGGTCAGCTTTCTTTTTTCTGACTGTTTGTTTTTCTTTGCTTTTTCATTCTTTTTGTCTGATCTTTTCCTTTTTTCGCTCTTTTGCTCTCTTCGGATTTTCTTCTTTTTGCTGGTTCGACCTTCCCGTGACACACACAACACGAGGCCGAGAAACTTATTAGAGTTGTTGTGGCGCACGAGCCAGGTGCAGGCCTGCTTTTATGATCTGCCATCTGGAATGGTCTATGAATGCAATTATTTTTCCTTGCAAAATTAGTCTGTTTTGAGGAATTACTTCTTTCCTGTGACTTTTAGGGACTTCGCAATAATTGTAATGCTCTATGATTTATGCACATGTTTTACAGGTCAGTATCACCATCATTATAAAACGTTTATTTTGAGCAGAAAAAGCAGAAAATAAAAAGTGAACAAATGTGAGAAAGTTGAACTTTATTGATGTGGAAATCGGTCGTACAGAAAGTTACGCCGATTGCTTATTACACTTGAAAGTCTAAACTATAAAAAGACACGAAAAAAAAGAGAGAAGCTAATTTCTGACTGTCCGTCTCTGTGGAACAGTGCTAAACATTTATGTCCTTGACCTTTATCACTCCCTCATCCAAGTCTTTAGGGGAGTTGTATACCTTTCTTTACTTTTCATGCTCAAGTTTTCCGACCCTAATTTTTGCCTGGATGGCCCTTTGCGGGTTTTCAATCCACCGGGTCGCTCTGATTTTGCCTAGGCCGCCCTTTGCGGGTTTTCAACCTAGCGAGCTAATTCTTACTTGGCTTGTCTTTCTCTTTTTTCGTCTATTTCTTTCAGGCATAATACTTCTTCACTTGATCGGAATTGACTGGGTTCATTAAATCTTCTCCGTCCATGTTTGTGAGTATCAGCGCTCCTCCAGAAAAGGCTTTCTTGACTACATATGGGCCGTCATAAGTGGGTGTCCACTTCCCCCGGGGATCAGTCTGGATGGGCAAGATCTTCTTAAGCCGTTCTCATTCTCTGTTGGTACAGCTGCCCATGACACAAAGCTGCAATCCTTTTTTCTTTAATGAGGTTTAGCTGATCCAGACGGGCATGCACCCCACTATGCTTCTTCCAGTTTAGTTTCCATCAATACCCGCAGGGATGGTATCTCAACCTCGATTGGGAGGACTGCTTCTGACCTGTATACCAGAGAGAAAGGAGTTGCCCCAGTTGAGGTACGCACTAAAGTACGGTAACCATGCAAAGCAAAGGGAAGCATTTCATGCCAATCCTTGTATGTGACCACCATTTTCTGAACTATCCTTTTGATGTTCTTGTTAGCTGCCTCGACTGCCCCATTCATCTTGGGCCGATAGGGGGAAGAATTATGATGCTGGATTTTGAACTCTGCGCACAGGTCCCTCATCATTTTGTTGTTCAGGTTGCTACCGTTATCAGTGATGATCCTGTTAGGAAGACCATAACGGCAAATCAGATCTTTCTTCACAAATTTGGCAACCACTGAACTGGTTATACTGGAGTATGAGGTAGCTTCAACCCACTTCGTGAAATAGTCAATGGCGTCCAGGATAAAGCGATGCCCGTTTGATGCTTTTTGGGTTCAATGGGACCGATGACATCCATCCTCCACATTGAGAACGGCCAGGATGCAGTCAGAACATTCAGTTTGGCAGGCGGCACATGGATATGATCGGCGTAGATTTGGCATTTGTGGAACTTTCGGACAAAGCTGTAGCAGTCACCTTCCATCTGCAACCAGTAATATCCCGCCCTTAAAATCTGTCTAGCCATAGTATGCGCACTGGAATGAGTTCCGAATGAGCCTTCGTGTACATCTCTCATGATTCTTTCAGCTTCTTCTTTGGCAACACACCTTAAGATGACCATGTCATAATTCCTTTTATAGAGAACTTCACCGCTGAGGAAGAAATTCCTTGACAGTCGCCGAAGAGTTCTCTTGTCATTTTCAGATGCCCCAGGAGGGTATTCTCTGCTGATAATGTACTGTTTGATATCATAATACCAAGGCTTGTCATCAGGCTCTTCATCTATGGTTGTGCAGTAGTGGTGCGCAGGTAGACTCCGGTGCTGGATTGCGACATGAGTCAAGCTTTTATCACAATTGATATTGAACATGGATGATAAGGTTGCCAATGCATCAGCCAGCTGGTTTTCGCTTCGAGGGATGTGTTTGAAAGTGATTTCGTCGAAAGACTCCATCAACCCTTGCACATAATCACAATAAGGAATCAGTTTGGGATCTCTGGTCTCCCAATCGCCTCTTACTTGATGAATAACTAGGGCTGATTCCCCATACATATCTAGCCTTTTAACTTTCCATTCTAGGGCTGCTTGAATACCCAAGATGCACGCTTCATACTCTGCTATGTTGTTTGTGACATAGAAGCTCAACCTTGTAGTGACGGGAACGAAGCGGTTGTCGGGAGATATTAACACAACACCTGGCCCATGTCCCCATACATTTGACGCACCATCGAAGATCATTCTCCACCTTTCACTTTCTTGGGACTTCCCCTCGTCGAACAGTGCCATGATATCTTCATCAGGAAAATCATGCTGCATTGGTTGGTAGTTTGGAATCGGCTGACACGCCAAGTACTCAGCAAGTGCACTACCTTTAACTGCTTTTTGTGTGACATACAGGATATCGTATTCTGATAATTGCATCTGCCAACGGGCAATTCGTCCTGTAAGAGCTGGCTTTTCAAATATGTACTTGATTGGATCCATTTTTGACACCAACCAAGTTGTGTGACTCAGCATGTACTGCCTTAAACGGTGAGCAGCCCAAACTAGAGCACAACAAGTCTTTTCCAGCATAGAATATCTTGTCTCACAGTCGGTGAACTTTTTGCTTAGATAGTATATGGCATGTTCCTTTTTCCCGGATTCATCGTGCTGCCCCAACACACAGCCCATTGAATTATCTAGCACTGTAAGGTATAGGATGAGAGGCCTGCCTGACACAGGTGGCATCAAGACTGGTGGATTCTGCAAGTACACCTTGATTTTCTCAAAGGCACCTTGACACTGATCGTTCCACTTCAACTCTTGATTTTTGCACAGCAATTTGAAGATTGGCTCGCAAGTAGCAGTCAACTGGAAGATGAATCGGGAGATGTAATTCAACCTTCCGAGGAAACCACGGACTTCTTTCTCTGTTTTGGGCACCGGCATCTCGAGGATGGCTTTTACTTTGTCCGGATCCACCTCGATTCCCTTCTGGCTGACAATGAAGCCTAGCAACTTCCCTGATCTCACCCCAAACGTGCACTTTGCCGGGTTTAACTTGAGTTTATATTTCCTCAACCGTTCAAAGAGCTTCTGTAGATTGACAATGTGCTCTTCGTCGGTTTTATATTTTGCGATCATGTCGTCCACATAAACCTCAATCTCCTTATGCATCATGTCGTGAAACAGCGTGACCATGGCCCTTTGGTAGGTTGCACCGGCATTCTTTAACCCGAATGGCATGACCTTGTAACAGAATGTTCCCCAGAGCGTTATGAAAGTTGTCTTTTCCATATCTTCGGGGTCCATCATGATCTGATTATATCCCGAATATCCATCCATGAAGGAGAATAACGAGTGTTGAGCTGTACTATCCACTAAGACATCAATGTGAGGCAAAGGAAAATCGTCTTTAGGACTAGCACGATTCAGATCTCGGTAGTCAACGCACATTCTGACCTTCCCGTCCTTCTTCGGAACCGGGACAATATTGGCAACCCTCTGTGGGTACTTGGCCACCGCTAGGAATCCGGTGTCAAACTGCTTTTTCACCTCATCCCTAATCTTTAGGGACATCTCAGGTTTCATCCTTCTGAGTTTCTGCTTTACAGGCGGGCATTCAGGCTTGACTGGAAACTTATGCATCACAATGTCAGTATCCAACCCAGACATGTCTTGATAAGACCATGCAAACACATCGACGTAATCGTGCAAGAGCTGAACCAACTTCAGGCGATCACTCTCATCCATTGCCGTACCAACCTTGACCTCCTTCTTGTTCTCAGCTGTACCTAAATTGATCACTTCAGTGGATTCCCCGTGAGGCTGAATAACCCTTTCTTCTTGTTTCATTAGTCTCATGAGCTCTGGAGGAGTTTCCCAGTCTTCCTCAACATCCCCCTCAGCTTGATTGATAGGGTGATCAAAGTCAAAATATGGACTGTTGGCACTGTTATTTTGAGAGACAATTGCTGTGGATCTGCATTTTGCCGAAGCGAAAAAGCAAAATGAAAGAGAAACAAGCAAGCAGGCAATAATAAAGCAAGGAACAGACACATGAAATGAAAAGGAATTGATTTTTATTGATTGAAATTCAAAAACAACGTTTTTATTAATGATGATGATTCTGAAAATAAAAACATGTTTGCCCCTAACAACTTGTCCTATGGCCTTTGGCAGAGCAACATGGTTGCATTACAATGATTACATTGAATTAAAAGCCACAGGAAAGGCAGCAGCTTCCCAATTCTTCAACTCTTCTCCGGCAAGGCAGCGACGAACCAGACCAGTCCCACCTTCTTCAGCTTCGGATCCATTACCGATGACAGCAATTTGGTTGTGATCAAGCAACCCAGCACTCACGAAGCTCTGGCGGATATCACAAACAGGAATGCTTTGGGGCCATGGATCTTGGCCTTTTGACTTGGCTAACCATCTGCCCTTTCTTTCCTCCGCCATTTTCCTTCTTTCGGCCAGACTTGGAGTGTATCCCAATCCGCAACGATCTCTAATCTCCTTCAGCTGGATGGGCGCAAGAATTCCTTGCCCAAATTTTCCCAAACCAGATCCAACCTTATACCCTTGATCTATCATGATTTTAGCAACCTGCTCCTCTTTCTTGGTCTTCCCAAATACAGCGTTTGCAATCTCCAAGGATTGAAAGGCGGTTTCCAGGGATTCTTCGGCGGCCTCCACATATTTGAACGGTGATGGCTTGTTAACCAGTGTTTCCTCCTCGCCAAACACAACAACAACTTTATCGTCCACCACAAATTTTACCCTTTGATGTAAGGAAGAAGGAATGGCTCCTGCCATGTGGATCCATGGTCTTCCTAGCAGACAGTTGTATGAAGAGGTAATGTCCATGATTTGGAAGTTGATATAGAAGACCTCAGGACCAATCTGGATGGGGAACTCCATCTCCCCCAACACTTCCTTTTTAGACCCATCAAAGGCTCGCACCAGAGTCGAGCTTGGCTTCATGTAGGAACAATCCACGTCCAACTTATCCATCGTGGATTTCGGCATTACATTTAATGAAGACCCGTTGTCAATCAAAACTCTAGCCAGCACATAGTCCCCACACTTAACTGAGATATGCAGAGCCTGATTATGTTCTTTTCCTCCGGAAGGCAACTCATCATCAGCGAAAGTCAGGTGGTTTGCTGCCACGATGTTTCCCACTATTCCATCAAACTGATTCACTGAGATATCTTGGGCAACATGAGCATCGCTGAGCACCTTCATCAGCGCAGTCCTATGGGCTTCCGAACAGAGTAGCAATGACAACATTGAAATTTTGGCAGGAGTTTGCTTCAGCTGATCCATAACTTGATAGTCACTCTGCCTGACAATTTTCAAGAATTCATTGGCCTCCTTTTCTGTCACCTTTTCTTGGGCGACTTCTGGCTCTTTCCCTTTATCCTTACGACCTCTCTGTTCTGAATCTTTGGAAGTTTCAGCCCGAAGGGTTTCTGGGGCGTACACTCTCCCACTTCTGGTAATCCCGCTTGCTCCCACTATATTAGTCACCGCAGGGGCACCTGCAGAGCGTTCCGCCGAAGACAGCGTACTATATTTCCACGGGACTGCTTTATCTGACTCGTAGGGAAAAGGAGCAGGGATTTCGATAACTATTGGTTGAGCCTTGGGTTGCACCAACCTTGGATTGTAATTATATAAAATTTCAACCGGCCTTCTGACCTCTCTGCCTTTGTCAGAATGCAGAGTCAACACATCATTTTCGACAAGGGTTCCCACCTGGACCACACACCGATCCATCAGATCTTGCAAAATCATCTTGAAACTCTCACAGTTTCCCACACAAAAGGAATCGGCACACCCATCTCTTTGACAGCATCCTTTCTTGACGACTCCAAACCGGCATAACTCATCATAAATGGTACTCAGAGGAGTCCTGATTTTCTCAACCTTTCTTATCACTCGCCGAGCAGAATCTTCTATGGCATTAGTGGACGGCCTCTCGTGTCCCGGCAATGGATTTGCAGTTATGCTTGGACTATTTTTCTTGAATGAAATCCAACTGGCATCGATTAGGTCTTGAACCACATGCTTAAAGGCCTTGCAATCCTCCACAGTGTGACCAATTCCACCCTCATGGAAACTACAGGTAGCGTTAGCATTATAATTTCTGGGGAATGGATGCTGAAGAGGCTTCATGGACCGAGTATTGATCAGGTTATTTGAGATCAGATGGTTGAATAACTCAGTATAGGTCATCGGAATGGGATCAAAACTTGTACGCCTCTTGTATTGGTAATTCTGGGCTTTAGAGCCATCATTGCTTTGCCGGGGTGATACAGGAGCAGAAAAAGGCACCGCCTGTGGTGGAGTACTAAATGATGGATTTCCTCCAGAGATCACATTAGTCTCCCCTTCTTTCCTTTTTGGGAAATGGGAGGAATGCTTCTTGGGTCCACTTGAACTGCCCGAATTTCCAGAACTACCAAAGTGATTTGCTATCTTGCCACTGCGTAGACCATTTTCAAGTCTTTCCCCGAAAATCACCATATCAGAGAAGCTGGACGAGACACTTGTAATCAACCTGTCATAATAGACCGCTGGTAGAGTTTCCAAAAACATGTAAACCATCTCTTTTTCTGTTAGAGGCGGTTTTACCTGCGCAGCTGTACTCCTCCATTTCTGGGCATATTCTTTGAAGGACTCCTTGTCTCCTTTACTCATATGTTGCAGCTGTGATCGGTCAGGAGCCATGTCCATATTATACTTGTACTGCTTCAAGAATGCTTCTGACAAGTCCTTCCAACAACGGATATCAGAGGACTGTAGTTGCATATACCACTCTAAAGGAGCTCCGGCTAAGTTGTTCTGGAAACAGTGAATTAACAGCCTCTCGTCATTAGCATAAGGACCCATCTTTCTGACAAACATTGTAAGATGACTGTTTGGACAACCGGCCCCACGGTATTTATCGAAGTCGGGCGACTTGAATTTGGGAGGGAGGACAAGATCTGGGACAAGGCATAAATCACGAGCGTCTCTAGCCCTGACACCGGTACCTTCAACAACCCTTAGTCTTTCCTCAAGCACACGGATCTGGTCCCTGGATTGGGAATTCTCAAACGCATGTCCCGGTGGGTGACTGCTCATGCCGTAGTAGTATCCCCCAAACTGGGGGGGATTTCCTGTCTGATATGCAGCATTCTGGGGATGTGGAACAAACCTTGGAGTAGGACTTGTTGGACCTCCTTGCAACACAACACTTGGATTAGGAGCGTGAACCTGCGGTCCACCAGCAGCTCCATTTGGTACAACCCCAGCAGGTTGACTAGCCCCTACAACTCCAAAAGGGTTTGACTCAGCAACTTGAGGCACATAATTGAAAGGCATTCCCCACGGATATGCTTGAACAGTTGGATGGCTCTGGCCGTTTGCCCCTGGAGAGTAGGCGAGATGAGGGACCCCTGGTCCAGGAGGTGGGATAGCAGAGGCAGGCCTACTAGGATTTACAACTGTTGTACCACTCTTCAGACTCTGTAGCATGTTCATCATTTCGGCCATCTGGGCCTCCATAGTACCCATCTTATCTTTCAAAGCCTGGTTCTCCTGAGCTAGTTGCTCAGGGTTGAGTATTGCTATAACCGGGTCATCTGGATCCACCTGATTCTCAATCTCGATCTCTGGATCCTCTAGATTGCTTGCCATTAATCTCGCTTGAAGACGTGTGTTGTAACGGTGAAAGCGAACCAGCGTGCCTTTTCTGTTTGTTTAGACATTTATTGCATAAGAATCAAGATAAATGCATGAATGGATGTATGAATGCATGTACAATGTTTGCTTGATGCCGGGAACCACGGGATGCCTTATCTTGTCATAAGCGCATAAACTTTTTCTTTTTGATTTAGGAAATGAAGTAAACGAGGAATCGAAATAGCAAATCAACATACTTCATTCATCGAGAATTTAAAGCTTTAACAACTTTCACCAAAAGGGAAAGACAGTACAATATTCATAATGAAACAAAATAAAAGAGTACAATATTCCGGAATACAATACTCAAAGTAAATGCTCAAGATGAAGAGTACAAATAAATGACTCAAATACAAATAGCTTTGAATTCCCCGACTCCCTTCCTCTTCTTGTTGACACTTGCACCTTGAGACTGCTCCTTGAACTCTGTGATCAATGCTCTGCAGTACTTCACAAACTGATGCACCTCAGGTGGGGTGTTGAAGAAATGCATCTCAGCCTCAGCTATCCTCAGATTCTTGGGAACCCCCACCATAGCCTGACTGGCCAACTCTGACAGCTTCGAGAACTTGGTCTTCCACAGCTGGATCTCATCCTTGAGCTCCTTAATGATCTCTTGATCTTCAATCTTTCCAATCAAATCTAGGAAGCGCTTTTCCCAATATTGGCCCTCAGCTCGGACCTGTCTGTAGGCCTCTTCTAGACAGCGAAGGTTCCTCTTCAATTCATCAGATATTCCTCTTTCAAATCTCAGGGCTTGCTGATATTCCTTGAGAATCTCATCAATAGCACCTATTTCTCGCTCGAGGTTTCTCAGCTGACCCCTCAACTCTACCACCAGATGTGATTCTTGTCCCGATTCAATGGCCATTGTCTTTCATTCTTGAGCTTCCTCAAGTGCCTTCCTTGTTTTCTGTTTATACCTTTGGAGCTCCTCTCTGGCTCCCTTCAGATATCTCTGGGCTTCTATCTTGCTTTGCCCTTCTTTCTCGAATCGCTTAACACTTTCTTCCACAGCGATCATCTTGACAGCGTTTTCTCCCTCTAGCTTTTCCTTCTCTAAAGCCATCTCCTCTAACTTAGCCTGCAATGCTTTCTTTTCCTTTTCCACCTTGGCTAAAACAGATTTGACTTCGTTCAGCTCCTCATAGGTAGGGACATAGGGCTCTGGTATCTCCTCCTCAAGGGGAAGTGCCCCTTGACTCAGTGATTTTGTCCTTTGAAGCTTCTCCTTGAGGCATTGATTGAAGGTGGTGTCACTGGTTCTTTTTGACAGCTCTTCACCTCCCTTTCGCACTACGGATTCCCATGATTGTTGAACTCTTCGAAGCAAATCACCGCATTTAGGCATCCCCTTATAGAGGTAAACACGGGACAGCATGCTTTCGGAGGGTGAGTTCCTCATCGGGTAACCGAGTTGCCTTAGGGTCAATGAAGGGTTATAATTGATACACCCCTGAGTCCCCATGAGAGGCACGTTTTAAAAGTTTCCGCAGCTGAACACCACCACAGGTCTGTCATTCCAACAAGCAAATGTAAACCACCGGATTTGGAGATCATTGAGGTTTTTCAGAAACTCAACCCACTCCAGAGAAGTTCTGACCTTCACATCACAGCTTAGAGCATAAGAGATTAGCTCCCTGACATCTTTTCGGTTATGAATTACATGGGTGATAAGCCAGGCATAGAGGACATGAGAAGAAAGGCACATCTTCTTTTTATGGAACTGACTGTAGCGGGTGAGAGCATGGTATGTGTTAGCAAGAACAGCGGGCACAAGATTGACAGGGTTCTTGGTGTCCTGGAAGGCCAAGAATGCACCAATCGCATCTTCATCAACATACCTTTCTATTTGAGGAAAGAGAACAACCCCAAATATGGTGAGAGCAAGCACTAACTTGAATGGACCCCATTGCTTAGCCAAAGCATATGATTGCATCAGGCCCTCAAAGTACTCTTGCGGATACCCAACTACACCATTTCTTTCTAACTTTTGCAACTTCAATTTGTCCACACCAATCCTAAGCAACATTGCAAGCTTCTCATCAGTGTAGTACTGTCCTTGATATTGGTAGGGCCTAGCATGAGATCTGGAGAAACCCAAAAGCTGTTCATATTCCTCTAATGTAGGTGATAGCTGAAAGTTCTTGAAGAAGAAACATCTCACATCAGAATCGTAGAACTGGCTCAAAGCCACAAGGGCATCCTCTTGGACATCCAACCGCAAGAGCCTACGAATATTCCCATATGTCAGATCAAAGGAATCCATTTCAATCGGGCCCATAAGAGCTGCACACTGTCTCAGACTACCAACATCAACCTTCTTCATAACTGGGAAGCAAGAGGTAAGTGAAGCCTTGCTATTTGATTCCATTCTCATGCACCTATGACAAGATGGTACATTATTCGGCGATCCCCGGCAAGCAAATGCAAATGAGATGCAATATGAATGCAAATATTTACAACATTTGGTTTTAATGAATGCGGCATGATGCGATTATGATGTGAATGATGCGCGTGAAAAAGAAATAAAAATAAAGGCGATGCATATGGACGGAAGTTCAAAAATTTAGGAGACCCACTACGTGCCGCCTCGCGCAGTGGTTTATTTGAAGAAGGAAAATATTTTTGTATTTTCTTGGAAAAACTTTGAAAAGCTCCTTTTGAGGAAGACATGTCCTAAATTACCATGCAGCACACAATTCATATGCCCTCGTGTCCTACAAAGGTGGGAATCCTAAGTTCTAGGACAACTTCAAAGGTGTCTCCCATGTAGTTCTAATTCACACCCTCACAATGGCTACCGGAGCTATAGAATCCTCATGCCGACACCCACAAATGTAGGATGCTACCAAGTGTGAGGCGTCATGAGAAAGCGTACTCCGGTTGAGACTTTCATGAGTATCAGACAGACAAAGGTCTCGAATGACAGTCACTAATCGACTCCACTCCCCTAAGTGTTTGTTGGATCCGGGTATAGGAGCCCACTTATAGCACACAAATCATAAGGTGTGAAAGTGTGTGATCGAGGACATACTTCCTAAAATCTACCCAACCCCACCTGCAAGGAAAACCAGAACATCCCAGACAATAGCAAGCAATAACATGTTGTCTACCTTAGGGTTTAATATCATCTCAAAACAAAGTAAGCTAACCTAAAGTGTCAACAACAATCATGTATAGCTTACCTCAAGAAAGGGAGCGAAGAGGAAGGGATCATAAGGGCATAAGGGCATAATGCGTGAGATTACCTTGTAGAAAGGGAGCGGAGAAGAAGGGGACGTGGAGATTGGAGAAATGCATGCATGATCATAAGCATATAAAGAAGGAAAAAGAAAAGTAGAAGAAGAAACAAGTAGCAAACGTAAAAGGAGAAAGAAGCAAATGCACATGGGTGCAACACAACAACATGATAATGCAAGAGAAACAATCAAGCATCACAGACAAAGAAAGAAGAGGAAAGAAAAAGAAAGGGAAGAAAAGGAAGAGATAGAACAAAATTTTCAAGTCAAACAATTTAAACCACACATCAAGTTAACTAGGCTTGACCCTCGTCTTTCAAAAAAAAAGTCCCCAGCGGAGTCGCCAGCTGTTGCACCCCGAAAAATCCGGTTTGGACTTCTCGTTTGACAACGTGAAAAATAGTAGAGCCGCCACCAATATTTATTTAGGAAAACATTGAAAAAACCTTTTTTGGAAAAGCGGATGGTCTTTCGAAAACTCAGAGATGTAGGTTCGGGGGTCGGTTAGGTGCGGGGAAGGTATTAGCATCCCGCACCTCCTTTCTACTGAAAGGGAGCCATTAACTTGATGTGTGGTTTAGGAAAAGTTGATTTGAAATGATTTTTGTTCTACTTCTTTTCTTTTCTTTCCTTTTCTTTTTATTTCATTTGAGAGATTGTTTTATTGAAAACGGGGGGGAAGAAGAATATTTTTGGTACCTTTGAAAAGCGGAACAAAACAAAGATTTTTTAAAAGGGTGCTTGACGGGCTGTGACCCTCTCCTACATACCCTCACTGGGATGAGGGATCAAAGCTACGTAGTTCTCGTCTTTTGGTTTTTGAAAATGTTTTTGTGTTTTATCTTATTTAATTTTTTGGAGCTTTTGAAATAAGACTCAAGTGTTCACGAATACCAAACAAGAAATGGCTTTGAGTGGCGTTCATTACTAACTTGAAAGAAAAGAGTTGAAACCGGTAACCAGTCAAGCAAAGGCTTCGAGCGATTACAAGTAACAACGTTTTATCATCTTTTTTGAAATTGTTTTGAAAAAGGGCGAGCATCGGTGATAATTATCACTAATAGCTCATGTTGTTTTTGAAAGTTGAATTAGTTTGTGTTTGGTTAAGGTGTGGGAGCTTTCATAATAGTCAAACAAGCAAAGGCTTCGAGTGACTACCACTAATAACTCCTCATTAGCGATCAAACAAGCAAAGGCTTCGAGTGATGACTAATGATTTATTTAAGAAAATGCCTTAGGGTTTTCATTGGAAAAGCATTTGATTTTGATTTGAAAACTAGTTTAGAAAAGAGTTTGATTTGGAAAAAGATTTTGGAAGACAAGTAGAACACTTCAATCAACTCCAAATCCATAACCAATATACAAATCATTCAATTACGATTAATGCAGGCATTACAAATCCAAGAGGCAAGCATAGGCATGAACATGTAATTGTCAAAACTAGTTACAAGTTGCAATAAGAATGGTCACACAAAAATGAGACATTGATCCATTACAAAAGGGTAGATCATTGAATCAATTTAAGAATCAACAATAAAAACACAAGAGTTAAATTCCTTTTGGTAATCCTTGACACTTATTAACAATGCACAAGTGCATAAGCGTCTAGTCATTTTACCAAATGTTCAACACCAAAATGTATACAAGAGTTGAATCATTTTAAAGTAATCCTCAACATTTAAAATTATGCTTGAAAGCACATGTTGAATCCTCTTACCAATCATCAACATTTAAACAAATTAATGACTTAAAACAAGCACCACATTTGCAAGACTCAAAGTGACCAAAAGAAAGTATTCACAAGCTATCACAAACAATTGGCGAGCAAGGAATCATAAACTCTCATTTTGTTCATTGAAAATTTAAAGAGAGTTGAATCACTTGAAGTAATCCTCATCACTTAAAAAATGGCACCCAAGGCACAAGTGAGAGTCATGTTACTCATCATCAATATTGAAAACAATTGACAAACCAAATCCACAAGAACAAGTAAGATTACAATTCAAAAGGGATTGAATCCTATTGAACAATCCTCATCAACATAACAATTACTTGCAAGCAAGATTCCATCAAAACAACTTGAGAAAACATTTTTTAAGCACAATTGCAAGCCAAATAGCCAAGAAACAACAAAACCCTAATTATTTCTCATGATTTGCGAAGCCAACACATAGCCAAACAACAAATTTATTCATCAAACTCACAAAATCAAGCAAGCATAAGATACTAGCAAGACTTAGGAACAATTAATCACATGATTCAAGCACTAAAACTTCAAATCAACATTTATTCTTCATTTCTTTAATTTTTGCGAAACATATATGAGTAAGAAAAGGAGATTTGAAACTTAAACAAAGGATCTAAGCATGAAAACACCAAAATCAAGTATCCACAACAAGATTAAGCATCATCAAGCAAAGAGGAACAACAAAATCAAATTAAAACCAACTTTAACATGATATGCGAATGGACAAGTAGAGGCACTCGTCTCCTTATTATGCTCAAGCTAATGGACAAGCAGAGGCTACCAACAAAATCATCATCGAGCTCATCAAAAAGAACATAAAGGACAAGCCTCGATGGTGGCATGAGACTCTTAATGAGGTCCTATGGGCAATGGGGAATTCTAAGTCCACGGCCACGGGGGTGACTCCCTATCGTTTAGTCTATGGGCAGGACGTCGTGTTACCATTGAAAATCAGTGTGGAATCATTAAGGGTGGCTCGGCAACACTCCCTAGGCATAGATGAATACCAACAAACCATGTTAATGAAGTTGGACTCGGTGGACGATTACAGGTTGGCTGCCCTCAGTAAAATTGAAATGAATAAAGCCAAAATGGCCCGAGCCTACAACAAACACGTCAAGTCAAAGAAGTTTGTTAAGGGTGATCTCGTGTGGAAGACTATTCTGCCACTTGGGAGGAAAGATCCCCAGTTTGGCAAGTGGTCCCCGAATTGGGACGGGCCCTACATTGTAAGTGAAGTATACAACGGTGGGGCATACCGTTTAATTACGTTTGGCGGAGAAGAGTTCGAGACAAAATTCAAATGGCAAATATCTCAAAGCATGTTATCCTACTATATGGGAAAGTATGCAAGGGAAAGAAAAGTGGTGATTATAAAAAGAAAATTGTCATAGTGGCTCGCCACACACCGGCGGCCTAGTGGAAAAGCAAATTAAGTACGAGGACAGGCTACCTCCTCGTTGTGCAGAGCCTTCCCCCTCCACGGATTCAGGTGCCTCTTGACCAGAAGAGAGGCCGGCTGGATCAGGGGCGACGGTGGATGTGTTTTCTAGGCGGAGACGAAGCCTTTCCCAGGAAGCTATTGCAGATAGCACTTTGCTTTGACCGCGTTCCTTGTCATAGAGGAAAACCCCTTTTTGAGACTCTAGTTCCTTGATGAGTTGATCTAAAGGCTTACTCTGATTGTATAAGCGGGCTTGTTCTGCTGTGACCGAAGCCAATTTCTTGGTCGCCTCTTCCTGCTGAGGACGTAGAGCCTGCAATTCTAAATGGAGCCCTGTCAAAAGGGACTCAATCTCCTCAATTCGGTGCCTGGTCATCTCCTCCTCGGCTAACAACAATCGGCGTTCCACTTCCTTCTCACTATAGACTGAGAGGTACATCTTCTTCTCTTCCTGTAGGGCGTTCAGGCGATCCAGTGCTTGTTGGGCAGCGTCCTGAGCAGCGTACGATGCCGAATAAACCCGAGAAATCTCTAAAAACCGATAGGCTATGTCCCTGAGGGTCTCCCTCCTCTGCATTGACATATCATCCGAGGAAGATAGCCTGAAAGCCAGAGACCGCAGATCTGATAGTTGGGTAGGATCAGTAACAATTCTTCCCCGGAGGGCATCCTCAAGTCTCTATAACTCTTCTTCCGAAGGGGGAACTACCTGAGGTTGACTCTGGGAGGAAAAGTATTGAGCCACCTCTGCTTCAGTCACTGGCTTGGGATCTGGCTGAGGAGGAAGAGGAGGAGAGCACATGGGAGGAGGAGAATGAGCTACAGTCAAAGGTGCATCCGAAATTGGGGGATCGGTCGTCTGCAGGTAAAATAACTATGAGAAAAACTAAGGCACCAGCAAACAAGAAGAAGGAAAATGGGAAAACACCATACCTTGGATTTCTTAGAGGGACGAGGGGTGTCTTCTGCCACCACAGCAGCCATCTTGGCCGCTGGTTGCAAAGGAGCATCTGTTGGAGCGCGTCGAGCAGATGATCACCTGAAAGTAATGGGAGCATCATCATCTTCTTCCACATTACGATCAGTAGAAGGCCCTGCGATTAGAAGGGAGATGAGGATGAGAAAAGAGAAAAGCGGAGGAGTAAACAATGAATGTACCATGAGGAATAGAGGACATACCCGTGGATGGTTGAGACCGAGTGGATGGCCGCCGAGTGGAAGTTGGGGGCCTAGGTGTTATCTCAACAATAGAAGGAACGGTGCTGGTGCTTGCTGGTATTGAAGAGGGGGTTGAAGCTGCGCGAGGACGTCCGAGGTACTTGGAAAGATAATCACCAAGAGCACGAGGGAAGACTAGGTCTTTGACACCAAGCCACCGGTCTCCCCTGGACACACCTCGTAGTGCGCCCACACACTCTCAGTAACCTTGTAGTAATTGCTAACTACCATCTTGCACACCTGCCCATCCGTTAAACCTTCCTGACGGCGAGGATCATCCAAAAATCGGTAAGGCAGAGGGACATGCTGCATCAGCCCAAATTATTTACAGACAAAGTTGGGGTAATTGTACTCTGCTAGAGCCTTGCTGTAACGGAAGGTAGCCAGATAGCCAATTGGCAAGTCCCTGGCCACCAGAGCGGACCGCCAATAGTCACGAGCGGTGCTGCACTTTGAGAGAGAAAGCTGATCTTCTTTTCTTTGAGGAGCGAAGATCCAGGCAAGACCACACCTCTTGTCCAGCACAGGACACCACATCATCTCAGCAACGTTCGTCTTCAGAAACTCCTTCATGATTTAAGCCGTAGTCAGCCGATGGCAGGGGGTGGCCGAGAGTTGAGGGCCCAGGCACTTAGTGGTCAGTGACTTGGGGATAGCCAATCCAACCAATAGAATGTGAGGGAAATAGAGAGTTGCCCACAACTGAAGAAACCACATGGGGCCTTAAATTTTGGAGACTCGGCCGTAGTCCCTAATCTGGTCGAGCATGACTTGGATTCCTCGGTAGAGCTCGCCAAGAAAATAGGGGGCCCAGGCGTAAACTTCCCCACTGGTCATCAAGGCGACGAAGGGCTGCAATTCTTGGACGACACCGCAGAGGCAGTGCCATAGAAGAATCTGCAAAAGAAGTACATGAGGAAAGCAGTGTGTTCCTCGTCGGTGATATTGGCATCAGACTTGGAACTTGCAATTAGAAATTTTGAGTAGACCCCTCCAGCATGGACATGGCCTAAGTTCACCTTCCTGGGCAGTCTTGCAGGATGGACGGATCAGCCAAATGCGGGCAGGCCAGTGATGGCGGCCACATCCAGAATGGTGGGGGTGACCATGCCCCAGGGGAAATAAAAGCATTGAAGATAGAAGACCAGAAGCCCAAGAGAGGCAAGAGAACATCAAAATTATGGGGAATGGCAAAGGTAGAGAGAAATCATGTCACGAAGACCCTACGCTTTCCAATCATCTTTCTTGACAGGATGAATCCTGTCGAACCAGGCATGGTAGTCTTCGCCTTCGGTAGGTTTGGCCCAACCCCTGGTTTCTGACACCTTGGCATCAACGGTGAACCAGTCTTGGGTGATTGGTATACTGGGACAAGCCGAAGCGTTGAAGGTTTGTTTGAAGGCGTTGAAGCCTTCGCAGACAGCAGAAGTGGTGGGTCGCACTGTGACTCCGCCTGAAACAGCAACAAGGATATCTTGTGGGGAGACCTCAGAGGAAGCATTCGCCGAAGATGGACTAGAGGAGGAAGAACTCGGTTGACTGTCATCTCCGCCATGACTGTGATCACGATTTTGAGAGTCTGAGTTTGAAGACATGGTGGAAAGAAGTGGTGACAACAATGGAAAGAAAAGGGTTCTAGTTCGGGGAAGAAGAAGCTGAGAAGGAGAGTGAAACGTTTCAAGAAAGGTGAACAGTCTTGTGTGACTGTTACTATTTATGGTTTTCGTAAGCCTTGGGAACCGTTGCGCCACCCTATTATCCCGCGCAAAGAGAAACGCCAAGTGTCCTCTAACGGAAGGCTAGTCATTTCAAACGGTCACATCAAGTCATGTTAAGGGATTTTTGCACTATCAGTCACGTCCTCGCGGCCATATGACAGCACAAAAAAATGGGGGCAATTGCTAACACCCAAAAGTAACTAGGTCGTAGGCCAAGGGCTGAGTGAAAAAAGGGAGTAGAATTGGAGTACTGAGGCAGGCCACTAGACAAAAGTGTGAATTATCTCTAAACACTCAAATTTTTCACTAATGCCACTACTTTAAAATTCAGATACATAGAATCTAAAATATGCAAAGTTGAAACAACCTTGAACCTAATTTCCCACAAAGCTCTAAAATGTTCTAATAAAACACTGCAAATGTGTTGATGATTTGTGTCTTAGTTGATGACAATGGAAACTTTGAAATAACATTTCTCCACAATGAAAATGATCTGCTCTAACTTATACTATTGTTAAAGCAAGTTGTTTGCTCTCTGCAAACATGTATTACTACACTTGTGGGCTTGTGGCTAGTAATTTAATAATGGTAAAGAAGATTGAAATAAATTGCACATGTAATGCACCTGAAGTGGAGTTAAAGAAATTATGTTTCTATCATGAATATTGTTTCTCAAATCTTTGAATTAAATAAAAAGTTTCGACACCAAATAGCAAATCAAACATACCAGAATAAAATTTAGTGCTATATGCCACTCTGAAGAATCATACTATAATACAATCTTACCTAACCCATTGATCAATGTGCCATAACTAATTTTATTCAAATGAAACCGAGTGTTAGCAACTTGTTATTAAAGTTAAGTGCTTCTTTAATATTAAAAATGTTAATTTCGTGTAAAAAAAAATTTATCTCATAGAAAATCATTTTTAAGTAACAATAAATATGTGTGGGTGTTCGGATACCTACAAACATACATTAACCAGTACCCGGGAAGCTCGCGTGGGTATGAGGCATTTTACCAACGGGGTGGGTAATGGGGGACAACTACATGTGCCCACCCCACCCCGTCCCAGTCACATCCTTGTCTATCACCACCCATTGAAACTATCCTCACGCCTAAGTGAAATAAATAATTTTAAAAGACAAAAATACCCTAATTTCTATACACCATCTCCATGTGAATTCAGTTCACACAAACGTGTGTGAAGTGAGTTTACGAATGTCAAGAACTAACTGTTCAACATATATGTAAACTTAGTTCACCCAGTTGTATACGTTTAAAACTTGTTATTGAGCATATGTGAACTAAGTTTGCACAAAGGTGTGTGAACTAAGTTAATATAGATTTAGAACTAGTGATGAATATCACATAACGTTTAAAATTTATCACTCAGCATATGTGAACTTAGTTAATATATGCATGTGTAACTGAATTCACATATATTCAAAACTAGTTTTGAACAAGTGTGAAATGAGATCACGCAAATGTATGTGAACAGGGTTCACATACTTTAAAAATAATTATTAAGCTTATGTGAACTGAGTTTCACACAGACGTGTATAAACTGAGTTCACATACGTCCAAAAATTAGTTCTGAACGTGTGAACTCGATTCACACAAACTTATGCGAATTGAGTTTACGTACATGTGCATTAACTGGAATAGGGCAGTTTAGTCATTTCAAATTATATGGGGTTGAGCATAGCTTCAACGAGGGATGGCAGAGACACAGCCTCCATATTGGCATCCCTCTTTATAGCTTTAGCGTAGGATGAACCTATTCTCACTTCTCTGGAATAGAAGAATTGCTAGCAACTCATAACTTCTTTTAATAAAAGGTTAAGTGAGTGTTTAGTCCCTATAAAATATCTTATTTTTTATTTTAGTCACTATAAAAAATTTACTATTTTTTAGACCCTACCTATTATTATGTTCTGAAATTTGCAAATTTTGATAACTTTCAAGGACAAATCTGCAAAAACTTGAAAATTTTAAGGGACCAAACTACAAATTACAAAAAAATTTCAAGATAAATCTGTGAAATTTGAAAAATTATAGCGACAAATTTCTAAATTTGAAAAATATATAGCCCATTTTAAAATCCATAAAATTAACTCTAATAAAGTACTTCATGAAACTCCTTCATTTTACAGATTCTCAAAATTCATCATCCAAACCAAGTATGTTAAAACAAAGCATTCTAATCAAATATTTTGAATTATAAATTTTATGGAACTTTTTAGTTATATCACATGTATCATCGCAATAGAGTGCATAAGAGATCTCCATGGAGTTATAATTGAAGAGGTGAATCTATCATTTCTCACTTGTTCTTAGCATATGATTTCCTTTTATTTTTGGGTCCAATATGGGGAGAAAAATGCTATGAAGATTATTCTCAGAACCTAGAAGAATATTCTTCAGTTCCTTTTTTTTGCTTACTCTTGGTTACATTCCTGTCATTATGATGCATGGACAGACTTTGGTTTCACATATTTTTGCAGCTGATGAATTTAAAGCCACTAGTGATGGATTGGAAAATAGTGCTTCAAGGAAAATCCAAAAAAAAAAAAACAGGAGAAAATGAAATAAGTTGGCCAACTTAATAAATAAAGCAACTAATAATAAGCAGGGAAAAATTTCTGAATCATTGTTGGCCAGGTAAATATGTGATAAACTCCAGAAGAAGGCAATGGTAGCAAACAAAAAATAGTATACTCCAAGAAATTAAAGAATGTTTGGTTGGAATGCTGGATAAAATATCATACCTCATATGAAAGGAATTCTCAAGTCTCAACTTGGGAGGAACAGTATCTCCAAAAAATTCAGCTTCTTCAGCCATCTTCAATAACACTCTCCTTACTATGTCACCCAAATACATACCAGACATTATCTTCTAAAAAAACTGCAAATAATAGTGGAAAAGTATTATATATAGATGCACATTTATCATTCAAAGCAATGATAGATAACAAATACCTGTTCTCCAGGGTTTAAGCGAGAAATGAGTGAAGAATGACAAATGAAATCAGCGAGAAGAAGAAATTTACGAAGAGGAAAAACTGGTATTAGTAGAATAGGAATTATTTTTTTTGAAAAAAAAATAGTCGAATAGGAGTTAGTTTATACTAATAAAAAGGATCCAGAAAAAGTTAACACGTGTAAAACTTCCAAAAGTGATGTAGTTAGTTTTCTAATAATGGTGATTGAAGAGCAAAGAGATGTGAATTTGAATCAGAATCAACTAATGTGAATGAAAGTTTCAACAAACTTATCAAGCTTCTCCTAATATAGGATTTTATGAAGCTTTAGGGAGATATGTAAACCAAATCAATAAATACATTGAACACTCTTAATATTAATCTATCAAACAAGTCATTTTATGTGAGAGAAACTGATAGATCGAGAAGTGAACTCTCCATAATAGAAATTTTGTGTTTTCATTGATATTGTTCAAGTACAATACTAGGTTATTTATAGAAAGAAACTAAGAGCACCATAAGTTAGAATGCACCCTATTACATATTATTTGCTCACAATTATTGCTCTCAATTATTGATGACAATTGGGCAAGTAGATGCAAGTGCGCAAGTAGATGACAATTATTGATGACAATTATTGTGGGCAAGTTGCATTATTCACATGGGAATGTTCCCACCAACATACATCCCATGCAAACTAGATCCAAGAGTGGCATAGTCAAACCCAGTTTGTTTCCTACGTTACTGCTCACCGTGGCTGAACCAAAAACTGTACCACAGGCTCTTCAATCTCCAGAATGGTATAAGGCTATGACAGCTGAGTATAATGAACTTATTGCTAACCAGACCTGGTCATTGGTTCCTTTACCTCCAGGTAGGAAAGCAGTTGGAAGCAAATGGGTTTTCAGAGTCAAGGAAACCCCTGATGGTACAATTACCAAGTACAAAGCACACCTTGTGGCTAAGGGGTTTCTACAACGGTTTGACTGTGATTATTCAGAAACTTTCTCTCCTGTAGTGAAACCTGTTACCATCAGAATTATTCTCAGACTTGCTCACTCACACAAATGGTCTATTCAACAACTTGATGTAGATAACGCTTTTCTTAATGGTGTGCTTGAAGAAGAAGTCTACATGACTCAGCCACAAGGGTTTGAACATGGAGACAAATGTCTGATTTGCAAGCTGCACAAAGCCATTTATGGCTTGAAGCAAGCTCCTCGTGCTTGGCATGACAAGTTAACCTCTACATTAGTTAGCTTCGGATTTATTCACAGCAGTTGTGATCCTTCTTTGCTTGTCTACAACTCTAAGGGCATCTATATCTATGTCTTGATCTATGTAGATGATATTATCATCACTGGTTCCTCCTCTCAAGTCATTTCCTTTGTTATCTCCAAGCTTAATTGTGCATTTGCCTTGAAACAATTTGGTGACTTGGACTATTTTCTGGGTATTGAAGTGAAACATACATTATCAGGTTCCCTACTTCTTACTCAATCCAAATATCTTAAACATCTTCTAATTAGGGCTGGCATGTCAGAAGCTAAAGGAATCTCCATACCTCTGCCAGCTAAAGTCATGTTATCCAAGTTTGGTTCTGATTACTTTGAGAATCCCCTCTTTTTAGGTCAATTGTTGACGCATTACAATATGCTACAACCACACGGCCTGAGATTGGATTTGCTGTTAATAAGTTATGTCAGTTTATGGCTCAACCTTTGGAGTCTCATTGGGTTGTTGTTAAAATGATCTTAAGGTATCTCAAGGGCACTCTTGACCTCGGCTTTGCTCTTCATCCTGTCAGCACTGGTTCCTTTTCATTGCAGGCCTATTGTGATGCTGGTTGGGCCTCCGATGTTGATGATAGGAGGTCCACATCTGATGCGTGTGTATTTTTTGGTCCCAACCTTGTGTCGTGGTGGTCCAAGAAACAGTCATTAGTGGCTAAGTCAAGTGCTGAAGCTGAGTATCGCAGCTTGGCACTAGCAGCATCTGAAGTACTTTGGGTGCAGTCTCTTTTGCAGGAACTCAAGATACCTATCCATACACCAGTGATCTATTGTGATAATCAATCTATTGTGGCATTGAGCCACAATCCTGTCCTTCATTTTAGAACTAAGCACATGGAACTGGACATCTTTTTTGTTCGGGAAAAGGTGCTTAGCAAATCTCTGGTGGTGTTCGGGAAAAGGTGCTTAGCAAATCTCTGGTGGTCACATATGTCCCTGCCGAAGCCCAGCTTGCAGATATCTTAACTAAACCGCTGGCAAAGACTGCTTTCTGCTATCTTCGTGACGAGCTCAAAGTTCAGATTCTTCCTCAACTCTCCCCATGAGCTTGAGGGGGGGGGGGGTTAATAGAGATAGTAGACAACTTGGAGGAACATTCCCATGTGAATAATGCAACTTGCCCACAATAATTGTCATCAATAATTGAGAGCAATAATTGTCATCTACTTGCCTACTTGCATCTAGTTGTCCACTTGCATCTACTTGCCCAATTGTCATCAATAATTGTGAACAATAGTATGTAATAGGGTGCACTCTAACTTATGGTGCTCCTAGTTTCTTTCTATAAATAGCCTAGTACTTGAACAATATCAATAAAAGCACAGAATTTTTCTATTATGGAGAGTTCACTTCTCTCTCTATCAGTTTCTATCATTATGCATAGTATAAACTCTAGTCATTTCATACTGCCCAAGTTATAATAAATAGTCACTAAAATATTCTAAATTTATTAATTTAGTCCCTGAATTATCTGTCATCTAAAGTAATTGAAGAACTAAATTAATGAATATATAATAGTTTAAGAACTAAATTTGAGAGAGTGATAGTTGATGTAGCAATTTAAGGGTTTATTCTTATTTATTGTTCCTTACAGAAGTAAGGAGGCTAGATGCAACATTTATTTTTCTGAATTTAGATAGCACACTTTTTATTTTGAGAATTTTACGACTGTGATTAAATAATGATGATGTCTCTTTTTTAGTTATCGTGTTATTAGGGTGCAATGTCTACTGATTTTGCCGATGACTAATCTATGTCGGGAACCTGCCTAGCCACATGTATATCGGCTTTGTCGGTCCGTGAGGTTCTCCTCTCCCAACAAAAATTGTCACACCTAAAATTTGAACTCGAGACCTCTTGGTGGGATTCAAGCTTACTACTCAGACCAATCCTTGTTGGTATAATGATGATGCCTTATTAAATACTAATTTATTTATTTTTGGTAAAATAAATTATTTAAATACCATAATGATTAAATAGTTAGATTGTTGAATTCAATAAAACATACTAATTAATATAGCTATTAATATACAAAACGAAAAAATTATAAATATTCTATGTACATCAAGTAATTTATTACTATTTAAACTACTAACAATATATTATATACTCGTGCATCGCACGGGTCGTGCATACTAGTAGACTAAAGAGTATTGTACACCTAGGTTTTGTGGGACATGCATGTGATGTGGAACACTCGTTCATTACAATATCCTTAGCACGTTCTTATGCTAGAGCAACTAGCAAGGAGCTACAACGCTTACAAATGGAGGGAACGGTTTCCTTCTACTTCTCGGAGTTCCCTGATACCCACGATGCAAAAGACATGCTAAGGGCTTTCGCTTTGTATGGCAAGGCAGTGGAAGTTGTCATCCCACCGAGGAGAAACAAATGGGGGAAGAGATTTGGTTTTGTAAGGTTTGCAAACATCCAGGACCCAAGTTTGTTTGTTGTGAAGTTGGATAACATAATCTTTGGAGCAAGCACTTGAGGTGCTAGCTGAGTGGTAAGAGCTTAGCCTTGTATCCTCAAAGTGCTGAGTTCAAATCTCTTCGGGGACAGTTGTAAAATGGCCATTAGTGCCACTTGATTAATAAAAAAATTTCATTACTTTTAAAAAAATAAAATCTTTGGAGCAAGCAAAATCCATGCCAACTTGCCCAAGGTTCGAAAGAGAGAAGCAGGAAGAAAAGAAGTTGAGTTACAGTAATAGGCCAGTCCACGGTGCAAAACCTCAACAGGGACATCAAATGGCATGGCGGAAGATACCTGATGGCAGAAATGGTGGCGAAGAAAATCAATCAAAGAAAAGGCTGGAGAACGAAGACAAAATATGAAGAGGGAAGGAAGGGAGGCGAAAAGGGTGAGAAGAGTATGGCGAAGTGGAAAGGAAGTAGTGGGCGGAATGGCAGGCAACACCGAGAGCCACCAAAGCAAATGGTGTTGTACTACAGGAAGAAAAACTTATGTGATGTTTGGTATAATGCATCGGAGGAGGAACTCAACAAATTCAAAAATATGTATGTGGCTAAAGTAAGGTATGCAGGTAGCGCACATATGGTCCAGGAATGGTTCAACTTGCAGGGCTTCTTCTCTATTAAGGTAACCCCGTTAGGCGCCAACCTAGTCCTTTTAGAAGAGGTCGAGGAAGGGATCATTCCGGCACTGGTTTCCGATGCGAAGGAATGGATAGACGAACACTTTGACGACATTAGAGGGTGGTATCCATCAGAGCTAGATAAAGAAAGGGTGGTGTCCATCGGAGCTAGATAAAGAAAGGGTGGTGTGGATCCGATGTCATGGAATCCCAGTCCATGCATGGAACAATGAATTTTTCTCGATGTTGGCAGGCAAGTTTGGAACCTTCATGGGTGTTGATGAGAACACAAGGAAGAAAGCTCCATGGACGTGGCAAGAATTCTACTTCGAACAAATTGGTACGACATGTTCAATATGGTGGTGTATGCAAACATCAATGGAGAGATGTTCCATGTTAAGGTGTTGGAGGAATGGTGCAGTCTAATGAGTTGGGAAGGTCTAACTCAGGTAAACGAATCCACTAGCCCAGGTTACAGTTCAGACAGTGATCATGATAGTGAAGAGGGGGACGGGCCGCCGATTTTCGTGGAGGAGAGTAGATGAAGAGTTTTCCGATGAAGAGGTGGAAGGAAAGGAAGTTGAAAGGCCACCAGCATTGAAGATAGCATCAATTTTCAAGGGGAGGAATGTGAATGATAACGATGCAAGTAATCATGAGGAGACACATGGGGAGAAGGAAAAAATAAATGATGTGGAGGCTCATGGAGGGACGGCAAAGATAAATGATGATGAGGTACATGGAGAAAAGGAGAAAATAAATGTGGTGGTACATGGAGAGGTGCAACATGGTATTGATGAGATGAATGGAGTAGAGGAAAAATACAATGAAATGATTTCCCATGTGGAGCAGGAAAAAACGGCGCTATTAAAAGAGGTACAGAGTCAACATTCGTTGCCTATTCCTGAGGAAAATAAAAAAGTGGATATTGAAGATTGTGGGTCAGGGGTAGTTGGAGAGAGTAATATTGTGAGGGAGCGGGCTGAAGTAAATGGGCGCAACAGCAACTTGGCCCATTGTGTTGTCTAAGGTGGAAGTGAGGGTGGGCCAATTCAGAAAATGGAATTATCTCAAGAAAATGTGGTGAACTCTCGGGCCAACTCAGAATTTGGGCCTAGAATGGAAAGAAAAAAATGCAACAAAATAAAAAAGTCCAAGAGTAGAAAAGAGAGAGTATCATCGGGTGCCAACAATGAAGTTACGGTAGGATTAGTTAGAGAAAAGGCTAGGAGCTTGATACCTTCACTGGGTGGTTCCTCTAATAGTTCTGATGCATCTAAGGTTCATGTTGTCTCACGAAAATATCCAAATTCAGAATTGTGGTTTTCAATCAATTGTGACATTGGGCAGGCAAATATTGGAGATGTGTCAATTGGAGACTCTGATATTCGTTTTTGCAATGAAAGGAACGTGGTGGAACATGAGATATCAGTGGCCAATAAGGTGTGGAGTTTCGCTAAAGAAAATCTTGGTGTCACAGGGAAGGGTATGGATGAGGAGTATGTGGGAAGAATTAGAACTTTTGAAGCTAGAGATCAGAAGGCAAAAGGGAGGAAGGAGAAGAAAAATTTGTCTAAATGAAGATTGCAACATTAAACATGAGAGGGTGGGGGTACTGCAAAAAGAAGGCGCCTAAGGAAGATGATAGTGGAGGAGAAAATAGATCTTTATATGATACAAGAAACGAAGAGTAGTGATCTTTCAAAAAGAATGATAGCTAGTATTTGGGGGGAGCCTAATTTTGTTTGGTTAAGTAAGGATGCAGTTAGCTAGTCAGGAGGGATGCTAAGTGTATGGAAACAGGGAATCATGGAGGTTATGTTCTCATTCTCTGGAGAGCATTTCATAGGGGTGTGCGTTAAGGTACAAGGCCATGTTTGTTACTTGGTGAATGTGTACTCCGCTTGTAACATGGCGGGTAAAAGAAGGTTGTGGGAAAATTTGAAATGTTTGAAAAATGATTTCGAAAGAGGAGATTGGTGCATAGCAGGGGATTTTAATGCGGTTATCTCAAGGTCAGAGAGGGTGAGCTGTTCGGCCAACTTCAACCAAGTTGAGATGAGGGAGTTTGCTGCCTTCATTGAGGATATGGAACTTGTTGATGTACCGGAATTGGGTAAAACATTCACGTGCTTCGGATTAGATGGTAGAGCAAGCGGATTAGATTGAATTTTAGTGACCGAAGGATTGATATCAAGGTGGAGTATTAGTGCTCAATGGATAGGTGACAGAGAGATATCCGACCATTGCCCAGTTTGGTTAGTTACTTCGGAATTGAATTGGGGACCTAAGCCATTTAGGTTCAATAATTGTTGGTTGGAGCATGAAAATTTTAAGAAGTTCATCCATGAATGCTGGTTGTCTTTTCGGGTGGAGGGGAGGGACTCTTTCGTCTTAAAAGAGAAATTGAAGATGTTGAAAGAAAATTTTAGATGGTGGAACCGCGAGGTCTTCGTTTTTAAATATCTAAAAATTGATAATATTGTAAGAGACTTGAATGAGGTTGAGAGGGTGGCAACGGAGGGGGGGGGGGGGTAGAATCAACGATGAACAAAGACAACGGTTGACTGGCAATTTTTGGAAGGAACTCCATGCCAAAGAAAGCTTACTTGCGCAGAAATCAAGAATACGATGGTTGGCGAAAAGAGACTCAAATAGTAGATTTTTTCATGCATGCATTAGAGGCAATAGAAGAAGGACTCAGTTGTTGAAATTATTGGTGAATGGCGTATGGGTGGATGATGTGAGGGGTGTTAAAAAGGCAGTGAAAGAACACTATGAGGAGAAGTTCAAGGAAGAAAATTACAATAGGCCAACATTAGATGGAATTCAATTCAAACAAATATCAAGGGGGATAACGAGATGTTAATGGCGCCATTCTCTTTGGAAGAAATCAAAGAAGCGGTGTGGGATTGTGATGGGAACAAAAGTCCGGGACCGGATGGGTTCAATTTTAACTTTATGAAGAGTTGTTGGGATACCATTGGAGCGGAGGTAATGAATTTTTTTGATGAGTTCTAAAGGTTGGCGAAATTACCCCAGGCGGTTAGTGCTTCGTTCTTAGCTCTTATTCTGAAAACAAATAATCCGCAAGGGCTAGGTGAGTACAGGCCGATTTCTCTCATAGGGAGTTTGTATAAGATGCTAGCGAAGGTGTTAGCAAGAAGACTAAAAAATGTGTTAAAGGATGTAATATCAGATTGTCAAAGTGCTTTTTTAGCGGGAAGAAATATATTAGATGGTGTGGTTGTGGTAAACGAGACAGACTATGGACATGGCGAAAAGAAGGAGTCAGAAAATGCGTAGTGCTAAAAGCTGATTTTGAGAAAGCTTACGACTCAGTGAGCTGGGCGTACTTAGATTACATGTTGGAAAGGATGGGTTTTGGTGAGAAATGGAGACGATGGATGAGTGTGTGCTTTTCATCCAATTCTATTTCGGTTTTGGTGAATGGTAGTCCAACCGAAGAGTTTGTGGCTCAAAAAAGGCCTAAAGCAAGGCGACCCTCTAGCACCTTTTTTGTTTTTGATTGCGGCGGAAGGATTGGCGGGGCTTGTGCGGAAGGGGGTGGAGACTAATAACATTAATGGGTTCAAGATTAGTGAATCTCTCTCGGTTGATTTGTTACAATTTGCGGATGATAGGATATTTTTTGTGATGGTGGGGAGAAGAGTATTTGGTGTTTGAAAGCAATACTAACGAGTTTTGAATTAGTATCGGGTCTAAAGGTCAATTTTGCGAAGAGTAATGTGATTGGCATTAATATGGATGATAGAATAATGATGGGGATATCTCAATTTCTTGCTTGCAAATTAGGGACGACCTCTTTCAAGTTTTCAGGAGTCCCGGTGGGTGCAAGTCTGAGAAGACTAAGCACTTGGCAACCGGTTATTGATTCAATAAAGGCACGTCTTAATAGTTGGAAGAGCCGGCAACTCTCTATTGGGGGTCGTGTAACGCTTATAAACTCGGTGATAGCTTCTCTACCATTGTGTCTTTTTTCTCATTCTATAAAGCACCAAAAAAAGTGATTGAAGAAATTAAGAAATTACAAAGGAGGTTCTGGGGGGGGGGGGTGATGAGGGTAATAAAAAGATGGCGTGGGTGAGATGGGACTTAGTTTGTACACCTAAAGACAAGGGGGGGCTTGGAATTAAAAATTTGGAAGCTTTCAACATAGCTCTCCTAACTAAATGGAGATGGAGAATTTTGGTGGAGGAAGGAAATCATTTGTGGACAAATGTTTTGGCGGAAAGATATGGTTTGAATGGTAGATGGCCCGCAGAAGCTGAGTATAAAAGAGGGTGGTCGAAAAATTCTATTTGGTGGCAAGACTTGTGTTTGTTGGGCGAAGGTACAAATTTGGAAGCGGGATGGCTTGATCAATTGGTTAATAAAATTGGGAAGAGGCAATTTGGTGCGTTTTTGGAATGACGTTTGGCTGGGCAGAGAGCGATTTGCTGACATATTTCCCTCGGTGTACAGTAATTGTAACACGCAGGATGTTGTGGTTGAAGAAATGCGATCATGGACCGTGAGTGGATGACGTTGGAATTGGAATTGGGCGATCAGATTGATGGGGGAGGACACACAGAACGTGGAATATTTAAGGGAATTGTTGCTGGATGTTAATCCTGTCCAGCATGCCGATGACAATGGCCATGGGTGTTGGATTCAGTCACTGGTTTTACAGTGAAACGCTGCTACGTTTGGCTGTGTTGTTTTTTTTGCAGGTGGCAGCGGACAGCTTGAAGAACGACTGATTGCAGCATGTACGAAGCTGTGGAAAAATGATGCACCATCAAAAGTATTAATTTGCGAATGGAGGGTGTTGTTAAATAAAGTGGCTACCCGATATGCTCTCTTTAGGCGTGGTATTCTGCAGAATCAAAACAGCCTCAGCTGCGTGTTCTGCTTCAACGAACAAGAGACGGCGAAGCATTTGTTCCTCACATGCGAAGCGACTCAAATTATTTGGCAGCAAGTGCACTCTTGACTGGGCGAGCCGTGTGATGATATTGATGACATGGTTACTCATTTTATGGAATTCGGCAAGATGGCGAAAGGCGAGAAATGCAAAGGCGTCAAGCATCTCATTTGGTTGGCGGTCGTTTGGAATATTTGGTTGGCGAGAAACAAAGCGGTGTTCAACGGGGAGATGGCTTCTATTTCTGAAATTGTCTTGGGGATTAAATATAGTACATGGAGTTGGTTCAAGGCTAGGAAGGGGAGAAATTGTGGGGTAGTGTGGTCGGACTGGTTCAATTGTTCGTTGGGATGTTTTCATTATTGTAATACTCTTAGAACTCCACAATGTAATCGGGGTACTCTTTTTTCCTCCCTGAGTGTTTCTCCCATTGGGTTTGTGCCCTCAGAGGTTTTAACGACCCCCTAGGTGTAAGGGGTTGGTGCATCCCTTGTGCGCCCTTTAATACAAATTGCTTATCTAAAAAAAACAAATTTGATAATAGCAACTCTAAGTGTGCGTTTGGATGGGGCATTTGAAAATTCTAGGGAATTTCAAATTCTATGCCATTCAAATGCATCAATGTAAATCCATTCATTTTCAAAATTATTTGTTTGAATGAGATAGTTAAAATTCTTCATTTTTAAAATTCCTTGTTTGGATAGAGTAATTAAAATTCTTCATTTTTTATATTTTTTAAAATTCTTGACTTTACCTAAGGGTTGAATGACATGCGAGTTAATTAATGACCAACGAGACCGATCCAATGGATGTCGGGGGGCCGACCCACTGAGTTCAATTGATTTTGATATTTGACACTTTGTCTTTACAAATGAAATAGTTTATCAATTCTCATTTGCTTCATCTGTTACTAATTTACACTTGTTTTATGTGTTAGTAAGTTATTTGTTTCTTCGCTGGTTATCACTTGCTTCAACTACTCATGTGCAAAAAATGAAAAAAGGATTCAGTTGAGCATCTTGCACCTCATATTAATGTGGAGTCTTATCATTTAATATGGAGTCTTATTTGTTTCAATCAATGTTCGGTTTGTGTCTTTCAAATTAACATGCTGGCAAACACGAAAATTAAACACCAAAGTTAAATAGTTACCTTTTTACTTTTCTCACCTCCCATTACTATTTCTATTTACTTTATTTTCAACCCTTCTTTTCGTATTCTCGTTGCGGTTCATTATCATTTGTATTATTTTTGTACCCTATTCCATTTGTATTATTTGAATTACACTCTTAAATTACATTATCCTAAAAGATTTCCTCATCCAAACACACTCTTAAGAGCAAATAATCAAATACTCATATCATAGTTCAAATTATCTCTACAATCTACATGATAGTTAAATTAACGGAAACAAAGATATTGATTGAAATTACTAAATAATAAAAAATTAAAAATGACAATACTCCTCAAATGAGAGCAACTATGAATCTGTATAGAATTTCACTGTCACAAGATTCTTTGGTATCAATACATAAATGAATCTTCTATCATACCCTGTGACTAATGCAAATTTACAAAAGAACCAAGTCAAAGCTTTCTAGAATTGCTGCCGAATGCAATAATTTTTTTTCTGTAATGTATATATGTAGTTCTATTTGATCTACCAAACCCCTAGAAATATTCATCTTCTCAAAGAAACAATATCTAACATCCCATATTCTTATTTATGAATGATAATAGTTTCTGATATGACAAAAAATTAGTAACAAGTATATAAGCAATGTGGCATTTAATTTGTTAATATTTCTCAAGGCCCTCTCATCTTCTCAACAATATGCCGCTTCTTTTCTTCAAATTTCTCGCTCATTTTCTTTCGTAAATCGAGCATCTTTTCCCTTCTCCCAATTTTCTTTGGCTTTAAATCATCGGATTCAATTGAACTATTTGGCTTATCCGTCACCACACTTATCGAAGGTGCTTCCGAAACAGAAATATCTTCACTGGCTTCATGAGTGTTAATGTCATTCTGTAATGAAGGTACACTAAGATCTTTCAAAGCACTAGTTCCTTGTGTTTGTTCATTCTCTAATAAAGATTTTGCCAGTTCTTCCAAACTTTTGCTATTCCTTAATATTATTGATGAACTAGGCGAACTTAATATAAGTGCTTGAGAATCTGATTTCCTAGCTGGTTCTTGACTAGATTCACCACTCTTAAGCTTTTGTTGTTTCAACTCTGGAGCATCACTTAAGGACCTTGCATTAGCTTTAACTCTACCACAAGGTTGAATATTAGTATCAATTGAAGTCGAAGTCTCAGTCCCAGATTCTTGGTTGATCCATATGAATGGAGCGACATTCCGAGGAACCCAATCATCCTTTTCTGCTAGCATCCATGGAATGCTTATGTTTTCACTATTTGGGAGGACTAAAGTGTCCCGAATTGCTGCCTGCATGAGAAAAATGAAATTTCTAAAAGATATATAAAGTTGAAGGCATGAATTCGCATTTCCCCGTGTCATGTGCATTTTGTAACAAAAGAAGGCTTCAGTTATTAAGGACTACAATAAACACAACAGCGGATGTATTACAAGCAAACTCCAAAATAACAGGAGAAAACAAACTAACACTGACATTTATGAAACATTGATCTGTATATCTAGATTTCCATTGTTGAATAGGTTGAGGATTGTTAAGTCCCGGAAATTTAAGGCCACAAAAATTAGGAAACAGAAGCCGTCTGATGGTATATTACTTTTGTTGAGTCCCACATTGGATGTGATATGGCCTGAAAAAAAGTTTATAAATGGGAGGCATCTCTCACTTTCCAAGCTGGTTTTGTAGGGTTGAGTTAGGCCCAACCCAAATTCTAATATGCTATCAGAGCCTATCCAAGATCTGTTAAGCCACCCACCTATCCAAGATCTGTTAAGCCATCCGATCATCATAAATTAATGAAAAGGGAACTATCATACCTTGAGCCTGTTGATGAGAAAGAAAGCAATGTGCGTATTGGTTATCTTGTGTTCACCAACAGAAGATTCCAAGTTGAAGTCTAAATCAGGCATAAATGTGAAACCATACCACAATTGATCAGAGGGTGGTGGCTTTATTAGCAAACGCAGTGTCCCTCTGAGGGATGCTACCCTTATTGCCAGAGAGATAGGAACCTGATGATAATAAATAAATCCATTACTTAGCAAAAATAATTATAAGCAAAAATAACTAACTACGCACATATTAAGAGTGATAGTTAACCTCATTTAAATTTCTTGATGTAATTAAGTTAATAATTGCATTTCCCAAACCATCCTTTCTTTTCACTTAATTTTGTATGAGAAGTTGTTTTATTGTAGGGTATTTTGAGAATAAGATCACTAAATATGATCAAATTAGTTATATTTTGCTTATATTTTGGACCACTAAATATATCTTCTTTTTTTGCTTATATTTGAGATCAGAATAGTGCTAACATCTATCAATATGAAAATGCTCAGAAAAGATTTGCATTATGCATCTTTCAATAGCTTGTTAGAGATGAAGCATAAAAAACCACTCACATGCTTTCACCTAAAAGCTTATGTTTTAGGGAGACTTGTTTCTTGACATGATATCCGAACCTCTAAATCAAGTAGTTCATAGTTCATACAGGAGGAAAAACTAAAAAGACGGTACCTGTGAAACCTGCTTTGCAACGTTATTTAACATAGACTTCCACCTTGATCCGTGGGTTGAGGAGGATCTATTGCTCTTAAAACTCTTCGACACATCTGCAAAGGGAAAATTGACATTGTCAACCTGAATGCTTTATATAACACACTATCTAGATATGTGGACCACTTATTACTCTTCTCACCCCAAGTGCACATGAGAAATCTTTTTGGAAATTTAATTACAAAGGGAATCTGTGAGACCCTTGCCATCAACCTCAAGTGCAAAGAATTTTACAATAAAATAATATGTATGCACAAACTATCTTAGTAAGTTGTGAAACCTTAGATGACAACTGATTAACACAGGCCAGCCTATAAAGCAACCAAACAAGTTCAAGTGAACAACTTCCTTTAGCTATGATGTAATTAAGGATCATCAAAAAGAGATTTCATTACGAGATGTGTTTGAAACTTTGAAAGACCATCTCTTTCAAAAATCAAGTTGTGAGGCCAAGACAAATGAATGGTGTTATTACTCAAATAAGAGAAGCAAGGATTTAACTTTTGGTCATAGAGGATCTAATACCATGTCACAGATAAATCACTCCAAAAGCTTGAGTATTTAGAAATTAGATGAAGGCCCGGAATGGTTTTTTATACCATAAACAGAATGAGCACCTGAGTCTTCATCAACTCTAGTTTCATTGGAAAAAATCAAGTGCAAAGTTGAAAAACCACTACATTATACATAAACAGCTGGATATTATAGCACTTAAAAACCAACCAGTGTTCCAGTCACCATTTTCTTTAGGCTCTTCTAAGTCATTCAGTTTTTCTGCAAGATCCAGTTGCTTGTCAAAATATTCAAAGCCTTCAAGAAGATCTGACGGGACAGCCACAACATTGGTAGACTCGGGATTGGAGCCCTCTGTTCCCCTATGGAGCTCTACTTCCCGAACTTCAAGCCTTGTTTCAATCTCTAATACAGCACTTCCAGAATATTCAATGTCAACCTCTAAGGCACATACCTCATTCATTTCCATCGGAAGAACCCTCATTCCAGTGATACATGGTGGAACATTCCCCAAGTTGATGTCTGTACAAATGACTTCACCTATATAACTGGGAGTTCTCATGTTGGACAACGTCCTCTGTAAATAAAAAATAGAGAAGACCATCACTTACCATAACAAAATTAAGCTTTCTATGGGGTTTCTCTGTAAATCAAAAAATATCAATAATATCTCATAACAACCATAAAGGAATGGAATTTGCTGTGCATCAAAATGGGGCAGGCCAGCAGGTAAATTGTAAACATTTTGATTCTTGAAAATTAGTCCCCTCCATTGGTCTTTTCATTGCATTCATCAAATTAAAACGCTGGAAATGGAAAAGTTCCAAATTGGTCTGGTTGATATAATGAGATACATACTACACTAGGTCTCCCATATCAGTCCGCTAGAGTAACAAATTAACTAGTAGATTTATATGAAAAGTATAGAACTTGTATATTCGTTTCGGGTTAAGCAAAATAATTACCAATGATTATGATTCAGCTTGTAGCTATAAACTCGAGTCTTTGGACAACTAGCAACGGAAAATGTTTCTAAAAGGATTTAATATTTTTTTATCCAGGGTTCCAGTATAGATGAGACAAACTAGTATTGATATCAATTTAACAATGTAACAAACTAACAGAGTAGACAAAGTCCTAGAGATTGATTGTTAGCCAAAATAATCAACATCTCCTATCATAAAGATAATTAAAGACTCAAAATAAACTGCATAAATCTGCTTGGCAAAATATTAAACCTGAATTCTTTCTTGTATGGATCTCTTCATTTGCACATTGCCTTTAACATCAAAAAAGAGTCGGGAAATCAATAAATTCCAACATAATGTTCCATCATCAGTACCAAGCTTTTCATCATTGTCAGAACAGATGGAAATATGACTCTGGCTTTCTGAATGAGATAAGGTTGATGATACTGATGCGGCATCATCTAACATGGAACTTTTCAGATTATTTGCTGTTGACCCAGTTCTCATGTAGCCAGTGGCTAAAACTGCATCTTGACAAGCACGAAGTTTGTCAGTTTTCTTTCTTTCTTCACGGCCTGAGAATGAAGTCCAGCCTGATTTATTATCCACACCAACGCGGGAAGTTTTTTTTGCAAGTTTTTTCAAAAAATGACGAACCTTTGAGGAACTCGCATCAGGCTTACTAGCCCTTTCTAGTGCCTCAACACTTGATCCTACTGAAGGTTTCATAAAAGAATGGTATTCAGTATTTAATGATGTCAGATAACTATGAAACTCTTCTTGCAACTTGGAACACCATTCGAGTTTTTCTCTTTGATCACATGAGGCTAAACGGAGGACCTTACACCATGCCTCTTTCTCAGATGAAGTCTCAAGATATACATAAAGAATTTTGCTTCCATGGTAGATCACAGATGTCTTGCTTTCCACTTTGATGGGGAACTTTTTTGCCCTATAGCATTCATTAAAAATTAAGTAAGAACACAAAGGACCTAATTTCCCCAATTAATAAGCAAGACTTTAATAAAATATATCTCTCCATATTGATTTTAAGAATTGTGCCAATAAGCCAAGCCATAACAAGTTACTTTTCGTAAGGATGCATGCAGGACAGAAAGGAAATGAAATTTATCCCTTTTAATTCTAAAACCAGGAAAATTTCAAAAGAAACGCAATTTTACAATCATTTTTTTCTGCAATTTGCAGCACTGCTCGAAGTGATAGTAGTGATTCCATTTCCACATATGTTATACCTTTGTATTCAAATAAACTTATATTATCTAAGAGAAGCTAAACTGACATTAGCCATTGTGGAGTCATGGGAATAAGATATTGGCTAGAGCAACGATAATAGAACTACCACAAGTTCATGCTCATCAATCACTCAGTTTGTACTTAACAAAAGAAAGCAACCTTAAAAACATAATGAAGTCCACAAGCCACGAAATTGAAGTCACGTAATGCTGGCAGCTAATCCAAATGGAAATAAACACACCTCACCAAAAAAAATTCACTTTCCCACTTTACATTACCATTTTTTGGCTGGAAGGCTCGTGGCAGAAACAGCTTCAACAAGACATCCCTTGAGCTGAATAGTGATATGGAAGCCATCAGGCTCTGTGAGAACAAGTGTCTGATCCTTAATTTTCCCATACTTCCTAACAGGAGAAACCTCAAAAAGTTCCTTTTTTCTTTTCTGCTCTCTTGATGATCTCTCCATCCAATACTTTGAAACCTTGTCTGGCTCTAAAACCCATATCACACCCTAAACAAGCCCAAAACCAAAACCAAAGCCAATAACATTAGCAATTTGAAAACACAAAAATAAATAAATAAAATAATTGTATGTCCGAATAGGTAGCTCAATTGGAGAGCTAAGCTACAACAGACAGCTGAAGCTTCATGGTTTGAATACTAGAAACTAACAATTCCCTCTCTGCCTAACTAATTAACCACTAAAATCACATATCAAAAATAAATAAAGAATTAAACAATCAAATAAAAAAATGCTATCTTAGTGGCAAGCAACTTGAGAGTTTTAGTCCATTGAGATGAGTGGATTCTACTCTATTCTACATAATGAGGGTTTCAGAAAAGTTTCACAAGAAAAAAAATGAATAAATAAATAAATAGATAAAATAAAAGATAGCTATTTTGTGGATGCAGGCAAAACCAGAAAGTTACCTCTTTTTTGAACGAATGGTGAGGATCAAATTGAGCAGTAGCAAATTGGTTAATGGAAGAGATTTTTGATTGGTCAATAGCAATCTTGCTACGCAGTCGTTTAAGGATCCACAAGAATCCTAGAGCTTCAGCAGCCACAACCACCACCACACCAAGAAAAAACCCAAAGAGGATCAACGCGAAAAACAAAACCATTCTTCAAATTTCCCAAATTCGGTGAATTTTGGGGGCAATGAGAGACCAACCTAGAAAGAGAAATCAATGAAAGAGTGGGAAAAGAAGATACCAAATGAAAAAAGGAAGTTGAAAATGAAAGGTTATGAAAGAATCGGATGCTAATTGCAATTTACAACACTGCTGAACAATCACTTTTTTGTTTTTTTCGGTTAGTTGATTCTTTTTGTTAACTGTTAGAGAGAGAAGATAGAGAGAAAGCGTTGTGATTTATTGGGACGTGAGAATAACATAACGGTGAGAGAATCGTGAGTGGATTTTGATTTTGTAAATGGAATTTATGTGCATGCAATTGCAATGCAAGAAAAGGAGTGGAACACGATGAGAAGATGAAGAGGTGATTTTTTTGTTGTCGATATCGAATGGTAATAACTTTTTTTATTACATATCGAATTGTAATAATTATTGAGATAATTATGGGTCAATTTAATTATAAATATTTTACGATATCGACTAATTAGAGATTTCCAAAGCTTGATCGAATCTGGCAATGTAACAACGTTAAAACTCTTGAATGAGAGTTTTGTTCCTTATTGTACCCGGCTTGAGGAATTAGCTTTCTGGTTACGCGCAGAAATACCCGATTTACAAAAAAAAATTGGCATGTCATTAAAAAGAAATGGGTTAACAACGAAAAAAAAAGTGGGTCAACTTGTAATCATCTTAATTGTGATAGGTTGTGAGTGAATAAAATCTAACATTGAAAGGGCATAGCAATTAAATTCACAATTTATAGAGATATAGATAAAAGAGAGGAGAGCGATGGATGTAAGGGTGCAAAAAAATTATTATCATGATTTTTGGTTCACAAGATTGTTTCAATTTTTTTCAATATCATATCTTCAATCACTCAAATAAAGAAATTCTATTAAGAATAAATCCTCAATTTAGTTTCCAAATCAAGTAGTCCCTAAATTTCCTGATGTCAATCAAAATAATATCTAAAGTTTTATAAGTATTCCATTACTGAGATTGACGATACAAATTTCTTAAAATTTTAGATATTAAATTGACATATTTCACAAACTTTAGAAACTACTTATTACTTTATATACGTTAAGGATCAAGTAGAAGAGATACTGTAAGTTCAAGGATTAACTTGAGAGTATAATTTTTTTTCTTTTGGTATTCAGAGTATAATTTTTATGTAACCATCATAGTTGAAAGAACGGAAGAATCTAATTGCAAAATATTAAACTCAATGGGCTTAAAATAAAAATTAAATAAGATCCCAAGTAGGTAGCTAACTTGGTGAGCTAAGGGATATCGAATGAGTGCACCAAAAGAGCCCAGAAACTAACATCCCCACTCCCTACTAACATTGCTTATAAAAAAAAATAAATAAGATATTAAATGCTAATATTTTTTTCTTAAGGTGTGCATGTGCACCCTTTGGATAAAATATCATTCAATAAAATGATGTTGGTTAAAATTTACTTAAATTTTAGATCATAGACGATAAAATTTTTGTTGTTTATATTCGAGATAGAGAGAGTACTTTATGTCACATAAAAAACAAAAAATGGGGAGAAAATAAACTTTGAGCTGTGTTTGGATTTATTTTTTGTTTATACTTTCATCAAAATTAATCTTGTTCGAATCATTGTCATATAGATATTTGCCAAGTGAGGATTGGTTCACTATGTTGTAGGAGACTAACACTTTCACTTAGTTCCAACCAGTGGCGGACCCAGGACCCTGGGGTCAGGGGTGTCAAATTTTTTAAGGCCAGTGTCAAATGGGTGCAAAACTTGGTCTACTAGTGCAATTTAAAATTTTCAGGGGGTTCAAAATTATAATTTCAGGGGATTTGGGCTATTTATATAGGGTGGTAAGTGCAATTTTTTTTCTGCGGGTTCAACTGAACCCCCTCATTACAAGGCAGGTTCGCCACTGGTTCCAACACTCGTCACCCAAGAGTGTTGTGTAAGATGGTGGGAGTCTCTTCCAACTTAACTAAGGCCCTGGGTTCGAATTCAGCCTTGGGAATGTAGGTCTCTGCAAGTCAATTGATTTTGGATATTTAATTAATAGAGGGAAATGTAATCAAATTGAGTATAATAAAACAAACAACAACTCAACAATAAATTTAATCACGAAATGTAATCAAATCTACACTATATTTATACCAATAAACCACAACTGAAAATACCAATTGGGCCACTTGGCAAATTGGACACTTGGCCTTTTTAGGGACTAATTGGTCTAAATTAATTGACTCTCTAAACAATGTATATTCTGCTTTTAGAAATCACTGTTCACACAGCTGCATGACTCTCTTCGGTCACTTCTTTCTCTTCCTTCACGTCCTTCCCTACTCCCTCTCTCTTCTTTCTCTCATCTCCCTCTTCCTTCTGATTTCTGTTTCTTCTTCTCACCCTCCATACCCTCTCTGCTTCTCCCACGTCTCTCACTCTCAACCCTGATCTCTCTTACACATTTTTCTTCATATTTTTCTTTCTTTTCTCACTCTCGATACTCTCTCTGTTTCTCTCATTCTCAACCCTCTCTCTTACACACAAATTTGGGTAGAAATCGAAAATCAAACCACAACCTAAACCTGAATTGCTCATCAGAATCATCTGTTATTGAGAACCAAATCGTTCTACACACTACAAGAATTTTGGGAATTACCGGGGGACAAAATCCGTCGGAAATAGACAAAATCCGCCAGAAATTGGTGATTACCGGCGGATTTTTTCCGCCGGAAATTCGCCCGCAGGTAACGGTTACCGGCGGAATTTCCGCCGCTAATTTCCTCCGTCGGTAAATTCTCTAATCCGCCGGTAATTACCGGCGCCAAATCCGCCGGTAAATGCTGTCATCCGCCGGAAAGTTCAAAAAAACCGCCGGTAAATTATCGGAATCCGCCGGAAATCTATTTTATTTAAAAAAAAAAACGAATTTTTAGGTTATTTAAAAAATAATATATTCGTTAATTAAAATATCTATTATTTAATTCAAAAAAAATATAATTAATTTTATAATATAAATATTTATTTAATATAAATGCTAATTAAACGAGAATTGAATAATGTTTTAAAATGATAAAATTTGCATAAACATCCAAGATCCAAGAATTAAAATATTTATTACATTTTGTCAAAAAAATGCTAATCATAGTAGCGCTCGGACGGCTCGGACGGGTTGTTGTTGAGGTCTGGATTATTTAACCATGTTTCAAAATCATCTGTGTTGACCTGCTGCTGGGTTTGCTGGGGCTGCTGCTGGGGTTGCTGGGGCTGCTGCTGGGGTTGATGGAGCTGAGAGTTGAAACCAGAGTACGGCTGACCATATGGGCTGTGGAAGGAAGGCTGGAAGACTGGTGCGTACGGCTGAAAAGCAGAGCCCGAAGGCTGCATCTGCTGCGGTGGATAAAATGATGATGATGGCATAGATGGCCTCGGGTATTGAGACATAGTATCCATCATATGCTTCCAGCGCTCATCATTCAACCGTTGCTGCTCCGCATTCACCCTTTGCTGCTCCGCATTCGCCCTGTGCAACTCCGCCTGCTTCTCCTGCATCTTCTGTATTTCCTGATCATATTTTTTCTGTTGCTCTTCCATTTCACGCAGTTGGTCGTTCAATTTCTGCGTCAACAGCTGAACATCGCTTATTTCTGAAGGCGTGGGGACATAAGAGTGACCAGTATTTCTGTCTGAATTAGAAGATGCGGGAACCACATTTGGAACCAAATTCTTTTTGACGCTTAGCAAAAAGAACAAACTCTTCGACTCCTTGTACAAAACGCTGCTTCAAACCAGCTCTTCCAGGATATATTCGATCATACATCCAGCTACGATCCATTTTTTTGGGTATGTTCCTTATTATATATATTATATATATATATATATATATATATATATATATATATATATATATATATATATATATATACTACACAACATATATCATATGTGTATTAGAACAATACACATTGGTATTGATATTTTTATGTTTGACCAAATATACAAATGGTAATATATTTTTGACAGCATTTTATTTTACTAATAAATTTATTTTTTTTACTTCTATTATATATATATATATAATCTAAATATTTTACTAATTATTACAATCTAATTTATTTTATTTTTTCGAATATTTTCTATAACATTAATAATTTTTACTAAAAAAATAACTATTACACAATAAATAAAATTCATTTTATTTTCACGAAAAATTCGTATTTTAAAATTCTCAACAATTTTAGATAATTATTATTATACAATTAGTCTAAACATAATCTAATTATTACACAATAAATAAAATTTATTTTATTTTCGTAAATAATTTATAATTTATAATAATAACAAAAAATACATTTTATAAGAAATAATTTTGTTAACCAACCGGTAGTGAAAAAGAGTCTCTGACTTGATGCTTTCCGGACTCTTGTAAACTCGCAACTCCAATCAATTGCAAAACAAATATTAATAATAACAAAAGAAATATTAAACAACACATATTTAAAAACTAAATATTAGCTAAAACAATCGAAATTCATTTAAAAAACATACCTTAAGAATAATCTCGCAGAAAGAACAAAACTGGGTGGATTGAGAGATTTGAGAGGAGAAGAGTGAGAGATTTCGGAGAAGAGACTTCGAAAGGAGTGGATTGAGAGATGATTTGAGAGGAGAAGAGTGAGAGATTTGGGAGAAAAGAGTGAGAGATTTCGGAGAAGAGGGTGAAGAGTGATTGAAGAAGGGGTTGGAATACATAGAAGGGAGCGCGCAACGGCTATTTCGCAAAATCCGCCGGAACCGTCGATTACCGGCGGATTGGTTGGCTTACCGGCGGATATCGGTCAACGTAAGTGAGCGGTTTTCGATACACGAATCCGCCGGAAAACGCGAGATATCAGCGGATTATTGACTAATCGGTCATTACCGGCGGATTATGTGAAATTACCGGCGGATTAGGTGCGATTACTGGCGGATTTTGAATTTCAAATTTTAAAATATTATCCGCCGGAAATTGCAATTACCGGCGGAATTTTTCGTTGACTGTTACTGGCGGATCCGGTTCATTATTGGCAGATTTTGAATTTCAAAAATTAAATATTATCCGCCGGAAAGTGCAATTACCGGCGGATTTTTTTCGATGATTTTTACCGGCGGATTATGCTGCCATTACCGGTGGATTTATGTTAAAAATTTTTTTTAATTGGCGAAATTATCCGCCGGTAATTGCAATTACCGGCGGAAAATTTTAAATTTTTTTTGTGTGGAAAAATCCGCCGGTAACACCTATCTATTCCGCCGGTAAGCTACGGTCCAATTACAATCCGCCGGTAACACCTATATATTCCGCCGGTAATTTACTGGGGGAACCAGTCCGCCGGTAACGCCCAAAATCCGCCGGTAATGTATCGGCGGATTTTTTTCGCCGGAAATGGGCGAAATTCTTGTAGTGACACACCTGGTCTTTTGGTTTGTAACTCTCTCTGATAAACTTCTTCAAGTGTTTTGCAATAAAACTAATATTCATCTGATTTTGCTTTTGTTTTGCTGATATTAGGTTTTGCTTTCGTGGAAGACACAAGTTTGAGCAGAGATCAAACCAAACCCTAAACCCCTCATCTTCAATAAGTATGAAGTTTTTTTGTTACTGAACCCTAACTGTTTGGTGTTACTAGGTTTTGTTTTCGTGGAACACAAACTTCTTTCCCTTCTTAGTTTTAGGTTTGGTTTTGGTTTAAGTTTGGTGTTCATAGTATTTTGGTTTTGTTATGTTTCCTTTTGTTCTTAGTTTAACTATTTTGCCAAACCCTAAACCCCTTCAACTTATGTTTTTGTTTTTCGGTTCATAATTTTTTTGTCTCTTATGTTAGTGTTTTTTTCTCTTCACAGTTATGTTGCTATTGTAAGTTCGTAGTTGTTTGAATGAGATGAAGTTTGTAGGTTCGTGTTTATTTGAAGTGAATATAATTTCTTAGGCATCATTTGTTCTATTATTTTTTTCATCCTCCAGTCTGTTCTTCCATTTTTTGTATTCATATCTGATTTCTCACAATTTTGATCTTATGAAATGCTATTTTCTTTTTTATTTCTCCAACAGGATTTTTTACCTTTTGATGTGCAGAACTGATAACATTATGGACTTTCATATTGACTTTCATGACTGTTGTTAGTGTCGTTCATTTTCGTTGTGTTAATCTATTTCATTTTCATATTTACATTTGCTTCAACTTTCTTACTTATAGGATTTTATTTCCTCAAACTGCACTATCCTTTAAATAATCAAAAGTCATTACTATAACTTGATAATCATTTTCACATGGCAAGACCAATTGACACTATTATTGATGTCAACCCTAACAAATAACTATGAAAATTGCTGTCAAGATCATTGATCTTTCGACTTCTTTCAGCAGACAACAACAAGATCAATATGAAATGATTTTTATGGATGCGAAGGTCATTTCTCATATTCCACACTAAATATGCCCCTGCTAATTTACTTTGTTTAAACACTCAATCTGTTTATCAATGACTTCCAAGAATATCTTCTATTTGTTATTAATTATAGTTTTTACATTTTCTAGGGACATGACCTTTCACTTTAGCCAACTCTTTTTATCCTCCAATTCTTTTGTCTTTTCATGATATTGTTTAGGTTCATTCATTAGCTTTAATGTTTATTCTCATGGAATTATATTATGAGTAGCAAGTGTTTATTGGTGGATTTGCTGTTAACTGGCGGACTTTAAATGGTATATGTGGAAGGAGCTAAGCTTTCTTGCTATCTATCAAGTTATACATCCAGTTTTGTAATTACTATATATACATTCAGTATTTGTACTTAGTTTCAATTCTCACTTGTATTAGTTATATATACATTCCGTATTTGTACTTAGTTTCAATTCTCACTTGTATTAGTCAATTGTACATTTGTAACTAGCTTTAGGTAAAATTGTTTACAGTTAGTTATCATTTAGTTACAACTCTATTGATTAGTTGGGACTGTGGTTAGTTCTGTTAGTACCACAGTTAACTTGTAACCATAGTTAGATTCATTTGGTCAAATACTATAAGACCATCTCTTGTAAATCATTTTTACAAAAGTTAATACAATGACATTCTTTCAATAATCCATTATGGTATCTTGAGCCTTTTTTTTCCGCTTCGCGTTTCTTTTCCCTTCCGCTTTACATTCTTGTTATTCCATCTTGATCAACAATGGCGGCTTCTTCCAACTCCGATCCCATCATCGATCCTATCGTCACCACTCCACCTAACCTCACTGTTGCCGGTATCAAGGAAGTCAATTTCACTCATTCCCTGTCGTTGAAGCTCGATGTTGACTCCCTGTCATATGTAATAAGTTGTGCAATTTTAGAACCAAAACTGCGGGTATTTGATTATAATTCGGTTGATTGCCGGGGAATTAGCTTAGTTTTAGATTGATGTATTAGGATTCATTTTGTAAGCTATTTCTCTCATCCCTAGTGTCAACTGCAATGGAAGACCTTCAATTTTATGTGGCGTCAACTAGCGAACCAGACACTTGCCTAGTGGCGCAGCAGAGAAAAGAAGGAAAAAATTCGGTTAGTCTTCGCGTCGCGACGCGGAAGCTTCGCGTCGCGAAGTAGCAGATTTTTAGCACCATCGCGTCGCGATGGGGTCGGGTCGCGTCGCGATGGGGTCGGGTCGCGTCGCGACCGTTGGCAGAAAGGGAGCGTTTTATGCGAAATTCTGAGGAAAGAGAGGGCACTTCGTCTTGGGCGTCGTGCAAGGGTTTGGAGCAGCTGGAGAGTGCGATTTTGGGAGACTTCTCATCACTTGGGAACAAGGGTTTGAAGGTTCCAATGTCTTCCTTCTTGTGTAACTCCTTCTTTACCCTAGTTTCTACTTCCTTTATGATGTGTAACTAATCCTCTTAGATTAGGGAGAGATGAATCTCCCCAATCCTATCTTATGAATACTTTGTTATGGTTAATTCAGTTGTTTATTCAGTTTATCACTTTCCTATGCCTCTATGTTTAATGCTTACAATTACATAAGATAGCTGTATTGATTTAGGGTTTGTGATCACCATAGGGATATGGGTTTGCATGCTTGATATGGGGTTTTAGGTCACATACTTGATGATCATAAGAATATGGAATTGAGTTTGTGAATTCATTAGTTCTAGGATTTAATGCTTTGCCTATTGTTAAATCACTTAAGGAATTAGGGTTTCACAATTGGGTAAAAGGGGTTTTGAGACAAGGGATTGTCCTTAACCTAATTTAGTAAATTGAATCGGGTATATTGGATAAATAACTTGAAATTAACTGAAGGTTCATGTGATAGGATAGGGGAGAGGATTCAATCCCTAAACGCTTTTCTTTGCTCGTTAAACAAACGTTTTATTTCGCGGTTACCAAAATTCCAATTTTATTCCAACTGTCGTGTCTAAGAATTGATACTTGGCTATTGTTAACAACACGCAATCCCCGTGGATACGACCGGTTCTTACCGTTTTTACTATTACTTGCAACGTTTCGGTACACTTGCCGAAATCCTAACAAGTTTTTGGCGCCGTTGCCGGGGATTGTTGATTTCATTGTCAACAAGGCAAAGGAGTTAATTCTTAGTGATATTTGTTTTTATATTTTTGTTCTATTATTTTAATTCTGTTACCCAGTGACTTTATAGGACTTGTTGACGGTTTGTTTAGTGTTTCAGAGATTTGTTTATGCGGGGCAAGAATTCACAAGATTTGTTGTTTGACCCAGAGATTGAAAAGTCAGCAAGGGAAAATCGAAAGCAAGCTAAGCTAGCAAAGCAACAAGCTCAGAGAGAGTCACAGGGACACTCAGTTTCAACCTCTATTCCAGAAGATTCACCAACACAAGAGGTAGTAATGGCTGCAAATCCACCACCACCAATTCCTCCAAGGCGCACTCTCGCGGATTTTGGAAGAAGAAATCAGGGCGCTCAAGCCTACACCTTCCAGCCAGTGGGAGCTGTTTCATTTGACATCAAGTCCTCTGTTCTCACTGCCTTGAAATCAGAGCAATTTTCAGGGTCAGATGCGGAAGACCCCAACCAACACTTGTTCCAGTTCTATGAGATTTGTGGAACCACACATCCTGAGAGAGTTGATGAAAAATCCAAGAAACTGCGACTGTTTCAATTCACCTTAACGGGTCGGGCAAAGGATTGGTTAAATACGATCCCAGCAGGAGCTGTCAACACTTGGAGTGATCTGGAAAATAAGTTCTTGGAAAGGTTCTTCCCAATCTCAAAGTTCATCAAGAAAAGGGCAGAAATCTCAAATTTTGAACAAGGGGGTTCGAAATCCCTATATGACTCTTGGGAGAGATTTAAACTGTTGTTAAAAAAATGTCCAGGGCATGGTATTGATGATTTTCTGCAGTTGCAAACTTTTTGTCATGGATTGCGACCTCAGACCAGGATGATGTTAGATGCCTCAGCAGGAGGATCTTTAGGTACTAAAACCTGGGAGGAAGCAAAACAGCTGGTAGAAGACATGGCTTTGAATGAGTACAGGATTCAAAATGATCGTGGAGCCGTAGGTAAAAAGGGTGTGTTGGAGTTGGACTCTAACAGTGCTGTGTTGGCCCAACAAAAGCTAATGTCTATGCAGATTGAAGCTCTTACTAAGCAATTAACTACAGCTTGTGAAGTTAGTGCAAAAACTCAAGCAACCGCTCAAGCAGTGCAAGCGGGTGGGTGCAACTATTGTGGTAGAGAACCCCACGAAGGTGATTGTGCAACTCATGGAGAAACTATTGAGCAGGCCAGCTATATGGGGAACTTTCAAAAACAAGGTGGGAACCCTTTTTCTAACACCTACAATCCTGGGTGGAAGAATCATCCCAACTTCTCTTGGAAGAACAATAATGAGGCCTCAGGTTCAAACCAACAGCAGTCTCAAGCACCTGCTCAACAACAAAAGAATCCTTCCCGTTTGGAAGATGCTTTGACACAGTTCATGCAAATGACCAAGAACACTTTCCAATCCCAAGAACAAGCTATGAAGAATATGGAGAAAAATCATGAGGCTTCAATGAAGAACTTGGAGATTCAAATTGGTCAATTGTCAAAGCAGCTTGCTGAAACTTCTAATGGTGGCTTTCCGGCTAGCACTATTGATAACCCTAAGAATGATAGTTGCAAAGCTATTTCATTGAGGAGTGGTAAGGAGTTGAACCCCGTTGAAGTGACTCAAACCAAGCCTAGAGAGGAAAGCGGTGAAATTGAGAGGTTGAGGGAGGAGTTGAAAAAGAAACATGAAGAGGTTGAAAATGAGTTGAGTGAAAAAGAAAACGAAAAAAAAAAGTGAAAAACACAAAAGTGAGATAAGAGAGAAGACCCAAATGATCCCACCGTACGTGAAGTTGCCCTATCCAAAAGTCAAAAAACACAAAAGTGAGATAAGAGTTGATAAATTTTTATTTCCTGTTGATTTTGTGATTCTCGACATGGAGGAAGATGCAGAGGTACCACTTCTCCTTGGTAGACCATTTTTAGCCACTGGGAGAGCTTTGATAGATGTACAACAGGGTAAGCTAATTCTAAGGTTCCAAGATGAGAAGGTGACTTTTAAAGTTTTTGAAGCTATGCGCCACCGGATGACCAAGGTAAATGTTTTAGGGTGGATGTGATTGAAGACTCAGTGCAAGAAACTTTTAGACATGATTCACCCTCTCCTCCATTAGAGAAAGTAATTGTAAACTCTATTGAGAGGTTAGATGAGAACTGGGACAATGAAATAGAATACTGCATTCGACAGTTTGAAGCTTCCCAGGTAGAAAGGGTCTTCAAGAAAAAAGAAGAGTTGAGTAAGGGGGAGAGTCCAGAAAAGGGAACTCCAGAATTGAAGCAACTCCCCTCCCATCTGAATTATGTATTCCTTTGTAGTGATGATCGATACCCATCCATCATCAGTAGTTCTTTGACCAAGTTGGAAGAGGACAAACTGATGAGGGTGTTGAGAAGTAACAAAAACTGCTTTAGGTTGGACTATCTCCGACCTTAAGGGGATTAGCCCGGCTTTTTGCATGCATAAGATCAAGCTCGAGGAAGAATTCAAACCGGTGATTCAACCACAACGAAGACTAAATCCTACCATGAAAGATGTGGTGAGGAAAGAAGTCTTGAAGCTCTTAGATGCCGGGATGATTTATCCCATTTCAGACAGTTCGTGGGTGAGTCCGGTTCATGTGGTTCCCAAGAAAGGTGGTATGATAGTGGTTAAAAATGAGAAGAATGAGCTAACTCCCACTCGCACAGTCACAGGTTGGATGATGTGCATTGACTACCAGAGGCTAAACCAAGCCACTCGGAAGGACCACTTCCCATTACCATTCATGGATCAGATGCTGGAAAGATTAGCTGGACAAGCTTTTTATTGCTTCCTGGATGAATACTCTGGGTACAACCAAATAGCAGTTGATCCCGAAGATCAAGAGAAGATCGCTTTTACATGTCCGTTTGGCGTGCCCTTCGGTTTATGCAATGCTCCCGCGACTTTTCAAAGGTGCATGCTTTCTATATTCTCTGATATGATGGAAAATGCTATTGAGGTATTTATGGATGACTTTTCTGTTTTTGGACCGTGCTATGATTCTTGTTTGTCTAATCTTGATGCAGTTTTGAAGAGATGCACCGAAACCAATCTAGTTTTGAATTGGGAAAAATGTCACTTTATGGTCCAAGAAGGAAATGTTCTTGGCCATAAGATCTCGGCAAAAGGCATCGAGGTTGACCAAGCAAAAATTGAAGTGATAAAAAGTTACCTCCTCCTCTAAATGTAAAAGGAGTGAGAAGTTTTTTAGGACACGCCGGATTCTATCGACGTTTCATAAAAGACTTCTCCAAGATTGCCAAACCTTTAAGCAATCTACTTGTTAAGGAGAATGAATTTGTCTTTGATAATGACTGTCTTTGTGCTTTTAATGTATTAAAGGAAAAACTGATTTCTGCTCCAGTCATTGTAGCCCCTAACTGGGATATTCCCTTTGAGCTCATCTGTGATGCCAGTGATTACGCAGTGGGTGCTATGCTGGGGCAGAGATCAGAGAAATTTTTTCAAGCCATATATTATGCTAGCAAGGTTTTAAATGAAAATCAGGTGAATTATGCAACAACTGAGAAAGAACTACTAGCCATAGTATTTGCATTGGAAAAATTTCGTTCCTATCTAGTTGGATCTAAAGTGATCGTGTTTACTGACCATGCTGCAATAAAATATTTGCTAACCAAGGGCGAGTCTAAGCCTCGACTCCTTAGATGGAATTTGATTTTACAGGAATTCGACTTGGAAATCAAGGACAAAAAGGGGAGCGAGAATGTGGTTGCAGATCATTTGTCTAGGCTGGAAAACAAAGAGGTGACTGCTCGGGAGAAAGAAATCTTTAAAGAGTTCCCAGATGAAAAATTGTTTGAAATTGAAGAGAGACCATGGTTTACCGACATAGCAAATTACAAGGCAGACGGAACGGTCCCTGAAGACTTTACATGGCAACAAAAGAAGTTCCTCCGTGATGTCCAACATTATCTTTGGGATGATCCCTTTCTCTTCAAGGTTGGAACGGATGGACTTATTAGAAGATGCGTTTCTGGTAAGGAAAGTCAAAAGATTCTATGGCACTGTCATGACTCTCCAAGTGGAGGTCACTACAATGGGGAACGCACAGCTGCAAAAGTACTCCAATCTGGTTTTTATTGGCCATCCCTCTTTAAGGATGCACAAAATCATGTAAAAAGTTGTGATAAGTGCCAGCAGACTGGCAATATTTCACGTAAGGGGGAGATGCCATTGAACCGTATACTTGAAGTAGAAGTGTTTGACTGTTGGGCCATTGACTTCATGGGACCCTTCCCACCATCTCATTCTTGTCAATATATCTTGGTGGCGGTGGACTATGTTTCTAAATGGGTGGAAGCCATTGCCACTTCGAAAAATGATTCTCAAACTGTGGTCAAATTTGTGAAGAAAAACATTTTCTCAAGATTTGGTGTGCCAAGAGTCTTGATCAGTGATGGGGGTAGCCATTTTTGTAACACTCAGCTTAGCAATGTCCTATCCAGGTATAGTGTAAAGCACAAAGTGTCAACCCCTTATCATCCTCAGTGCAATGGTCTAGTAGAAGTGTCAAACAGAGAAATCAAGAGAATATTAGAGAAGACGGTGGGGAACTCAAGGAAGGATTGGGCAGTGAAGGTAGATGATACACTGTGGGCATACAGGACAGCTTATAAGACACCCTTAGGTATGTCTCCTTACCAATTGGTTTATGGCAAATCTTGTCATTTGCTGGTTGAACTGGACCACAAAGCATATTGGGCGTTGAAGTTTTTGAATTTTGACCCCACATCAAGTGGAGATAAGAGAATCCTGCAACTTTATGGGTTAGATGAGATGCGCTTGCAGGCATATGAGAACAACAGGATCTACAAAGAGAAAATGAAGGTGTACCATGACAAGCACATTTCAAGAAAAGAATTTCATCCTGGACAACAGGTGCTGTTGTTTAACTCGAGACTCAAGTTGTTTCCAGGGAAGTTGAAATCCAAGTGGTCAGGACCCTTTGTTGTTAAAGAAGTGACACCGTACGGAGCAATAGAAGTAGAAGAGCCAGAGTCCAAAAGATCGTTTAAAGTCAATGGACAAAGACTCAAGCCATACCTTGGTGATGCGGTGGAAAAAGCTCAGATGGTTCTCATGATGAGAGACCCGTAAGGGTCTAAAATACGTCAAGCTAGTGACGTTAAAGAAGCGCTTAGTGGGAGGCAACCCATGGTAGAGGTACCAAGTCTTTATTTTATTTTATTTTAATAAAAAAATAAATAATAAATAATAAAGGGGGGAGTCCCGTATCGCATCGCGACGTGAAATTTTCAAGGCAGATGTTTCTGCCACTCATCGCGTCCCGATGCGACGTGAAATTTTCAAGGCAGATGTTTCTGCCACTCATCGCATCGCGATGAGGTTCTGTCGCGTCGCGATGCGACATTAATCTAGAGCTGTTGCTCTAAATTAACGCACAAACAGCCACCCCCCTTTTTTTGAAGTTCTTTTTGGTGCTCTCAAATCCTCCCCTTCCCCTTCTCTTGCGTTTTCAGTTCAATTTCTTGGTGGATTAACACACTTTGGCACGGATTCTCCTTGTGCAACATCTCCAGGTAGCCATTATCATCAATTTCAAGCATAAATTTTCAAATTTTTATTGGTTATGTGGGAAATTTGGGGGTTACGAATTGTGGGTTAGAAGTAGAATTAGGACTTGATGATTGCGCTCCACCTTCCTAATTGCATGATTTCTGACTGTTCCTGTGAATTGGTGAAGTTGTAATCTAAAAATTGAGTAGGAAAAACCACTTTTGGTAGTGTAGGTGAGGTGTTTGATAAAAAAACCCCAATGAAAATTTCTATGTAGGCCAAGTGTTTGTAAAAATGACCCAGTGAGTTTTGCTATGCAAACCAATTGTTTGTGAAATTGCCCCAATGAGTTTTTCTTGCTTAATTGTCATTAGATGTGTGAAAATACATATGGAACTCTAGGGTAGATGACTTGGCGCAATAAAAGAAAAAAAATTCATGCCGGTTGTGCCTAATAATCCTGCATTAGTTGTGTTGCAGAATTTTTTTCTAACAGGTGAGCAATGGGGAAGCCAACCAAGACAGGTCCCTCAAAGAGAAGACGGGGGGAACCAAGTGGGGAAGAACCCTAGTTTGAGGAGAAGCGGTTCCAAAGTGTAGTGAGGGGAAATAAGTTCAACCCGGAGTGAGCATTTGATCTAAGCACTGGAGAATTCCCTATAATAAGCTCCACGCTCAGGGAATTGGGTTGGCTCACTCGCAACTCCATGATCAAGCAGGCCAATCAGAGCATAGTGAGGGAGTTCTACGCCAATGCCTACTAGGCAGCTGGGAAAGATAAGTCCACAATGTCCTTTGTTCGGGGAAAAAGTGTATCATATTCACCAAAAAGTATAAATAAACGGTTTGGGCTACCTGCCTATTCACCATGTGCAATGAGAGATGCATTCATAGCCAACAAGCGGGACATTGATTATGAGGGGGTGCTCAGAGAATTGTGCCGTCCTAGGGCACAATGGGTCAAGTATGCACCAGGGTTACAAAGTTTTTGATAGGCCGCAAGTGCACGGTCTTGTCGCGTAATAAAAGAGTTATCGATCCACAGGGAGAGCCTAGGTGATTACCAATTTAATTTTTCAAATTTGATTAACTGAAAAGAAAGTCTTTTTAGAAAGAAGGAATGTTTGATGTTTTAAAGATAAAAAGAGACTTGGGGTATTAGTTTCATCGAAATGATAAGGTTTCCGTTATTAATCCTTTCGACTATTTTCCAGTTTTAAAGAACGATATATTTCTTAAGACAAGGCGACGGTTGTAGCAAGAGTTTCCTTTCGGAATACAAACGCGTGTTCTAAACTAATTATCAAGCCTATTTTCATGGTTGATTATTATTAGAACCCATTAAGCAAAGACATTTTTGTGTCTCAATTAAACCAAAACTATTTTCATGTGTTGATTTTATTGTCTAATTTCATAGATCCAACAACCACACTTCCCCTTTCGGTACATCGTGTGGTGTTTTGAAATAATAATGAAAAGTGATGAAATTAGATTTAAAAATACAAAGCGATTAAGGTGGAGAATAGTCTCGGGAATTAATTAGTAGGAAGCCATCATTTGATGGTTGCCAAAAACCCCAAGGCTAAGAAAGTCTACTCACTCATGATCATTGTAGACAAAAGAGGAGAAGAGGAAGATTTTGTAAATTGCAAGAATTGTAAAGAAAGCGATAAGTGCGAAATGTGTAAATGAGTCAGGAATTAGATGTTAGAATGGCAAGAAAAAAAATTTTAGGAATTGAGAAAATTTCAAAATTATAGATAGCGGAATTGTAAATGACAAGAAAGTAAATTGCTTAAAAAGTAAATTGCAAGGAATTTAAATGACTTGGAAAATAGAAGAGCAAGAGAGTAAAAGGGCAAGAAAATAAAAGGGCAAGAAAAGTAAAGAGCAAGAACTAAAAGGGCAAGAAAATAAATGGGCAAGAAAAGTAAAGAGCAAGAATTAAAAGAGCAAGAAAATAAATGGGCAAGAAAATAAAGAGCAAGGATTAAAAGAGCAAGAAAATAAATGGGCAAGAAAAGTAAAGAGCGGGAATTAAAAGAGCAAGAAAATAAATGGGCAAGAAAAGTAAAGAGCATGAATTAAAAGAGCAAGAAAATAAATGGGCAAGAAAATAAAGAGCAAGAATTAAAAGGGCAAGAAAGTAAAATAACAAGAATTAAAAGGGCAAGAAAGTAAAATAGCAAGAATTAAAAGGGCAAGAAAGTAAAAAGCAAGAATCATAAAGAACATGAAGAGTAAATTGAAGTCATGAATCTTAGAGAGTTTTTGAGAGTGATTTTCTAACAAAATTCAAGCTTGCTTACAAGTGAGGATCAAGGTCCTATTTATAGGAAAATATGAGGGAAGGGGCAAAATGGTCATTTCAAGTTTTGGCAAAGATAGCCATCAACAAGTGGACAAAGCAAGTTGGCAAGGATAGCCATCAACAAGTGGACAAAGCACTTTGAGTGGAGGGGCAAAATGATCAAAAAGAAGTGAAAAATCAAATTGGCAAAGATGGCCACAAATAAGTGGCCGCAGCCAAAATTGACTGCTTTTTGGCGCCCTTGGCGCCCTGTCCTGCGCCAGTCTTACGCCAGTTGTGCTGCTCCTTGGCGCCCAGTCCTGCGCCAGTCCTGCGCCTGTGTTGCTCCTTGGCGCCCCTTGCGCCCTGTGCTGCGCCAGTTTTGCTCCTTGGCGCCCTTGGCGCCCTGTGCTGCGCCAGTTTTGCTCCTTGGCGCCCTTGGCGCCTTGTGCTGCGCCAGTTTTGCTCCTTGGCGCCCTTGGGGCCCTGTGCTGCGCCAATTTTGCTCCTTGGCGCCCTGTGCTGCGCCAATTTTGCTCCTTGGGGCCCTGTGCTGCGCCAGTTTGCGTTGTGCTGCCTCAGAAATTGTTCCTCCTCAAATATTTTCTTTGTTCTTCATTTTAGCTCATTATTTCTCTTTTGCTTCAAAATAAAACCTGAAAATAAAAAGTAAACATTTGTAGTAAAATAGATCAAAAATATAATTAAAATACGAAATAAACCTAATAAAAATAACTATTAAAAAGACTCTAAAAATAGACTTATCAAACTCCCCTATGCTTGAACCTTTGCTTGTCCTCAAGCAAAAACAGTGTAAATCTTTAGGCCAATTCTGAAGGAAAATTATTTTCACATTGAAACCTTAAGTGAACTGTGGGGCAATTCTAACACTTTGGTTTGAGAAATACTAGATCTGGGCTTCTTATGGAATTGGGAGACAATTTTAAAGTATCAATACTCTAGAGAGGATATCAATGTCATTATAGAACTGGTTCCCCAGCATTCTTAAGCTTGGGTCCTCCATTTACTAAGACCGGGTCTCAAAGGAGGGTCTTTATACGTTGGGTATTCAAGCATTTTTCTTTTCTTTTTGATTTTATATGCTAACCATTCATTTTGACATTTAAAATGCACCAATTTTTGCATTTTGAATTGGTTTTGCATATTTTTTTTTTGATACCCCAACTCAGACGTTTTTCTCCAGTAACCGCGCATCCAGTGAATGTCACCAAGAGAACCAGGTTACTAGTTTCTCTTCAGTCCTTCTAATTGTATTAACAACTGAAAACAGTCCCAATAGTGTGTGTGTGAAAAAGCCCTAGAAGTAGAAGTCGAACCATGATACAATTTTGTTGTTCCCAACCAGTCCACCTAGATGATTGCTAATGAAAAATTGAAAAATTATTTTTGTCCAGAAAAGGCTTATCTAAAACATGCTTAGGGTTCACAAAGTTTCATCATGGAGGGAGCAGATACAACTCAAAGTACAAAAAGATAAAAACTTAGCAAAGCAATAAAGACATACCCAATAAAAGCAATAAAATACCCCCCCATGCTTGGACAAGGCATTGTCCTCAATGATTTTTTCAAATACAAAAGGGGTTAGGATAGCTCACCGGATCACAGCTGCCCTTTGTAGAGTTATTCCTGGGTCCCATTGCTTGAAGCATAAAGACCAAGTGACACATGAAGAATGAAAACATATTTTTGGATCCCATGGCTTGTAAAATGGAAGTTGTATAAGCAATAATATTTTATTTTCAATTCCCCCTAGATCAAATGTTATTTTCACAAAGGAAGGTGAAAAATAAGACAAAGGAGATGGTCGAGGTTTTCCCTCACCCAAAGTTTCAGTACCCAATTTCTGTGATGGTGGATTCTCATCTAAAAATTTTATGTAGAATTGGGTTTCCTCTGCTGCATTTGTATTTGTGTTGCCTAAAAGGCAATCTTCCATACTATCTTGTGAAGATGATGCTAAAGAGCAGTCTCGCACGCAATAGTATACAATATCAATCCTGCAGCATGAGTCCTTTACAGAGGGACTCCTCATGAAGTTTGAAACTTCAAACTTAACCTTTTCATCCCCCACGTTAAAAACCAACTTACCGTTTTTAACGTCAATTATTGCCCCTGCAGTAGCTAACAAAGGCCTCCCTAGAAGAATAGGAATTTGGGAGTCTTCTTCAATTTCCATTACAACAAAATCCACCGGTATAAAAGTTTGCCCTACCTTGATAGGGACATCCTCTAAGATTCCAGTGGGGTATTTAACGGAACGATCTGTCAACTGTATTGTCATTTTTGTGGGTTTAAGTTCACCTATCCCTAGTCTTTTGCAAAGAGAAAGAGGCATTAAACTTACACTGGCTCCTAGATCACACATTGCTCTGTTTATAGTTTCACTTCCAATTACACAAGGTATGGAAAAACTACCTGGATCTTTGAGCTTTTGTGGCAGCTTGTTCTGGATAATTGCACTGCATTCTTCTGTCAATGCAATCGTCTCATAGTCGTCTATTTTTCTTTTTTTAGATAAAATTTCTTTAAAAAATTTAGAATAAGACGACATTTGAGACAATGCATTAGTGAAAGGAATGTTGATGTAAAGCTTTTTAAGCAAGTCGACAAACCTTTTGAATTGCTCGTCAAGTTTGTTTTTTGCAAATCTTTGGGGAAAAGGAATGGGTGGTTTGTATGGTGGTGGGGGGATGTGTGGTTCTTCTCTTTCTTTTTCTGGTTCTTTCTCTTTTTCTTTCTCTTCTTGCTCACATGGTAAATTATGTTTTTCACTCACAATTTTTTCTTGGTTTGCTCTTGGTTCCTCTAATTGTTTTCCGCTTCTAAGGGTGACGGCATTTATTTGGCCATTTGGATTTTGTTCTGGTTGCCCAGGAAATACCCCCGGAGACTTAGAGGATGAAGCCACCTGTGTTGCCACTTGAGTTATTTGGTTTTCAAGCATTTTATTATGAGTGGCAATAGAGTCGACTTTTGATACTAATTTGATAAGTGTGTCATTCAAATAACCAGTTTGATTTTTGAATTCTTCATTTTGTTTTGTTTGAGATGACACAAATTTTTCCATCAAAAATTCCAAGTTTGACTTTTGCGCTGTAGCGACCGAAGAATCCGGAGGAGGGATCCTTCGTTGATTTTGAACAATGGAGCCGCCATCAATATTTATTTTTAGGAAAACATTGAAAAAAACCTTCGGTTTTGGGTTCGGGGGTCGATTAAGTGCGGGGAAGGTACTAGCACCCCGCAACATCCTAAAAAGGTTACCTTTTAATTTAATGTGTAGAAAAAAGTTTAAAGAAAACATTTTAATTTACCCTTTTTGTTATTTGCAGAAAAAAACGGAAAGGAAGACTTAATAAAAATTTTAGTTTTTTGCGCTTGACGGGAGTGGGCCCCCGCTCCTACGTATCTCCGGGTGCGATGGAGAAATCAAAGCTACGTAGTTCTTGGTTAGAAAATATTTGTGTGTTGGTATTTTTTTATTTATTGAAAAGTTTTTTTTGCGAAAACTAGAGACCGTTCATGGTGACCAAACAGAGAAATCCAGAGTGGTCGTCATTAATGGCTTATTCGAAAAAGAAGGTATCTACAGCGTTCAAACGGGCGGGGCCCAGAGTGACTGTTATAAGTACCCGGTTTGTGATTGAGCGTTTCGTTCGTTTGAAAACGTGCTTACCGGGAAGCGTGATAAAAAGGAGTCGAAATTATGTTTGTACTTTATTAACTAGAAAAAAAAGAAGTTTAGGCGGATGTTTGCGATGATCAAACGAGTAACCTCAGAGTGATCACCGCTACTAATCCGCTGTGAAAAAAGGAAGGTTAGTCCTAACGGTCAAACAAGCAAGGCTCAGAGTGACCACTAGTAACAACCTATTTTTTTTTTACGCGAATTCGATTATTCAAAAAAAAGAAAAAAAGAAAAACGGTTTGGAAGCATCACGTTGTGAATAAAAGCGGAATAGGTGATAAAAGGGGGGGTGCAAATAATAAAGGAGTTGTATTAAAAAAGGAGGTGTGAATAGCGTGATCCAATCGTTTTTTGTGAACTAGGTTGTGTTTGAAAAGATGGGCTTGTAGTAAAAAAAATGGATGGGTTTGCTGTGTTAAGAGAACGCGGGGTGCAAATAGCGTTTTGGTGCTTTAAAAAAAGGTTGCCGGGGGTGCAAATAGCGTTTTGGCGCTTTGAAAAAAAAGGTTGCCGTGGGTGCAAATAGCGTTTTGACGCTAAAAACGATTGATTGGTTTATTTTTACTTCTTGCTATTTGACTCTAGAACATGTGATTCTTGAAGCGCTTTTTCCTAAAAAAAAAAAAACCTAGACTAAACAAGTGGTATAAAGAAAAATTCTTTTGTTTTTTGGTTGTCCTAGTTACTATTTAATAAAAAGGGTACCTTGTTTTTTTTTTATTTATTTGGAAGAATGGTCATTTGTTATTATTTTTTTTTTAAAAAAAAGGGGGTAGTGACATTAGTAACCGTTTCTTTTAAGAAAATATTTTTTTTTAATATTTTGAAAAGGATTTTGTTTTAATCCGAAAATCAGTAACACATTTTTTAATATTTTTTTTAAAAGGTTTATTTCAAATCCGAAAATTAGTACCTAAATAAAAAAGGGAACACATTTTTTTTAACACTTTTTTTTTTAGGTTTATTTTAAATCCGAAAATTAGTACCTAAATAAAAAAAAGGAACACATTTTTTTTAACACTTTTTTTTAGGTTTATCTTTAATCCGAAAATTAGTAACCATTTTTTAAAAAAACAACATTTTTTTTTTATCACTTTTATTTAATCCGAAAATTAGTAACCATTTTTTAAAAAAACAACATTTTTTTTATCACTTTTATTTAATCCGAAAATTACAATAATATAACAAACAACAAAATAAATAACAAATAGCAAAAATATAATATAAAAACAGCCTCTAAACTAAATAATAAAAAACAGCATAATATTTAAAACAGTAACTAAACTAAATAATAAGAACAACTAAACATTTTTTTTTCTAAAAAAAACAACAGTAACTAATATATTTTAAAAATGTGACAACTAATATATTTTTTTAGAACAGCAACTAAAAAGAACTAAAAAAAACGGCAAAATGTGACAACAATAATTAAAATAAAATGGCAATGATAATATGAACAAAATTACAATAACTAAAAAATTACAAAAAGCAACAATATTACAAATTATTACATTTTTGTACCTTGAACAAATCCAGAAATTGTTGTGGAACAAGCTTCCTTCTTCGGATCTCTCAATACAACAAAATTTTAAACTAAAAAAAATAATCTAGGAAGGAAGAAAAGAAGGGGAAGAAAACTTTTCTAAAAGAAACCCTAAAAAATTTCTTTCTCTCTTTGAAAACCCTAGTTTTTTTTTTTCAGAAGATTTTTCCCCCTTTTTTTCTAAGAGCAAAATCCGTCCCCTCTCCTAAGGTGTGACCCCTATTTATACAAAAAAACAAAACCCAAGCTTCTTCCATCTTCTGCTCCACTTCAACCACTCTTGGATAGTGATGATGATCTTTTTTGATATGATGGAGGTTTGGGGGGAGTTGTTGAAGGGGAAAATAAAAAAATGAATTTGTGAGAGGAGGGGAGAGGAGAGAGCCGTGGGGTGAGGGAGAGAAAGAGAGGATGAAGTGAGGGTTGAGTGTGGTGTGTGATGATGAGAGAAGGTTGTGTGAGAGATGAGAGGAATGATGGAGGTTGAGTGTGAGTGGGAGAAAGAGAAAGAGAAAGAGAAAGTGAAGTGGGTGAGAGTGAGAATGAGAGAGTGTCGTGAGATTGAGGAGGGGGAGGGTGAGAGAAAGAGGAGTGAAAGGTTGAAAAGAAAGAAAGAGAAAGTGAAGTGTGTGAGTGTGAGAATGAGAGAGAGAAAAGTGAATTTGTGAGTGATGGGGAAAGAATGAGGGGAGGGAGCCGTGGAAGGGAGGAGAGAGGGAGAGAGGGAAGTGATAGGTTGAGTGTATTGGGAAGGAAAAAGAAATATGGGGAAGAGGGAAGTGTGTGGGAAAAGGAAAGAAAAAAAAACAAGTTTCAAGGCATGGAAAGTGGGGAGTGAATTTGGCCACAATTTAGGGCTAGGGGGGAATTGGATGAAAAAAAAGAAAAAAAATATTTTTTATTTTTATTTTTTTAAAAAAAAGGGGGTCCGAATTTTGAGTGAGTGAGGGGGAAAAAAATTAGGGTTTTGGTGGGAATTGGGTTATGGGTTGTGGGTTGTGGGTTAGGTTTTTTTTTGTTGGGGTTGGGCCATGCGAATTGGCTAGGGATTTTTTTTTGCTGGGTTGGGTTTTTTGATGGCCCAATCCATGACAGCACCTTATTATATTTTTTTTTATAGAACCCCCCTACTTTCCTCCTTGCTTATTTTTGCCTCTTCACTTCTAATAAGAATATTTTCTTGTGTTAAAAACTTGTGACAATTAAAATAATGACATAAAAAGGAGATAATTGTTTTTATCAAAAGTAAATAAAATTTTCTCATTTTTTGATAGGACAAAATTAGGGTATTACAGCTGCCCCTCTTTATTTATATTTTGCTAGGAAATCGGAGGGATTCCGAATTTCTCGAGGAAAATAGAAATAAAGATAAAAAAGACGCTAATTTTGCCCAGACTGAGGTATTTTGGGTTTTTTTTTGTTTTGAAAAAAATATGAAAACTGGGTTGATTTAGACAGAAAGTAAATAGGGAGCACCGGGGCTCTGGGGGATCGCTGGGGATCTGAAGGAGCACTGGGGCTCTGAAGGGACCGCTGGGGATCTGAAGGTCTAGCTCAAAGTCAATGCTTGGCGCATCGACCTGAGTTCGACTGAGGGACCGTCGGGGTCTGAGGGGCATGCCTAAGCCTGAAGGACCAATGGGTCTGAAGGAGCGCTTCTAGCTATGGTACTAGAGATACGGTCTGGGGGTGGCCTCTTTTCGAGCGGCCATAGGGTTAATCAGGTCCGGAACTGGTATAACCTCGAAGGACGTGCACTGTGTTTTTTAGGCGGACACAGCTAGTCTGAAGGGCCAGGGGCCGGATGATCCGTCGGTTGCTCGATTAACGCGACGTGCGATCTGGATTGAAGGACCATTGTTGGTCTGAAGGAGCGCCTGGGCTCTGAAGGACCGCTGGGGGTCCGAAGAATTGGTGCTAACGACACAAAATAAAATTATCTTAACAGACACTTGCAATGAATGATGCATGCGTGCATGTAGTTAAGTAATTGATGACATGATGGATGAAATGTGGAATGATTTTGTTTTTTGGCTTTTGCTTTTGACTTTTTTCTTCTTTTTTTCTTTGCTCTTTTGCTCTTTTTTGCTCTTTAGCTCTTTTTGCTCTTTAGCTGGTTCTGTCAACTCACATGACTCTCGTCGCGGGGTACGAGGGTTGCCTCAAACAGTGGTGCCAAAGTGCGGGTTATTTAAGATTTGCTGAGGTGATTATGCGTTTGTCCTTTTTGCAACTTTATGAGAGATCATCTCTTTTTTGTGATTTTTGGAAATTTCGCAATGACTATAATGCTTGTGATCATGCACATGTTTCGCAATTCAGTATCGTCTACCATGAACATTATTTTTACGATAAGAGGGAAATGAGAGAATAAAGGAAGTGTTTCATATTCAAATGGAAAACAAATGCGCAGAAGGTCGCGCTGACTGAAAATTACATTGGGAATTTAAACTACAAAAAGAAAGAGAAGAAAAAGAAAACAAGGAAAGCTGATCCTTTGTATCTTTGAAGTAATAACGCCAATCGCCCATTAACATAACTTTGAGCAGTCATTATCCAACTTTCGGAGGTATTGACTGCCTTTGTAGCTCAAAGTCCAACTTCTGACCCTAATTTTTGCCCGGACTGCTCTTTAGAGTTTTCAGTCCACCGGGTCGCTCTAATTTTTGCCTAGGCCGCCCTTTCGGGTTTTCGACCTAGCGAGCTTATTTTTGCTTGGCTCATCTTTCTCTTTTTTCCATATATTTCTTTAGGCATAGTACTTCTTGACTGCGTCCGAGTTCACTGGGAGTGGGAGGTCTTCACCGTCCATTTTTGTGAGAATCAATGCTCCTCCAGAGAATGCCTTCTTTACCACATAAGGTCCTTCATAGTTAGGGGTCCACTTTCCACGGGAATCCTTTTGGATAGGCAACATCTTCTTGAGCACGAGGTCTCCTTCTTGAAACTGGCGGGGGCGCACTTTTTTATCATAAGCCCTTTTCATTCTTTGTTGGTACAACTGCCCATGACACAAAGCAACTACCCTCTTTTCTTCTATGAGGTTCAACTGATCCAGACGAGCTTGAACCCATTCTGCTTCCTCCAATTTTGTTTCCATTAGCACTCGCAAGGAGGGTATTTCCACCTCGATGGGAAGAACTGCTTCCATCCCATATACTAGTGAGAATGGTGTTGCCCCTGTTGACGTGCGGATAGAGGTCCGATACCCGTACAAAGCGAAGGGCAACATTTCATGCCAGTCCTTGAAGGTCACTACCATCTTTTGCACGATCTTCTTTATGTTCTTATTTGCTGCCTCAACTGCCCCATTCATCTTTGGACGGTATGGGGAGGAATTATGATGCTGGATTTTGAAGTCGTCACACAACTCTTTCATCATCTTATTGTTCAGGTTTGTCCCATTGTCCGTGATGATCTTATTTGGAAGACCGTAGCGGCAAATCAAATCTCTCTTTATGAACCTGACAACCACTGACTTTGTTACACTGGCGTAAGAAGCGGCCTCGACCCATTTGGTGAAATAATCAATAGCGACAAGAATGAAACGATGTCCGTTTGATGCCTTGGGTTCGATGGGACCGATGACATCCATTCCCCACATTGAGAATAGCCATGGTGCTGTTAGGACATTCAGAGAGGCAGGTGGTACATGGATATTGTCGGCATAGATTTGACATTTGTGGCATTTTCTGACGTAGTTGAAGCAGTCAGTCTCCATTGACAACCAGTAGTAGCCAGCCCTTAGGATTTTCCTTGCCATGGTGTGCCCATTAGAATGGGTGCCGAACGAGCCTTCATGGACATCTTTCATAATTCTTTCTGCTTCTTCTTCTACTACACATCTGAGGAGGACCATATCGCGATTCCTCTTGTAAAGCACTTCCCCGTTCAAGAAGAAACCCATTGACAGCCTCCTAAGTGTCCTCTTATCATTCTCGGTGGCACCAGGAGGATATTCTCTGTTTGTGATATAGTGCTTGATATCGTAATACCAAGGTTTACTGTCAGGCTCTTCTTCGATTGCCACACAATGATGTGCCGGTAGGTCTCGGTGTTGGATTCGGATGAATGTCAGACTCTTGTCGTTATTGATATTGAACATTGATGACAAAGTCGCCAAAGCATCGGCCAACTGATTTTCTTCGCGAGGGAGATGATGGAAAGTGATCTCTTCAAATTGTTCAATCATCTTTTGGATGTGATCATGATAAGGAATTAATTTGGAATCCCTGGTTTCCCAGTCACCTTTTGTCTGATGGATGACTAAAGCTGAGTCCCCATATACATCGAGTCTTTTGACTTTCCATTCAAGGGCTGCTTTGATGCCTAGGACGCACGCTTCATATTCTGCAATGTTGTTGGTGCAGTAGAAACTCAGTCTAGCGGTAAACGGTATGAAGCGGTTATCAGGAGAGATCAGTACAGCTCCGACCCCGTGCCCGTATAAATTAGAAGCGCCGTCGAATAACATTCTCCACCTTTCGTTGTCCGGAGGATTCCCTTCTACGAATAGAGCCATTATATCTTCGTCTGGGAAATCGCACTGCATTGATTGGTAATCTTCGATGGGCTGGTGTGCCAAGTACTCAGCCAATGCACTACCCTTGATTGCTTTTTGGGTGACATATAAAAGGTCGTATTCAGATAGTAGCATTTGCCAGCGAGCGATCCTCCCTGTGAGTGCGGGTTTTTCAAAAATATACTTGACTGGGTCCATTTTAGATACCAACCAAGTAGTGTGGCTCAGCATATACTGCCTCAAACGACGTGCAGCCCAGGCCAGAGCACAACACGTTCTTTCCAACAATGAGTATCTTGTCTCGCACTCGGTGAATTTCTTGCTTAGATAATAGATGGCATGTTCCTTCTTTCCGGATTCATCATGTTGCCCCAGTACACAACCCATTGACTTGTCTAGCACTGTTAGATACAGGGTGAGAGGTCTGCCCTGCACAGGCGGCATCAGAATCGGTGGATTTTGGAGGTACCTCTTGATCTTTTCAAAGGCTTCTTGGCAATTATCATTCCACTTTGTTTCTTGGTTTTTGCATAAAAGCTTGAAGATAGGCTCGCATGTAGATGTTAGCTGCGATATGAACCTAGAGATGTAGTTCAATCTTCCCAGGAAACCACGAACTTCTTTTTCAGTGCTCGGTGCCGGCATTTCTAGTATTGCTCGTACTTTGGCTGGATCCACTTCTATTCCCCTTTGACTGACTATGAAACCCAACAGCTTTCCCGATCTTACACCGAAAGTGCATTTGGCAGGGTTTAATCTGAGTTTGAACTTCCTGAGACGTTCGAAGAGTTTTTGCAGATTGACGACGTGCTCTTCTTCAGTCTTGGATTTTGCAATCATGTCATCCACGTAAACCTCTATTTCCTTATGCATCATATCATGGAACAATGCGACCATTGCCCTTTGGTACGTTGCACCAGCATTCTTCAGTCCGAATGGCATTACTTTGTAACAGAAGGTTCCCCAGAGAGTGATGAAGGTGGTTTTCTCCATGTCTTCAGGGGCCATCTTAATTTGGTTGTATCCGGAATATCCATCCATGAAGGAGAACAGAGAGTGTTGTGCTGTGCTATCTACCAGGACATCAATGTGAGGCAAAGGGAAGTCATCTTTGGGGCTGGCTCTGTTCAAATCTCGATAATCGACGCACATCCGAACCTTACCGTCTTTCTTTGGGACCGGTACAATATTGGCTACCCATTGAGGGTATTTTGCTACTGCTAAAAACCCAGCATCGAACTGCTTCTTAACCTCATCTCGGATTTTCAATGACATCTCTGGTTTCATCCTTCTTAACTTTTGTTTTACCGGCGGGCATTCAGGTTTTACCGGTAACTTATGCTCGACTATGTTGGGGTCCAGTCCAGGCATGTCTTGGTATGTCCATGCGAAGACGTCAACATAGTCAAACAACAACTTAACCAATTTCTCACGCTCGCTGTCTTTCAATGTGGTGCCAATGTTAACTTCTTTTTTGTCTTCTTCCGTGCCTAAGTTGATCGTTTCAGTTGATTCCTCGTGGGGTTCGATTATTTTTTCCTCTTGTTCCATCACTCTCATTAACTCTGGAGGGGTTTCCCAATTATCCTCAACATCTTCCTCAGTTTGATTGATGGGGTGATCAAAGTTACAATATGGATTATTGGCGTTGTTATTTTCAAAGACATTTTTTTCGGATCTGCATTAGCGTAAATTAACGGAATAAAAAACGAATGAAAGAAAATAAGAAGCGAATGTAAAAAGAAAAAGGAGAACAAGGGTTTATTGGGAACTGAAATAACGTTGCATTAATATTAATACTGAAAGGAAAACATGCGTGCCCGAATGAAATATCCTAAGGCCTTGGGCAGAGCCAGAGGATTACATTTTAGAAACATTACTTTGAACTAAAAACCACAGGAAAATCAATGATCTCCCAATTCTTGAGTCTTTTGTTTGCAGGACAAGGGCGTACAAGACTGACGACGCCTTCTTCAGCGCTTAGATCGTCCTCAACTGCGGCGATCTGATTGGGGTTCAACATTCCCGCACTCCGAAAGCTTTTCCTGATGTCGCAGATGGTGATCCTCTTCGTATTTGGCACCCTATCCTCAAGCCTGGCTAACCTCCGCTCCTTCTTTTCCTCCACAATCCTTCTCTTGTTAGTGCGATTGGGCCGATATCCTATCCCATGTCTATCTTTGTTCTCCTCTGGCTGTATTGGCGTCAGGATCCCCTGTCCGGTTTTTCCTAAGCCTCCTCCAGCTTGGTAGCCTTTTCCTAACATGAACTTAGCAACCATCACGGCAGTTTTGGATAGCTTGGGTTCTAACATAGCAGATGTATTGGCGATTTCCAATGCTTGGAAGGCACTCTCGAGAGACTCTTCAGCAGCCTCGATGTAACGAGTGGGAGCGGACTTATTTATCAGCATTTCTTCCTCACCGAAAATAACCACCAGCTTATTGTTGACTATGAACTTGAGCTTCTGATGTAAAGAAGAGGGAACTGCCCCTGCCGAGTGGATCCATGGCCTCCCCAAGAGACAACTGTAGGATGGGGCAATGTCCATTATCTGGAAGGTCACCACGAAGTGCTCCGGACCTACTTGCACAGGTAATTCCATTTCTCCGATGACTTCCCTTTTTGATCCGTCAAAGGCCCTGACTAGTATGGAGCTTGGTTTCATGTATGAACAGTCCACATCTAATTTCTCCATGGTTGATCTGGGTAATACATTCAAAGATGAACCATTGTCAATAAGTACCCGTGCAAGAGAGTAATCTCCACACTTCACAGATATGTGTAGGGCCTTGTTGTGCCCCCTTCCTTCAGTTGGAATCTCATCATCAGTAAAGGTGAGATAATTATTTGCAACAAGGTTTCCGACGATCCCATCAAATTGGCTGACGGAGATGTCATGAGCGACATGGGCCTCATTCAATACTTTTGTTAATGCTGCACGATGGGCATCAGAACTGAGCAATAATGACAACAGAGATATCTTTGCGGGGGTTTGGTTCAGTTGATCAACCACCTTATACTCGCTTTGTCTCATAAGCTTCAGAAATTCACTGGCTTCTTGCTCGGATAGCGTCTTCTTTCCTGCATTTTTATCGGCGGGTTCCTGCTCTACGCTTTTGCCCTTACGGGCTCTTTCCTCACCTTCTTTTGTTCGGTCCTCACTAGGCCCTCCAGGGGTATAGAAACGTCCACTTCGAGTCATCCCACCGGTCCCTGAGATGTTAATGACATCAGGGGTAGTCTGAACTTTCACATCGTAACTCCACGGGACTGCATTGGTGCTTTTAAAGGGAAAAGGGACTGGCACTTGAATAGTGATTGGTTTAGGTACAGCGGTGGTTAGCTTTGTGTCCCTTTTGTAATGGATTTCCAGTGGTTTCCGGATACTCTTGCTCTGGTCAATGCTTGACTGGAGAGTCGACACGCCTTCCTCTTTCTTCTGAAGACCTATTTGTATTATGTGTCGGTCTAATAAGTCTTGCAGGACTGGCTTGAATGCTTCACAGGCCCCAACACAAAGGGGATCAGCGCACGAGCCCTTTCTGGTACATCCTTTCATAATGATGCCGAAGTGACACAAATTAGCATGGATGAGGTCCAGGGGTGTGACAATGTCCTCCACCTTTCTGACCAATAATTGCCCCTCAGCATCCTCAATGGCATTGACGGAGGGTTTCCCGTGCCCTGGCAGAGGGTTAGTGGCAACATTCGGACCGTCTTTTGCGAAGCTTAACCATTTAGATTCAATTAAGTCTTGTACTACATATTTCAGTGCCTTGCAATTTTCTGTTGAATGGCCGACTGCCCCAGCGTGGAATCCACAGCTAGCCTCTGGGTCATAGCTCCTAGGGAAAGGAGGTTGGAGGGGTCTCATTGGACGGGGAGTGATCAAGTTGTGACTGATGAGGTGATTGAATAGGTCTGTGTATGACATGGGTATTGGGTCGAAATTGGCGGGCTTTCTTTCTTGGTAGTTTTGTGGTCTATAGCCTGGGTTGATTTGGTGAGGTGGGGCTTGTGGTGTTTGAGTAGGTATTTGTAAAGTCTGTCGGGGGTTGTTGTAGGGAGGCTTTCCTGATCCAGAGATGGCATTGGTTTCTCCGTCTTTCTTTTTAGGGAAACCTGGGAAGGGCCTTTTCTGATTGCTGGTTCCAGGGGAGCTATATGCAATCTTCCCGTTTCTCCATCCATTCTCTAATCTTTCTCCGATGACGATCATATCTGAAAAGTTCGAAGACACGCTCCCAATCAACCTGTCGTAGAAAGGTGTTTGAAGAGTATCCATGAACATTGATACCATCTCTTTTTCTAACAAAGGTGGTACCACCTGTGCAGCCAAACCTCTCCAGCGTTGGGCATATTCTTTGAAGGACTCATTGTCTCTCTTCGTCATGCTCTGCAGCTGTGTTCTATCGGGAGCCATGTCAATGTTATATTTGTATTGCCTTAAAAATGCATCGGCTAGGTCTTTCCAGCATCTGATATGGGCACGTTCTAATTGCATGTACCAGCTCGAAGCTGCCCCAGACAGACTATCTTGGAAGTAGTGGATGAGCAATTTGTCGTCGTGAGCAAACGCCGCCATTCTCCTGCAGTACATGGTTAAGTGGCTTACAGGGCAAGTCGACCCTCTGTACTTGTCGAAGTCTGGCACCTTAAATTTTGGAGGGATGACCACGTTAGGGACGAGGCACAAGTCATAAGCATCTCTCGCACCAACATTGGATCCCTCAACTGCTCTCAACCTTTCCTCAAGCATTTGTAGTTTGTCTTGGGCTTGAGGGTTCTCCATAGAGTGATTGTGAGGGAGCCCACTCATACCATAGTAAGGATGGATCATCGGAACTATGGCTGGGTTCACATTTTGGGTATGTGAATGAGTGGGATTCCTGAGGTTGGAACCTTGAGCTTGAGCGTCAACTATCGGCGGTGGAGGGCAGCCAAGTGGGAGTCTTTGTGGTATGACGACGGGGGTCGGGTTTTGAACTTGTGGTGCCCCCGGATTACCATTGTGACCCGTTGGTGTAAGCTATTGTTGGCCCGCGACTTCTGAGGGACCATCTTCTGGACTAGCATTGACTGTCGGAGGTGTGTAACCTTGTGGAAGTCCGTAAGGAGGCCATATGTAACCCTGGTCATTAGTCCCAGTGGGGGGCACTGTATGCGGGATCCCGAGTCCATTGGGAGGAGGAGGGTTGGTAACTTGATTCTCCGTATTCCCAGCGGAGACATCTTCACTTGTGTCTTTGTCCCTCAAAGTTTGTAAGACCTTTAAGATTTCAGCCATCTGTTCTTTCATCCCATCTATTTCTGCCCTAAGCTCTTGATTGCCTAGGTCTTGGGGTGGATTGCCTTGATCCGGGATATCTTGAGGCGGATTGTCCTGATTTTCTTCCATGTTTCTGGCCTGAGAACGAGTCCAATAGCGATGTTGACGCACCAGCTTGTCTTTTACTCTCTGTTGGTGGGACACATGGTATGAGTATATGTATGAGTATATGAATGGATGAAAATGCGAATGATGCATGTGTGCATGAGTCTTATTGTTTTAGGTCGGGAATTGCAAGCGCATCCTGATTTGTCATAAGTACACAGATTAAAGTTCCACAATATTTTCAAGATAAATGATCAGCATGTGAGACAAACAAACTTCATTGATGGAGGAAAGTACAACATTTTGGAAATAAAACTTCGAAAAGAAAAGTACAATGTTCTTTGAATTTCACTCAAATACATATGGCTTTCATTTTTCCACTCCTCCCTCTTTTTCTACTAGTAGTGCTGCCAGCCTTCTCCCGGAGTTCGGCAATCAGAATCTCGCAAAACTCCATGAATTTGGAAACTTGGACTGGGGTGTTAAACGGGTGCATTGCCGCGTTAGCCTCCTTTAGACGTTTGGGGATTCCTACGATAGCTTGATCGGCCAGCCATGCCAACTTTGAGAATCTGTCTTTCCAGTATAAGCTTTCATTCTTCAACTCTATGAAGGCTTCATGGTTTTCTATCCTGCTGACCAACTTCACAAAGCGGTTCTCCCAATAGATGCTTTCTGTCTTCAGCTGGTGGTAAACCTCCTCTTGATATCTGATATGGTCATTCAGCTCATCAGATTTTTCATGCTCCCTTCTCAAGGCTTGTTGGTATTCTCGGAGTATCTCTTCAATGGTATCTTTATCCTGCTTGATACTTTTCACTTGCTCTTCAAACTCGGCTGCCATCATCCTGGACTCTCTCTTTGATACCATTAGCAGGCTCTGTGCGGTCTTTTCAGCCATCATTGATTCTTCCCATAACTTTTTCCACTTGTATGTATCATCGATGGCTTGGTCCATTTTCAGGTTGCAACGTTTTATTTCCTCTTTCGCCCCTCTTAGGTACTTTTGAACCTCTAGTTTGCTCTTTTGTTCGATCTTGAGCTGCTTGCGGCTGTCTTCAATGGCCACTGACTTACTTGCATTCTCTTCCTCCAACTTCTGGTTCTTTAGGAGCACTTTCTCTAACTCTGCCTGTAAGCCCTTCTTTTCTTCCTCGGCCTTTGACAATGCCATTTTAAGCTTATCTAAATCTTCGACAGTGGGAAGGGTAGGTTCAGGTATTTCTTCCTCCACCCGTAGTGCACTTTGGTAAGGCAATCGGGTGTCTCGGATCCTCTTTTGGAGCCATTGACGAAAGGTGGTTTCCTTGTCGCCACTCCTCTTAGTAAGCTCTTGTCCCTTGCGGACGACCATATCCCACGCTTGAGAAATCTTCCGGAGCATGTCAACCTCTTTTGGGCTTCCTTCATGGAGGTAAAAAGGGATTAACATGTCTTCGGTGGGCGGATTTCGCATGGGGTACCCCAGCTGTCTTAGAGTTAGAGAAGGATTGTAATTTATGCATCCTCTTGTCCCCATGAGCGGGACGTTTTGAAAGTTTCCGCATTGAAAAACTATTATGGGCCTCTCTTTCCACCATGATGGGTGCCAACGAACCTTATATTCATGAAGGCCCCCCAGCACTTGCAACCATTCACCAGTGTTCATTGTCTTCACATCACACCCTCTGGCGTCTTCAATTGGGCCCTCTACTCTGACTTTGCTAACGAAAGCATGGGTGAGAAGCCAAACATACAAGGCGTGCAGGCAGCAAGATATCCTTTTTCCCCTTAGCTCACTATAATGAGTGAAAGTATAGTAAGTGTCTGCAAGCATGGCTGGAATCGGATCCTTGAAGGATAAGAAGACGCCAATAGCTGTTGTGTCCACATATCTTTCAAGGCGTGGAAATAGGACAATGCCAAAGATAGTCAAAGCTAACACCTGCTTAAAAGGACCCCAATTTCTAGCGTCGGCGAAGGATTTCATTTGGCTTTCCAGATACTCCTGTGGGAATCCTGCAATGCCATTTCGATTTTTCTTCCGGAGCTTCAAGTTCTCTTTGCTGGTTTGTAACATTGAGGCGAGTTTCTCATCTGTGTAGTATTGTCCCTGATACTGGTAGGGTCCATTGTCTTGTTGAGGAAAGCCGAAGATCTGCGTATATTCTTCCAGGGTAGGTGCCATCTGGAAATTTTTGAAGGTGAAGCATCTTAATGAAGAGTCGTAGAACTGGCTCAAGGCGGCAATGACATCCGTTTGCACGTCCAATTGTAGTAACATAATAATCTTCCCGTACGCTCTATCAAAAGACCTGCGCTCGATGGGCGGCAATCGACCAGCACATTCCCTTAGACTTGCCAGATTAGGCTGTTTTACTATAGGGTAGTTCAGAGCTTGGATTGCGCCCGAAAAAGTCCCTGAGGGAATCTTTCTTCGTTTACAACTTTTTGAAAATCAATGAAGTCGCCACCAATATTTTTTTTATCAGGAAAATATTGAAGAAAAACCTTTTGGAGAGCGGATGGCCTTTTGGAAAACCGGAAAATTTGGGTTCGGGGGTCGGTTAGGCACAGGGAAGGTTTTAGCACCCTACGCCTCCTTTCTACCGAAAGGGAACCTTTAATTAAATGTGTGGTTTTAAGTGCGGATTTGGAAAATACTTAAATTTGCCCTTTTTTTTTTCGAAAAGAGAATGAAAAGACTTAATGAAAATTTTTATTTTCGGCAAAAGTGTTTGTTGCCCTTTTTTAAGAGAAAAAAAAAATGTTTTTAGTTTATTGTGCTTGACGGAGGATATCCGCTCCTACGTATCTCCCGGTGCGATGGAGAATTCAAAGCTACGTAGTTCTGGTTTTCGGTTTTGAAAATGTTTTTGTGTTTTATCTTATTTAATTTTTTGAGTTTTTGAAATAGGAGTCAAGTGTTCACGAATACCAAACAAGCAACGGCTTCGAGTGGCGTCCATTTCTAACTCGAAAGAAAAGAGTCGAAACCGGTAATCAAACAAGCAAAGGCTTCGAGTGACTACAAGTAACAACGTTTTATTATCTTTTTTTTGAAATCATTTTTGAAAAAGGTGAGCCTTGGTGTCTACATTCATTTTTGAAATGCAAGAAAGTAAAAAGTTAAGAACAACATAACCTAATTTTATTTCACTTAAAATAGATCAAAGTGGTGAAATTTCAAGCACAACATATGCACAAAATATGGCCCTTGGCCGAATGCTCATTATGCAAAAACCAACATCAACTTTCATGCTAAAATCCACAAGTTAATACACCAAAACATCACAAGATGCAACCCTATTCTAACACATGAGACTACAATACAAACATCAAGTAAGACATACCTTTATTCAATACAACAATTAAAGGAATTAAAAAAAAACATGGAACCCTAAGTTTTACCCTCAAACCCGAAATGCCAACTAGTCCCAAATCAAGTCATTTCTCAACTACAAGTCATCAAACATTCAAAACAATACTTGAAAACCCTTTTTTACATTTTGGCCGAAGCATCAAGTAATAATTCAAACTCAATTTCATGCCAAAACTTTGTAATTTAACCTACAAAAGAAACATAAGGCACCATCCTAAAATGTAGACATTAAACAAAATTGAATCATATAGGGTAATCTTTTCACTTAGATTAAAGTGCCATGGGCACAAGTGAAAATCAACTTATCCCATCATCAATACCTAGCAATGAGTAAAATAGAACACATAGACCAAGAAAATAAAGTTGAATCCTTTCTAACTATCTTCTCCACTTAAATTAAAGCGCACTAGGCCCTAGTGGAGACTCACATAGCTAAATCATCAACAACTAACCAAAAATCAATTAAGGAACATATGAACTATGAGACTAGATTAGGGTAAAGGTACATAGATAAATAAACTAGTTTAGCAAATTAGCATATGAAAATTGAAGGGCATCTAAATAAAGTTGAATCCCTTCTAGCCATCTCCTCCACTTAAATTAAAGTGCACTAGGCACTAGTGGAGACTCATATGGCTAGATCATCAACAAATAACAACTAAAACAAATATTGAACAAGGAAAATTCATAAAGAAAGTTGAATCCTATCTTAAAATCTTCTCCCTTAAATCATGGTGTTCTAAACACAAGGGAGAGTCAAGTTGTAAGATCATCAACATCACAAGGACTAAAAATCACATTTAACACAAGGCTTTAAACACTAATAATAAATCATCCTCAAGTGAAAAGGAACCACAAGACAAGTTAAAAAAAAACAGAAAATGCGAAATATAAGGGATATAAAATCACATGTTTATTTCATTTAAAAAAACAAAGATCAACACAAACTAACAACAAGCTAAATTACTCAAAGGTGAGAAGCAACTTCTCACCCTAACAACAACAAACTACATTTTAAAAGTGAAAATGATGAGTATATCAAAAATAAAGAGGAGAATATGAGATGGAGATGATAAGATAAATCTTGATGCAAAATGTTTGAAAATGATGCTAAGACATTAGGAATTTTACCTTATCTCTAAAATGGGTAGAAAATTGAAGAAGTAGAGGAGAGGTAAATAAAGGGAAGCTACGGTTTTAATGGAGGAGAGGAGGAGAAGGATTATGTGCTTGATTTTTCTTGAGTGTGAGAGGAATGGATTGGAGGTAGTTTGATGATGAATTGGTTAAGAGAAATTGAAAAAAATGGAGGTGGTTTAGGAGAGGTGAGGCTACGGTTTTAGAGGAGAGGAGGAGGAGAGGAATTATGTCCAAATCTTAGTGTGTGATCAAATGAAAGCTAAGAAGGGTTTTTTCAAGGGGAAGTGTGTGAGAGAGAGTGAGTTGAGTGATATGTGAGGGAGAGAGAGATGGCCGTAGGGGGGGGGAAGGTTGAGTGTGTGAGTGTGTGTGAGAGTGAGTGATGGGAAGGGTGGAGTGTATGGGGAAAGGAGATGTGGGGAAGTGGGGTTGTGTGTGGAAGTGGGGTTGTGTGTGGAAGTGGGATTGTGAGTTCCAAGGAGGAAAAGAGGGAAAGTGGGGTGGATTTCTAGGGAGGAGAGAGGGGATGAATGTGGATGATTTTTAAGGCTAGGGGGGAGAGTGAATGTAGACACATTTTGGGGTTAAGGGGGAGAGTGAATGTGGACACATTTTAGAGTGAAGGGGGGGGGGGAGGTATGCGAATTAGGGTTTAATTGGAGTGGGTTGGATGGAGTTGTGTGTTGGGTTATGGGTTGGATATGGGTTAGGGTTAGGATATGGATTGGGTTTGGTGGAGGAGTTGGATTGGGCTTGGTGGAGGAGTTGAATATGGGTTAGGTCTAGGGTTATGCGAATTGGGCATAAGGTTTGGTGGAGGAGTGGGCTTTAGATGGCCCAATCCTAAATGCACCTCTATATATTTTTTACAAACCTCCCCTATTTCCTCCTTTGCTTATTTTGTTTCCTTACTTCTAATTATTATTATTTTTTTTTCAAAAATTGGAACTTGTAGCAAACTAAAATAAAATAAAGCATGGCATGAAAATAAAAATAATTATTTTTTATAGATAAAATTTATTATTTTTGGATAGGACAAAATTAGGGTGTTACAGCTGCCCCTCTTTATTTCACATTTCGCCAAAAAATATGACTTGGCCTTTTCATATTTGTTGGTGAAATGGAAATAAAGATATAGAAATAACACTAATTTTGTCCGCTTTCGGAAAAGCTCAGATTTTTTTGTTATTTTCTTTTTGAGAAAAGGGGGGTTAACACTTGTCGTATTAACGGGAAAGCAGTAAATTGGGAAAAGCAGTAAATTGGGAAAAGCGGTAAATTGGGAATTCGGAGGTTGCCTAAAGACCTTCTAACGAACTCTTGTCGAGTCCGAGCTTTGGGGGTGGCCTTTTCGAGCGGCCGATCAACATCAGGTCCGGAACTGATTTGATCAATGGATTTACGCTATGCCTTAGGCTGACACAACTAATCCGAAGGACTTAACGAAGTCTGATGGATCCATCGCGTGCACGTACACGATGTTGTGATCTGTGGAAGGAGTTCACTAACTCTGTGTTGATGGAGTTTACTAACTCTGGGTTGATGGAGATTTTCTGAAAAATAAGATTTTTGGGACCCTCTGGTCCGAAGTAACTTCCTGGATGGTGCATGAAATGCATGCACTTGGGTATTTGGATGTACATGAATGCAATGATTGATTTTGGTGGGATGCTTTTTTTTGTTTGATTCCTCATTCACTTCTTTTCTTTTTGTTATTCTTCGCTCTTCTGAGATGCGAATTTGAAAGCGTAACGCGCCACTGTTTGATGTCATGGAGTGACGAATGGTATGGATGATATGATGAATGATGTGAAGATGTTGTGTTCTTTTATGTTCCGTCTTCTGTGATTTTCTCTTTTGTTTTTTTTGTTTATTCTGTTTGTTTTCTTTAAGCAGCTCTCTTTTTTCTGCTTATTTGTTTTTGTTTGGCACTCTTTTTTTGCTGGTTAAATCGATCTGCCGGGCGCAGGCTGTTCCAGGGCGGTGATCCGCGAGGATTGCACACTGGTTTGTCACGACTGCCTTTTTCGCAATTTTATTCACTTGGGGAATCACTTCTTTCCGTATTTTTTCAAAGATTTCGTAATGATCTTGTAATGCTCTGAATGTGCACATGTTTTGCAATTCGATTTCATCAATCATAAAAGTTATTATTTTGAAAGAAACTGAATAGATGAAAGCAGAGACACGAAAAGCACACATATGAAAGAAAAGTTGGACTTTTATTGATATAGAAACTGGACGTGCAGAAAGCCACGCCAATCGAAAGTGCATTGCAATCTTTCTTTTAAACTACAAAAAATACAAGCAAAAGGAAACGGATCTCGTGATTCTATCTCTGAAGTAACGGTGCCCACCGTCCATACTCATAATATTGATCACCCCCTTATCCGAACCTTTGGAATGCTGATTGCCTTTTTCTTTTCTCAAGCCCAAGTTTTCTGACCCTAATTTTTGCCTGGATCGCCCTTTGCGGGTTTTCAATCCACCGGGCCGCTCTGATTTTGCCTAGGTCGCCCTTTGCGGGTTTTCAACCTAGCGAGCTGATTTTTCCTTGGCTTATCTTTCTTTCTTTCGTCTATTTTTCTAGGCATAATACTTCTTGACCACATCCGAGTTCACTGGATTTGGGATCTCATCTCCGTCCATGTTTGCCAGAATTAAAGCTCCTCCTGAGAATGCCTTCTTCACCACATAAGGTCCTTCATATTTGGGAGCCCACTTGCCCCTAGAGTCTGTCTGAATCGGCAAGATCTGCTTGAGTACAAGATCTCCTTCTTGGAATTCACGAGGACGAACTTTCTTGTCAAAAGCCCTCCTCATCCTCTGTTGGTACAACTGTCCATGACACATTGCGGCCACCCGTTTTTCATCAATGAGATTCAACTGGTCAAGACGAGACCGCACCCATTCTGCTTCATCAAGTTTTGTCTCCATCAACACCCGCAGGGATGGTATTTCAACCTCGATGGGGAGGACTGCCTCTGACCCATAAACCAGGGAGTAAGGGGTTGCCAATCTTTGTAGGTCACCACCATCTTTTGCACAATCTTCTTGATATTCTTGTTGGCTGCCTCAACTGCCCCATTCATCTTTGGGCGGTAGGGAGAAGAGTTGTGATGTTGTATTTTGAAGTCTTTGCACAAATCCTTCATCACTCTGCTGTTCAAATTACTACCGTTGTCTGTGATAATCTTGTTTGGAAGGCCGTAGCGGCAAACCAAGTCTTTCTTGATGAACTTAGCAATCACTGAGCTCGTTACATTGGGATAAGAGGCAGCTTCCACCCACTTAGTGAAGTAGTCAATAGCAACCAGGATGAAACGGTGACCATTGGAAGCTTTGGGTTCAATGGGACCAATGATGTCCATGCCCCACATTGAGAATGGCCATGGTGCGCTTAAAACATTCAGAGAAGTTGGAGGTACATGGGTGTGATCTGCATAGATTTGGCATTTATGGCATCTTCTCACAAAACTGTAACAGTCTGATTCCATCTGCAACCAGTAGTATCCAGCTCTCAGGATTTTTCTAGCCATTGCGTGCCCGTTAGAATGAACCCCAAATGAGCCTTCATGAACATCTCGCATAATCTTTACTGATTCTTCTCCTGTTACACATCTGAGGAGTACCAAGTCATGGTTTCTCTTGTAAAGGACGTCTCCACTCAAGAAGAAACCTGATGACAGCCTCCTGAGGGTTCTCTTGTCATTCTCTGTAGCTCCAGGAGGATACTCTCTGTTTGTGATGTACTGCTTGATGTCATGGTACCAAGGCTTACTATCTGATCCCTCTTCGACTGCCATACAGTAGTGATAAGCAGGCTGTTCTATGTGCTGGATTCTGAGAGTCGTCAGACTTTTGTCACAGCTGACGTTGAACATAGAGGACAAAGTTGCCAAGGCATCGGCCAACTGATTCTCGTTGCGGGGTATGTGTTGGAAAGTGATTTCCTCAAAGGGCTTGATCAATTCTTGAATGTAGTCACGGTAAGGAATCAAATCTGAATTTCTTGTTTCCCAGTCTCCTTTTACTTGATGGACAACTAGAGCTGAATCTCCGTACACGTCGAGCCTCTTGACTTTCCAATCGAGAGCTGCCTGGATACCCAAGATACATGCTTCATACTCCGCAATATTGTTTGTGACATAGAAGCTTAGTCTAGCGGTGACTGGTATAAAGCGGTTGTCTGGGGAGATCAGCACTGCTCCGATTCCGTGCCCCCACATGTTAGAGGCGCCGTCAAACAACATTCTCCATCTTTCATCATCTTGAGACTTCCCTGCATCAAATAATGCCATAATGTCCTCATCTGGGAATTCACATTGCATTGATTGGTAATCCTCAACCGGTTGATGTGCCAGGTAGTCTGCCAGTGTGCTACCTTTAATCGCCTTCTGGGTTACGTACACGAGATCGTATTCCGACAGAAGCATTTGCCAACGAGCAATTCTACCTGTGAGCGCAGGTTTTTCAAAGATGTACTTGATTGGGTCCATTTTGGACACCAACCAGGTAGTGTGACTCAGCATATATTGTCTCAGTCGATGCGCAGCCCAGGCTAGAGCACAACAAGTCTTCTCCAATGATGAATACCTTGCCTCACAGTTTGTGAACTTCTTGCTTATGTAGTAGATCGCGTGTTCTTTCTTTCCTGACTCATCGTGTTTCCCCAGCACGCAGCCCATAGAATTGTCTAGCACCGTGAGGTATAGGATGAGGGGCCTGCCGGACACAGGTGGCATTAGGACGGGTGGACTTTGAAGGTACGCCTTGATTTTCTCAAATGCTTCTTGACATTTATCATTCCACTTCATCTCTTGGTTTTTGCACAGCAGTTTGAAAATTGGCTCGCAAGTCGCAGTCAACTGGAAGATGAATCGAGAAATGTAATTTAGCCTTCCCAGGAAACCTCGAACTTCTTTCTCTGTCTTAGGTGCTGGCATCTCCAGGATTGCTCGTACTTTGTCCGGGTCTACCTCAATTCCCTTCTGGCTAACAATGAAACCTAACAGCTTCCCTGACCTAACCCCAAAGGTGCACTTGGCGGGGTTCAACCTGAGCTTGTACTTTCTGAGACGTTCGAACAGCTTCTGCAGGTTAACCACGTGCTCTTCATCAGTCTTTGATTTAGCAATCATGTCATCCACATAGACTTCGATTTCCTTATGCATCATGTCATGGAATAGGGTTACCATCGCTCTTTGGTAGGTTGCCCCGGCGTTCCTCAGCCCGAAAGGCATGACCTTATAGCAGAAAGTTCCCCAAAGGGTTATGAAGGTGGTTTTCTCCATATCCTCTGGAGCAATTTTGATCTGATTATAGCCCGAATATCCATCCATGAAGGAGAACATTGAATGCTGAGCGGTACTGTCCACCAAAACGTCAATATGGGGTAGAGGGAAGTCATCTTTGGGGCTTGCTCTGTTCAAGTCACGGTAGTCGACACACATTCGGACCTTCCCATCTTTCTTAGGGACTGGGACAATGTTCGCTACCCACTCAGGATATTTTGCCACAGCTAAGAACCCTGCATCAAACTGTTTCTTGACCTCATCCCTGATTTTCAAAGACATTTCAGGCTTCATCCGCCTTAACCTCTGTTTCACAGGGGGACACTCTGATTTTACCGGCAATTTATGTTCAACAATATCTGTGCTCAACCCTGGCATGTCCCGATATGTCCATGCGAATACGTCGGCGTAGTCGAACAGGAGCTGAATCAACTTTTTGCGCTCTTTATCCTCCATTGCGGTACCGACCTTGATCTCTTTTCTGTCTTCCTCAGTACCCAAATTGACCATTTCTGTAGACTCCTCATGGGGTTCGATGACCTTTTCTTCTTGTTCTACCATTCTCATGATTTCTGGAGGAGTATCCCAATCATTCTCAACGTCTTCCTCGGCTTGATTAACCGGGTAATCAAAATCACAGTATGAGTTATGGGCATTATTATTTTCAGAGTTTATTATCGATCTGCATTAGAATGGAGCGGCGAATAAAAACAAAGAAAAAGCAACACAGATAAAAGATGAAGACAGAAATTTTATTGAAAATTCAAAATAGCACTTTATTGATTGATGATTTTCGACGAAAACATGTGTGCCCGAATGAAATATCCCAAGGCCTTGGGCAGAGCCGAGGGATTTGCATTACAATGATAATTACTTTAAATTGGAAAATACGGGGAAATCCATGGTCTCCCAGTTTTGCAGCTTCTCTCCAACCGCACAGCAGCGCACCAGACTTTCAGCACGGCCACTTGAGCTTGATCCTTCTTCAACCATATTGAACTGGTCAGGGTTCAGCATACCAGCACTCCGGAAGTTGTCCTTAAGATTAGCGATGACTATTCTCTCCTGATTGGGTGCCCCTCCTCTGAGTTTGGCCAGCCATTTCTCCCTCCTGCCAGATGTCAGCCTCTCCCGATCAGCAAGACTTGGGATGTATCCAACACCGAACCTCTCATTATTACCCCTCAACTGGATAGGCATTACAATTCCTTGAGCAGCTTTTCCTAAGCCCTTACCAATCTGATACCCATGTCCCAGCATCACTTTTGCAGTCATCATGTCTGCCCTGGACCACTTGGGCTTCCACCGAGGTTCTCCTTCGACGAAGACAGCGTTTGAAATCTCCAATCCCTGAAAAGCAGTCTCAAAGGACTCTTCTGCTGCTTCCACATAATATTCAGGTGGTGATCGATTTATCAATGTTTCTTCCTCTCCGGAGATCACTATCAGCTTTCCCCTGGCCACAAACTTGAGCTTCTGATGAAGCGAGGATGGCACTGCCCCAGCCGCATGTATCCAAGGACGTCCTAGCAGGCAACTGTAGGATGAATTGATGTCCATTACTTGGAAGACGACATAAAATACTTCGGGGCCTACCTGCAGCGGCATTTCCACTTCTCCAAAAACTTCCTTCACTGACCCGTCAAATGCTCTGACCAAGGTGGAGCTTGGTTTTAGATATGAACAGTCTACATCCAGCTTATCCATTGTAGACTTAGGCAGCACGTTCAAGGATGAACCGTTATCAATAAGCACCCTGGCAAGTATATGGTCCCCACACTTGACTGAGATATGAAGAGCTTGATTATGACTCTTTCCTGCCGGAGGCAGCTCAGTGTCTGAGAAGGTCAAGTAATTAGAGGCTACAATGCTGCCAACAATACCATCAAGCTGGTTTACTGTAATGTCATGGGAGACGTGAGCTTCATTCAAGACCTTTAGCAGTGCAGCACGATGTGCCTCTGAACTGAGCAGCAAAGAGAGCATTGAGATCTTGGATGGGGTTTGATTCAGCTGGTCTACCACTCGATATTCACTCTGTCTCATTACCCTCAGAAATTCTTGAGCTTCTTTGTCCGACACATCCCTGACCTCTACAGCTTCCTTGTCTTTTCCCTTGCGGGCCCTTTCTTCACTTCCCTTGGATTGCTCTCTTCTGAGGTTTTCAGGAGTATACATCCTTCCACTCCTTGTGATACAACTACCTCCCGCAATGTTTGTTATGTCCAGAGTGCCTTTAGGGACCTCCGCTTGCATTTGCACATTGCAGCTCCATGGAGTCATCCTAGTATCCCCACTAGGGGTGGCAGCAGGTACTGGAATAACAACAGTCGAGGGTCTCGTCACAGCTAGGCTGGAATTCAGATTGCAGGGAATTTCAATCGGTCTTCTGAAGCCTCTATTGCCTGATTGCAAGGTAAGTACATTTTCTTCTTTCTCCTGGATTCCCACTTGGACCAGGTGTCTGTCTAAGAGATCTTGGAGGATTGGTTTAAAGCCTTCACATGCCCCGATGCAGCGAGGATTATCACAGGCGTCTTTCCTAGCGCACCCTTCTTTGATGATACCGAAGCGGCATAATTCAGCATGGATAAAATTCAAAGGCGTCTGAATGCAATCAACTTTTCTCACCAAGCACTGACCCTCCTGATGGTCAACGGCATTAATAGCAGACCCTCCATGCCCTGGCAACGGATTGGTGGCTACATTGGGTTGTTGAAATGATATGCTTTTCTTATCAAGTAAGTCTTGCACCACATATTTGAATGCTTTACAATCCTCCACCACATGACCTACTGCCCCAGAATGAAAGGCGCAGGTGGCATTTGCGTTGTACCCTCTAGGATAGGGAGGCTGATATGGCTTCATTTGACGAGTACTAATTATTTTGTTGGTGATGAGATAATTAAACAAGTCCGTGTAGGACATGGGAATGGGATCAAAGACACCAGGCTTCCTTTCATTATAGTTCCGGTACTGATAATTTGATTGAAAAGGCTGTGCCAGCGGTGCCTGAGGAGGAACCGAAATAGCTTGCGATGGATTGCTGTGCGACGGACCACTGGCTCCGATGACTGCATTAGTTTCACCTTCTTTCTTCTTATGAGACCCAAAAAATGGCTTCTTTTGATTGGCAGGAGGCGTCGGGCTATGAGCTATTCTTCCGCTGCGCATACCATTCTCTACTCTTTCCCCTATGACCACCATCTCAGAGAAGTTTGAGGCTACGCTGCCAACCAACCTATCATAATACACTGCAGGAAGGGTTTCCATAAACATGTGGACCATTTCCTTGTCCAGCAGAGGGGGTTTTACTTGAGCCGCAAGGTTCCTCCATCTCTGAGCGTATTCTTTGAACGACTCGTTATCCCTCTTAGACATGCATTGTAGCTGAGTTCTATCTGGAGCCAAATCATTATTATACTGGTATTGACGCATGAAGGCATCCGCCATGTCTTTCCAGCAACGGATATTAGTTGGCTCTAACTGCATGTACCAGTCAAGGGGAGCTCCAGCTAAACTTTCTTGGAAGCAATGCATCATTAAGTTATCGTCACGGGCATAGGCAGTCATCTTTCGGCAGTACATTGTTACATGGCTGACTGGGCAAGTTGTCCCTCTGTATTTGTCAAAAGTTGGTGCTTTGAACTTGGGTGGCAGGACTAGATCAGGAACCAAGCACAACTCATGGGCATTCCTGGCTCGGGAACCTGCCCCTTCAACAGCTCTTAACCTTTCTTCCAGCATCTGATACTGACTTCTAGCTTCGGCAGGATAATTTTGTGGGAAAACGCCGGCACCATAGTGAGGGTTATTCATCGACGCCACGACCGGGGTCATGTGTCGGTGAGCAACATTCTGAGGGACTGGGCCCTGCACGTGTGGATGAACCATTATTGGTGAATTGAAACCCGCCGGAGTTCCTGGAGCAATAACAGGAATTGGGATCTGAATCTGGGCTTGATGCGTCCCTGTTCCAACTTCATTCACAACTGTATTAGGCTGAGCGTGCCCCGTGGTTCCTGAAGGATCTCCTCCAGGGTTTGCATCAGCAGCAGGAGGCGTATAGCCCAGTGGGAGACCATAGGGAGGCCATTGCGCAGCTTGGAGGGTTTGAGAGATCCCAGACCCAGGAAGGGGAGGAGGATTGTTCGTCCCAGCCACAGCGGTTTCAGTTGTGCCAACATCTCTTAAGGCACTTAGCACTCTTATGACCTCCGCCATTTGAGCCCTTAGGACTTCCATCTCAGCTTGAGTGACTTGATTCCCCTGATTCTGATCGTGCTGACCCTGACCATTAGGATCCGGACCTCCTGGAATTCCGTCGTCCTGATGTGGCTGCGGATCGTTCTGATCATGGTTGGCTTGATCGTTTTCCATGTTTCTTGCTTGCAGACGCGTCCAATAGCGATGATTAACCAGCTTGCCTAATTTCCTGTTGACGGAACACGTTTATGAACACAAGAACGAATAAATGAATGCAATGCGAATGAATGCGTGTTTAGTTTGTCTTGCCGAGAATCGCAGTGTATTATGTCTTATCATAGATACGCGAGTAAATCTTTGATTATTTTTGTTATATCGCTTTATACTGAAATTGGAATCTGGAAGCGAAACAGGTGTATTCAAAATACTTCAAAATCTGAATCCGAAAGTACAACATTCTGATACAATGATTGAAAAAGGAAAGGTACAATAAAACAAAAAATGGAAAATTACAATAAAGAAGCTCAAATACAAAGGGCTTTGACATTTCCACTCTTTTTCCTTTTGTTGTTGGTGGAGGTACTTCCGGTTCTTCCTTTGGCTTCCTCAACTAGGGCTCTGCAGTACTCCACAAACTTGTACACCTCAAGCGGGGTGTTGAGGGGATACATCTCAGTTTCAGCTTTTCTTAACTTCCTGGGCATATCCGCAAGAACTTGGTTGACCAATTCTGATAGCTTGGAGAACCTACCCTTCCAGTGCTGAACCTCGTCTCTCAGCTCTATGATGACTGCCTGCTCTTCGATCCTACCGAGCAGCTCAACATAGCGATGCTCCCAATACTGACTTTCATCCTTCACTTGCCGGTACGCATCACTGATGTGACAAAGACGCTCCTTCAACTCATCAGAATCCTCTTGCTCTGCTTTTAGGGCCCGCTGATATTCTCTGAGGATGTTCTCAAAAGAGTCTCTCTCTTGCACAACACTGTCTAACTTACTCTCCCATTCAGCTTGTATCATGCGGGATTCTCTCTTTGACTTGGCAAGTAAGCTTTTCGCCGTTCTCTCTTCCATTTTTGCTTCATCCCATAACTCTTTCCACTGATTGGCTTCTTCCAGGGCCTTCTTCTCTTTCAAGCTTCGTCTCTTGATTTCCTCCTTGGCTCCTTGCAGATACCTTTGAACTTCTAACTTGCTCTCCTCTTCCCCTTTTAGTTTCTGACTGAAACTCTCAATTGTAGCAGACTTCATGGCATTTTCTTCTTTCAACCTCTTGTTCTTCAGAGCCATCTTCTCTATCTCAGCTTGCAAAGATTTCTTCTCTTCCTCTGCTTTCATCAGAGCCAACTTAACTTCGCCTAATTCTTCGACAACAGGGGCACTGGCGCCTACTGCTTCCCTCTCGACTTGCAGCTCTTTTTGGTAAGGCAGTTGAACATTCTGGATCCTTTTTTCGAGCCATTGAGCGAAAGTGATACCACTAGTCCTCTGAGCGAGCTCTACTTTTCCCATGCGAACCACCGTACTCCAGGCTTGCAAGACCTTTCTAAGCAAACTGTCATCTTTTGGTCCTCCTTCATAGATGTAAAGCGGGAGTATCATCCCTTCAGTAGGCGAATTCCTCATTGGATACCCTAATTGCCTCAGAGTCAGAGATGGGTTGTAGTTGATGCATCCTTTAGTGCCCATCAGCGGGACATTTTGAAAATTACCACAGCGGAAGACTACCTTAGGCCTATCTTCCCAGCAAGATGAGAGATACCAACGGATCGAGTGCTCATCTAGACCCCCTAGAAACTGAATCCATTCTTGAATACTCATAGCTTTCACCTCACAAGTTACAGCGTAGCTAATCAACTTTTCCACTCGTGTTGGGTTGGTGAAGGCATGGATGAGAAGCCATGCATACAACAGGTGAGAAGAGCAAGAGATTTTCTTCCTTCTTAAGTCACAATGATGAGTAAAAGCAGAATAAGTGTCGGCAAGGATGGCGGGAATTGGATTAATGGGGATCCTCTTGTTCTGAAAAGCTAGGAAGATACCAATAACAGTCACATCCACATACCTCTCAATCCGCGGAAAGAGAACAACCCCAAAAATTGCTAAGGCTAAAACTCGCTTGAAGGCAACCCAATTTTTACTTCTAGCATAGGCTCCCATTAAACCTTCAAGGTAGCTCTGCGGGAAACCTATCACATTGTTTCTCTTCTGCTTTTGGAGCTTCAGGTCCTCTACACTCACTTGCAATAATGCAGCGAACCCCTCATCTGTGTAGTACTGTTCTTGATACCGGTAGGGGACAGCTTCTGTCTGAGTGAAACCCAAAATCTGCTGATATTCCTCCAATGTGGGTGCCATTTGAAAATTTTTGAAAAGAAAGCACCTGATTTCTGGGTCATAGAATCTACTCAAAGCCACAATAGCCTCGGTCTGCACCTCTAGCAACAACAACTTCCGGAGGTTCCCATAAGCATTATCAAACGATCCCCTTTCTATAGGTCCCATCAGGTCAACACATTTTTTCAGACTAGTCACATCTACCTTGTTTACAGCGGGGTACCTTGGAGTATACACCGTCTCCCTTCTAGATTCCATGCCGTATCTATGACAAAAAATTTTTATTACTTGGGGTTCTCGGCAAGCAAACCATGATGAGATGCAAAGATGCATGCGAAAACTATTGAAAATGTATGTTTTATGCAAAGGATGCGTGTAAATGATGATGATGTTCTATGTCTATGTAACTCAGAGACCAGCCCTTATTGGCAGTGATTCAAGTTTTTTTTGGAAAATGCGGGTCGTACGTCATTTCATATGGACCGGTATGAGAAAGGCTACAGCGGTAACTCTTTCACTCCCTCTTTTTTAAAAAAAAGAATAAAGTGGTTCATATGTCACTCCATACAGACCGGCGAAAGAAAGGTTACAACGACAACTCTTTCTCTATTTTCTCTTTTTTCGAAAAATTTCCTTTTCTTTTTGAAAACGTGCCTAGCTTACAATGCAGCACACAATTTGGAAAGCCCTTGTGACCTAAAAAGAGGTGAGACCTACGATCTAGGGCAATTTAAAGGGTAATCCTCCCATGTGGCTCTATTCACTCCCTCGCAAAGGCTACCAGAGCTAAATCTCTTTTATGATAACACCCACAACGATGGAACGCCATCTGGTGTGAGGTACCATAAAGAGCGTACTCTGGCTGAAACTTTCGTGAGAGCAGAAGGACATCGGTCCAATTGGCAGTCACTACTCGTTTCCACTCTCCTAGGTGTTTTTCAGACCTTGGGTTTTAGGCCTCTCTCCAAGCTCAATCATAAGGGGGTGAGTGTGTGTAGCGGGGACATACCGCCTAAAACTACCCACATATACCCCACCTGCGAAGGAAAACCCAGAACAGTCCAAACAAATAGCAAGCGGTAACATGTTGTCTACACTAGGGTTCAATATCAAATTAACTACCCTAGGGTTTCAACAATAATCAAGTGTTTTGCTTACCTCAAGAAAAAGGGCCAAGAAGAGGGGAACATAACAAGATGGGGGGGAAAAGCATGAGGGTACTAAGCACATAAGCGAAGACGAGAAAAATAAACATGGAAAGAGAGAAAACACATGCACATGCATACAACATGATAAGAAGAGCCAGCCGAAAAGGGATGTAAGTAACAAAGTATCCAAATCACATTGATAGCACGCTAAACCACACATTTAATTAGTTAGGCTTGACCCACTTAAAAAAAAAAGTCCCCAGTGAAGTCGCCAGCTGTTGCGCCCGAAAAAGTCCCTGAGGGAATCTTTCTTCGTTTACAACTTTTTGAAAATCAATGAAGTCGCCACCAATATTTTTTTTATCAGGAAAATATTGAAGAAAAACCTTTTGGAGAGCGGATGGCCTTTTGGAAAACCGGAAAATTTGGGTTCGGGGGTCGGTTAGGCACAGGGAAGGTTTTAGCACCCTACGCCTCCTTTCTACCGAAAGGGAACCTTTAATTAAATGTGTGGTTTTAAGTGCGGATTTGGAAAATACTTAAATTTGCCCTTTTTTTTTTCGAAAAGAGAATGAAAAGACTTAATGAAAATTTTTATTTTCGGCAAAAGTGTTTGTTGCCCTTTTTTAAGAGAAAAAAAAAAGTTTTTAGTTTATTGTGCTTGACGGAGGATATCCGCTCCTACGTATCTCCCGGTGCGATGGAGAATTCAAAGCTACGTAGTTCTGGTTTTCGGTTTTGAAAATGTTTTTGTGTTTTATCTTATTTAATTTTTTGAGTTTTTGAAATAGGACTCAAGTGTTCACGAATACCAAACAAGCAACGGCTTCGAGTGACGTCCATTTCTAACTCGAAAGAAAAGAGTCGAAACCGGTAATCAAACAAGCAAATGCTTCGAGTGACTACAAGTAACAACGTTTTATTATCTTTTTTTTTGAAATCATTTTTGAAAAAGGTGAGCCTTGGTGTCTACATTCATTTTTGAAATGCAAGAAAGTAAAAAGTTAAGAACAACATAACCTAATTTTATTTCACTTAAAATAGATCAAAGTGGTGAAATTTCAAGCACAACATATGCACAAAATATGGCCCTTGGCCAAATGCTCATCATGCAAAAACCAACATCAACTTTCATGCTAAAATCCACAAGTTAATACACCAAAACATCACAAGATGCAACCCTATTCTAACACATGAGACTACAATACAAACATCAAGTAAGACATACCTTTATTCAATACAACAATTAAAGGAATTAAAAAAAAACATGGAACCCTAAGTTTTACCCTCAAACCCGAAATGCCAACTAGTCCCAAATCAAGTCATTTCTCAACTACAAGTCATCAAACATTCAAAACAATACTTGAAACCCCTTTTTTACATTTTGGCCGAAGCATCAAGTAATAATTCAAACTCAATTTCATGCCAAAACTTTGTAATTTAACCTACAAAAGAAACATAAGGCACCATCCTAAAATGTAGACATTAAACAAAATTGAATCATATAGGGTAATCTTTTCACTTAGATTAAAGTGCCATGGGCACAAGTGAAAATCAACTTATCCCATCATCAATACCTAGCAATGAGTAAAATAGAACACATAGACCAAGAAAATAAAGTTGAATCCTTTCTAACTATCTTCTCCACTTAAATTAAAGCGCACTAGGCCCTAGTGGAGACTCACATAGCTAAATCATCAACAACTAACCAAAAATCAATTAAGGAACATATGAACTATGAGACTAGATTAGGGTAAAGGTACATAGATAAATAAACTAGTTTAGCAAATTAGCATATGAAAATTGAAGGGCATCTAAATAAAGTCGAATCCCTTCTAGCCATCTCCTCCACTTAAATTAAAGTGCACTAGGCACTAGTGGAGACTCATATGGCTAGATCATCAACAAATAACAACTAAAACAAATATTGAACAAGGAAAATTCATAAAGAAAGTTGAATCCTATCTTAAAATCTTCTCCCTTAAATCATGGTGTTCTAAACACAAGGGAGAGTCAAGTTGTAAGATCATCAACATCACAAGGACTAAAAATCACATTTAACACAAGGCTTTAAACACTAATAATAAATCATCCTCAAGTGAAAAGGAACCACAAGACAAGTTAAAAAAAAAACAGAAAATGCGAAATATAAGGGATATAAAATCACATGTTTATTTCATTTAAAAAAACAAAGATCAACACAAACTAACAACAAGCTAAATTACTCAAAGGTGAGAAGCAACTTCTCACCCTAACAACAACAAACTACATTTTAAAAGTGAAAATGATGAGTATATCAAAAATAAAGAGGAGAATATGAGATGGAGATGATAAGATAAATCTTGATGCAAAATGTTTGAAAATGATGCTAAGACATTAGGAATTTTACCTTATCTCTAAAATGGGTAGAAAATTGAAGAAGTAGAGGAGAGGTAAATAAAGGGAAGCTACGGTTTTAATGGAGGAGAGGAGGAGAAGGATTATGTGCTTGATTTTTCTTGAGTGTGAGAGGAATGGATTGGAGGTAGTTTGATGATGAATTGGTTAAGAGAAATTGAAAAAAATGGAGGTGGTTTAGGAGAGGTGAGGCTACGGTTTTAGAGGAGAGGAGGAGGAGAGGAATTATGTCCAAATCTTAGTGTGTGATCAAATGAGAGCTAAGAAGGGTTTTTTCAAGGGGAAGTGTGTGAGAGAGAGTGAGTTGAGTGATATGTGAGGGAGAGAGAGAGATGGCCGTAGGGGGGGGGAAGGTTGAGTGTGTGAGTGTGTGTGAGAGTGAGTGATGGGAAGGGTGGAGTGTATGGGGAAAGGAGATGTGGGGAAGTGGGGTTGTGTGTGGAAGTGGGGTTGTGTGTGGAAGTGGGATTGTGAGTTCCAAGGAGGAAAAGAGGGAAAGTGGGGTGGATTTCTAGGGAGGAGAGAGGGGATGAATGTGGATGATTTTTAAGGCTAGGGGGGAGAGTGAATGTAGACACATTTTGGGGTTAAGGGGGAGAGTGAATGTGGACACATTTTAGAGTGAAGGGGGGGAGGTATGCGAATTAGGGTTTAATTGGAGTGGGTTGGATGGAGTTGTGTGTTGGGTTATGGGTTGGATATGGGTTAGGGTTAGGATATGGATTGGGTTTGGTGGAGGAGTTGGATTGGGCTTGGTGGAGGAGTTGAATATGGGTTAGGTCTAGGGTTATGCGAATTGGGCATAAGGTTTGGTGGAGGAGTGGGCTTTAGATGGCCCAATCCTAAATGCACCTCTATATATTTTTTACAAACCTCCCCTATTTCCTCCTTTGCTTATTTTGTTTCCTTACTTCTAATTATTATTATTTTTTTTTCAAAAATTGGAACTTGTAGCAAACTAAAATAAAATAAAGCATGGCATGAAAATAAAAATAATTATTTTTTATAGATAAAATTTCTTATTTTTGGATAGGACAAAATTAGGGTGTTACAGAACTGGCTCAAGGCGGCAATGGCATCCGTTTGCACGTCCAATTGTAGTAACATAATAATCTTCCCGTACGCTCTATCAAAAGACTTGCGCTCGATGGGCGGCAATCGACCAGCACATTCCCTTAGACTTGCCAGATTAGGCTGTTTTACTATAGGGTAGTTCAGAGCTTGGATTGCTTCACAGTTTGATCCCATATCGTTTTGCTTATGACAAAACCTTCAAACCTCTTACAATTCCCGGCAAACCTAAATGAGATGAATAGCATGCAATGTGAGGATTTTTTGTATTTTTTGTGAAATAATGATGATGTATGATGAATTAAAGAAAGACGTTACATGCGTTAATAAAAGCATATTTTGGTGATTCAAATTTTGAGAAACATTAACCATGTCACATAAAATATACGTAAAGGAAAAAAAGAGTAAGTGGTTTTCATTATTTGATTTTTTTTTTTTTTTTTGAAAGATAAAAAGTTTTTGCGATGATGCAACAGGTAGGTGAATTGCTTTTGTGTCCTAAACAGGTTATGTCTTACATATAGGTCACGGTCTAGGGTCACTTATGTGATCAACCTCTCAGGTAGTTCTATTCACTTCCTCACAAAGGTTTCCAGAGCTAAAATCCCTTTCACGATATGACCCACAACGATAGCGAGCTACCTGGTGTGGGATGCCGCGAAAGAGCATACTCTGGTTGAGATTTTCATGAGAGTCAGACAGATAAATCCAGAATGACTGTCACTAATCATCTCCGCTCGTCCTAGGTTTTTTGTTCAGACCCGGGTATAGGGCCCCGCTCAAGAGTGTGTGCAATAAACAAGTGTAATAGATGTGTGTGATATAAGCAACCTAAACTACCCATGCTGCAAAAAGAAATACAGATAATAGTGCAAAGGTTTTCTACCCTAAGGTTCAATAAAGCGAATAAACAGATAAATGAAATAGACGTGCTAATAAAAAGACTAAGGGTAAACAAAGGCACTAAACTAACAAATATCCACACATTTAACTAAATTAGGCTTGACCCTCTAAAAAAAAAGGTCCCCAGCGGAGTCGCCAGCTGTAGCGACCGAAGAATCCGGAGGAGGGATCCTTCGTTGCTTTTGAACAATGGAGCCGCCATCAATATTTATTTTTAGGAAAACATTGAAAAAAACCTTCGGTTTTGGGTTCGGGGGTCGATTAAGTGCGGGGAAGGTACTAGCACCCCGCAACATCCTAAAAAGGTTACCTTTTAATTTAATGTGTAGAAAAAAGTTTAAAGAAAACATTTTAATTTACCCTTTTTGTTATTTGCAAAAAAAAACGGAAAGGAAGACTTAATAAAAATTTTAGTTTTTTGCGCTTGACGGGAGTGGGCCCCCGCTCCTACGTATCTCCGGGTGCGATGGAGAAATCAAAGCTACGTAGTTCTTGGTTAGAAAATATTTGTGTGTTGGTATTTTTTTATTTATTGAAAAGTTTTTTTTGCGAAAACTAGAGACCGTTCATGGTGACCAAACAGAGAAATCCAGAGTGGTCGTCATTAATGGCTTATTCGAAAAAGAAGGTATCTACAGCGTTCAAACGGGCGGGGCCCAGAGTGACTGTTATAAGTACCCGGTTTGTGATTGAGCGTTTCGTTCGTTTGAAAACGTGCTTACCGGGAAGCGTGATAAAAAGGAGTCGAAATTATGTTTGTACTTTATTAACTAGAAAAAAAAGAAGTTTAGGCGGATGTTTGCGATGATCAAACGAGTAACCTCAGAGTGATCACCGCTACTAATCCGCTGTGAAAAAAGGAAGGTTAGTCCTAACGGTCAAACAAGCAAGGCTCAGAGTGACCACTAGTAACAACCTATTTTTTTTTACGCGAATTCGATTATTCAAAAAAAAGAAAAAAAGAAAAACGGTTTGGAAGCATCACGTTGTGAATAAAAGCGGAATAGGTGATAAAAGGGGGGGTGCAAATAATAAAGGAGTTGTATTAAAAAAGGAGGTGTGAATAGCGTGACCCAATCGTTTTTTGTGAACTAGGTTGTGTTTGAAAAGATGGGCTTGTAGTAAAAAAAATGGATGGGTTTGCTGTTTTAAGAGAACGCGGGGTGCAAATAGCGTTTTGGTGCTTTAAAAAAAGGTTGCCGGGGGTGCAAATAGCGTTTTGGCGCTTTGAAAAAAAAGGTTGCCGTGGGTGCAAATAGCGTTTTGACGCTAAAAACGATTCATTGGTTTATTTTTACTTCTTGCTATTTGACTCTAGAACATGTGATTCTTGAAGCGCTTTTTCCTAAAAAAAAAAACCTAGACTAAACAAGTGGTATGAAGAAAAATTATTTTGTTTTTTGGTTGTCCTAGTTACTATTTAATAAAAAGGGTACCTTGTTTTTTTTTTATTTATTTGGAAGAATGGTCATTTGTTATTATTTTTTTTTAAAAAAAAAAGGGGGTAGTGACATTAGTAACCGTTTCTTTTAAGAAAATATTTTTTTTTAATATTTTGAAAAGGATTTTGTTTTAATCCGAAAATCAGTAACACATTTTTTAATATATTTTTTAAAAGGTTTATTTCAAATCTGAAAATTAGTACCTAAATAAAAAAGGGAACACATTTTTTTTAACACTTTTTTTTAGGTTTATTTTAAATCCGAAAATTAGTACCTAAATAAAAAAAAGGAACACATTTTTTTTAACACTTTTTTTTAGGTTTATCTTTAATCCGAAAATTAGTAACCATTTTTTAAAAAAACAACATTTTTTTTATCACTTTTATTTAATCCGAAAATTAGTAACCATTTTTTTTTATCACTTTTATTTAATCCGAAAATTAGTAACCATTTTTTAAAAAAACAACATTTTTTTTATCACTTTTATTTAATCCGAAAATTACAATAATATAACAAACAACAAAATAAATAACAAATAGCAAAAATATAATATAAAAACAGCCTCTAAACTAAATAATAAAAAACAGCATAATATTTAAAACAGTAACTAAACTAAATAATAAGAACAACTAAACATTTTTTTTTTAAAAAAAAAAACAACAGTAACTAATATATTTTAAAAATGTGACAACTAATATATTTTTTTAGAACAGCAACTAAAAAGAACTAAAAAAAACGGCAAAATGTGACAACAATAATTAAAATAAAATGGCAATGATAATATGAACAAAATTACAATAACTAAAAAATTACAAAAAGCAACAATATTACAAATTATTACATTTTTGTACCTTGAACAAATCCAGAAATTGTTGTGGAACAAGCTTCCTTCTTCGGATCTCTCAATACAACAAAATTTTAAATTAAAAAAAAAAATCTAGGAAGGAAGAAAAGAAGGGGAAGAAAACTTTTCTAAAAGAAACCCTAAAAAATTTCTTTCTCTCTTTGAAAACCCTAGTTTTTTTTTTCAGAAGATTTTTCCCCCTTTTTTTCTAAGAGCAAAATCCGTCCCCTCTCCTAAGGTGTGACCCCTATTTATACAAAAAAACAAAACCCAAGCTTCTTCCATCTTCTGCTCCACTTCAACCACTCTTGGATAGTGATGATGATCTTTTTTGATATGATGGAGGTTTGGGGGGAGTTGTTGAAGGGGAAAATAAAAAAATGAATTTGTGAGAGGAGGGGAGAGGAGAGAGCCGTGGGGTGAGGGAGAGAAAGAGAGGATGAAGTGAGGGTTGAGTGTGGTGTGTGATGATGAGAGAAGGTTGTGTGAGAGATGAGAGGAATGATGGAGGTTGAGTGTGAGTGGGAGAAAGAGAAAGAGAAAGAGAAAGTGAAGTGGGTGAGAGTGAGAATGAGAGAGTGTCGTGAGATTGAGGAGGGGGAGGGTGAGAGAAAGAGGAGTGAAAGGTTGAAAAGAAAGAAAGAGAAAGTGAAGTGTGTGAGTGTGAGAATGAGAGAGAGAAAAGTGAATTTGTGAGTGATGGGGAAAGAATGAGGGGAGGGAGCCGTGGAAGGGAGGAGAGAGGGAGAGAGGGAAGTGATAGGTTGAGTGTATTGGGAAGGAAAAAGAAATATGGGGAAGAGGGAAGTGTGTGGGAAAAGGAAAGAAAAAAAAACAAGTTTCAAGGCATGGAAAGTGGGGAGTGAATTTGGCCACAATTTAGGGCTAGGGGGGAATTGGATGAAAAAAAAGAAAAAAAATATTTTTTATTTTTATTTTTTTAAAAAAAAGGGGGGCCGAATTTTGAGTGAGTGAGGGGGAAAAAAATTAGGGTTTTGGTGGGAATTGGGTTATGGGTTGTGGGTTGTGGGTTAGGTTTTTTTTTGTTGGGGTTGGGCCATGCGAATTGGCTAGGGGTTTTTTTTTGTTGGGTTGGGTTTTTTGATGGCCCAATCCATGACAGCACCTTATTATATTTTTTTTTATAGAACCCCCCTACTTCCCTCCTTGCTTATTTTTGCCTCTTCACTTCTAATAAAAATATTTTCTTGTGTTAAAAACTTGTGACAATTAAAATAATGACATAAAAAGGAGATAATTGTTTTTATCAAAAGTAAATAAAATTTTCTCATTTTTTGATAGGACAAAATTAGGGTATTACATGCGGGTTGTTAAAAACCCTTTGATTTTGAAAACCAGGAGGTGGTCTAGGTGCTGGATTGGGTGGAGGATTTTTATAAGAAAAATTTGGATGATTTCTCCACCCAGGATTATAAGTATTTGAAAATGGATCTTCTTTTTGAGCATAGTTAACATGCTCATTTCCAGTACTAGATGCCTCAAGCTGGCATTCAGCTTCAATATGGCCAACAACCCCACATAATTCACAAGGTGGAGTAGTAGGAGAAAAAGTTTGTGAGACGGCACTTACATTTAATTTTTCAAATTTTTGAAAAAGTGCTTCCACTTTTGAGGCAAGATGATCAACAGCAGATATTTATACTTACTTGGCTCTTTTGATGATGCTGGTTTATCTGTTATGGCTCGCTCACTTGCCCATTGACAATGGTTTTGAGCCATATCTTCAATGAGTTCATAAGCTTCAGTAAAATTTTTGTTCATCAAAGCTCCACCTGCAGCTGCATCAACAGTCATTCTTGTTGTATATTGTAATCCATTATAAAATGTGTGAACAACGAGCCATTTCTCTAGTCCATGATGGGGGCATAGCCTTAACATTTCTTTGAAACGTTCCCAAGCATCATAAAGAGATTCCCCGTCATTTTGAGAAAATCAAGTAATTTGACTTCTCATTTGAGCTGTTTTACTTGGGGGAAAGAACCTAGTAAGAAAAGCTTGTTTTAATTGGCCCCAGCTGGTAATGGATTCCGAAGGCAAATAATGTAGCCATGCTCTTGCTCTATCCCTTAATGAAAAAGGGAAGAGCTTTAGTCTTATGGCATCTTGAGGTACCCCATTTAATTTGAGAGTTCCACAGTATTCCAGAAAAATTGAAATATGAAGATTTGGGTCCTCCGTGGGAGAACCAGAAAATTGGTTTTGTTGAACCATTGAAAGCAGAGATGATTTGAGTTCAAAATTATTTGCTTCCACATTTGGATGTACAATGACAGCCGATGGTTCTGCTGAAGGTGTTGCGTACTCTTTGAGAGCACGATTTTCATTAGCCACCATTTGGTTTTCGGGAATTTCTCTCATCCTTCTATGTAAGAACCTTTCGATTTCGGGAATTTGTTGAACAGTTTCTCCGAAACTTCTGGTTCTTCGCATTCGAGGGACAAGAGAAGAAAAAGTAAAAATAAAGAAAATAAAACTTCAGTCTAACCGGTTTCGAAAAACTTAATTAATATCACTGCCTCCCCCGCAACGGCGCCAAAAACTTGATAGGCCGCAAGTGCACGGTCTGGTCACGTAATAAAAGAGTTATCGATCCACAGGGAGAGCCTAGGTGATTACCAATTTAATTTTTCAAAGTTGATTAACTGAGAAGAAAGTCTTTTTAGAAAGAAGGAATGTTTGATGTTTTAAAGATAAAAAGAGACTTGGGGTATTAGTTTCATAGAAATGATAAGGTTTCCGTTATTAATCCTTTCGACTATTTTCCAGTTTTAAAGAACGATATATTTCTTAAGACAAGGCGACGGTTGTAGCAAGAGTTTCCTTTCAGAATACAAACGCGTGTTCTAAACTAATTATCAAGCCTATTTTCATGGTTGATTATTATTATAACCCATTAAGCAAAGACCTTTTTGTGTCTCAATAAAACCAAAACTATTTTCTTGTGTTGATTTTATTGTCTAATTTCATAGATCCAACAACCACACTTCCCCTTTCGGTACATCGTGTGGTGCTTTGAAATAATAATGAAAAGTGATGAAATTAGATTTAAAAATACAAAGCGATTAAGGTGGAGAATAGTCTCGGGAATTAATTAGTAGGAAGCCATCATTTGATGGTTGCCAAAAACCCCAAGGCTAAGAAAGTCTACTCACTCATGATCATTGTAGACAAAAGAGGAGAAGAGGAAGATTTTTGTAAATTGCAAGAATTATAAAGAAAGCGATAAGTGCGAAATGTGTAAATGAGTTAGGAATTAGCTGTTAGAATGGTAAGAAAATAAATGTTAGGAATTGAGAAAATTGCAAAATTATAAATAGCGGAATTGTAAATGACAAGAAAGTAAATTGCTTAAAAAGTAAATTGCAAGGAATTTAAATGACTTGGAAAATAGAAGAGCAAGAAAGTAAAAGGGCAAGAAAATAAAAGGGCAAGAAAATAAAAGGGCAAGAAAAGTAAAGAGCAAGAATTAAAAGGGCAAGAAAATAAATGGGCAAGAAAAGTAAAGAGCAAGAATTAAAAGAGCAAGAAAATAAATGGGCAAGAAAATAAAGAGCAAGAATTAAAAGAGCAAGAAAATAAATGGGCAAGAAAAGTAAAGAGCAAGAATTAAAAGAGCATGAAAAGTAAAGAGCAAGAATTAAAAGAGCAAGAAAATAAATGGGCAAGAAAATAAAGAGCAAGAATTAAAAGGGCAAGAAAGTTAAATAGCAAGAATTAAAAGGGCAAGAAAGTAAAATAGCAAGAATTAAAAGGGCAAGAAAGTAAAAAACAAGAATCATAAATAACATGAAGAGTAAATTGATGTCTTGAATCTTAGAGAGTTTTTGAGAGTGACTTTCTAACAAAATTCAAGCTTGCTTACAAGTGAGGATCAAGGTCCTATTTATAGGAAAATATGAGGGAAGGGGCAAAATGGTCATTTCAAGTTTTGGCAAAGATAGCCATCAACAAGTGCCCAAAGCAAGTTGGCAAGGATAACCATCAACAAGTGGACAAAGCACTTTGAGTGGAGGGGCAAAATGGTCAAAAAGAAGTGAAAAATCAAGTTGGCAAAGATGGCCACAAACAAGTGGCCGCAGCCAAAATTGACTGCTTTTTGGCGCCCTGTCCTACGCCAGTTGTGCTGCTCCTTGGCGCCCTTGGCGCCCAGTCCTGCGCCAGTTTTGCTCCTTGGCGCCCTTGGGGCCCTGTGCTGCGCCAGTTTGCGTTGTGCTGTCTCAAAAATTGTTCCTCCTCAAATATTTTCTTTGTTCTTCATTTTAGCTCATATTTTCTCTTTTGCTTCAAAATAAAACCTGAAAATAAAAAGTAAACATTTGTAGTAAAATAGCTCAAAAATATAATTAAAATACCAAATAAACCTAATAAAAATAACTATTAAAAAGACTCTAAAAATAGACTTATTGTAACACCCCTTTTCTACCCCATAATTTATACGTCATTTATCAGAGTAATTCTTTTTCGCAAATATTAATTCAACTGATAGAAAAGAAATGTCACATCATCATTAACAAAACTCATCAATTGCACCCATCAAGGTTTGTGCAACAAGGCACCCGTCTCGAAAGTTAAACTCCAAAAATCACATCACAGCGGAATAAAACAATAACTCACTAATACCACTCAAACACGTCTCACATCATCGACATAATCATTAAACAATTAGCTAATTAATTAACAAATTCCAACCACGCCCCCTAGGTGCCACAGTATCAGAGAGCGACTCGACAGACATCCCAACAGCTATTAAAGAAGGCAGCAGGACCTTCACTCGCGGTTACCTACAGCGTTGCCACAATAGAGCAACATTCCAAGCAGAAGGGGTGAGAATTTCAACAAAACATAATTAAGCACATAATAGAGTAATGTGAACAAAGCAGTCATACAACATCGTCATCACCACCAACATCATCGTCACTGAACACTAACTCAAATCAAATTTTTACCACAAGTCATAAATCATGAATGTGCATGGAATGCAACCCACGCCTGGGTATATGCATGATGGTACCATTCTCATCATAATTAGGCCACTATGGGCACATCGTCACTGTTTTTACGTCAATAAGAGGCTGAAGCCTATTCGTCATACTATGCACATGCTATGAGACACTATGGACACATGTGCCACACCAAATCACTCACCTGGAGTCCTCGTCATCGTCGTCATAAAAACACTCATAGAGTGTACTCGTCATAATCATCACAATTATATCACATCATCATCATAAACATCACATTTAAATTGAGAAAAACAGCACCTTAACATTTAAGGAAACAGCAGCAAAAATAGCCTAAAAACGGCAACATTATTTAGTTAAAACCGCAACAGCAAGAGGGTAAAAACAGCAACAGCAAAGGCCAAAAACAGCAACAAAATGAAGTGGAAAACAGTAGCCTTTTTAGCGCACAACAGCAAAACAGAGTGGAAAATAGTGGCATTTTTTCTCGCATACAGTATCAAAACAGCACCCTTACAACATAAAAACAACATCTCATTTTTTTGTAAAACAGCGACCCATTTATTTTATAAATACAGCAGCTCATATATCTAATTAAAACAGCAAGACAGCGACTTAATTTATGGAAACAGCAGCATTTTTATTTCATCAACAGCAGCATTTTTATGTTTAAAATATTATTTCCGGACTCTCGGTAAAATTCTGGCACATGCATAAAATTTTGGCGCACGGGGCAGTGCACGAGGCGCGCCCAGCACCACGCAGTACACACACAAGGCGCGCCCAGAGGCAGCGCCCAATCCACGCGCACAGCAGCGCCACACACACACACCCACAAGCGCACAATGGCGCCACAGCAACACCCACCGGGACAACTCCAAAATGACACGTGCAAAAATAAAACCACTCGAGCCAAAATGTTTAAAATTGAATTTGGGCACGCGAATGCAAAAGATGGCGCGGTAAAATATGCCCAGAACTCGAAGTTTCACCCAAAACACTCCACATGCGCACACCATGGTCATTTCATCGAATAGTTTACATGCAGCAGAATTTTTTTACACGAAAATCAGCATGATCACATCATAATTCCTTCCCAACCATCATCACACGAAATTACACATAACAATATCAACAATTCATCAAACAACATCATAATTTATTCAATTCTTCATCAATTTTACACATATTCACCTCAAATCCACATTAACATCAAAAACAAAACCCAACATACTCAATTATATTAAATCGAAACGCTCACCCTTACCTCTTAAACGTAGGCTCCGTGGAAGACGATTGAAAGCACCAACGAGTAACTACAGCAACACAACGAGCAAAAACCTTGAAACTTGCGCAACTCTTCTTCTCCCTCTCCTTGCGTCGCGCCTCTTCTCACTTCTCACTCTCTCTCAATTTCGATTTCTCTCTGAATGAAATGTGAGTGAGGGTTTCGCATAACCCTTGGGGTTTAAGTTGTGGGCCTTTCACGCATTGGGCTCACAGCTACACCCCCACTACTACTCGGTCCCACTCCTACACAAAACATGATATTTCCCTCTTAATTAATTAAATCACGCTTCAACTAAAATTAATAATTCAACTGATCAAATTAATTAAATTAATTAAATTATTTTTCGGGGTGTTACACTTATCATGCCGGTTGTGTTGCAGAATTTTTTTTCTAACAGGTGAGCAATGGGGAAGCCAACCAAGACAGGTCCCTCAAAGAGAAGACGGGGGGAACCAAGTGGGGAAGAACTCTCGTTTGACGCCGAGAGATTCAAATCAGCCGAGCACGAGAAGCGGTTCCAAAGTGTAGTGAGGGGAAAGAAGTTCAACCCGGAGCGAGCATTTGATCTAAGCACTGGAGAATTCCCTATAATAAGCTCCACACTCAGGGAATTGGGTTGGCTCACTCGCAACTCCATGATCAAGCAGGCCAATCAGAGCATAGTGAGGGAGTTCTACGCCAATGCCTACTGGGCAGCTGGGAAAGATAAGTCCACAATGTCCTTTGTTCGGGGAAAAAGTGTATCATATTCACCAAAAAGTATAAATCAACTGTTGGGGCTACCTGCCTATTCACCATGTGCAATGAGAGATGCATTCATAGCCAACAAGCGGGACATTGATTATGAGGGGGTGCTCAGAGAATTGTGCCGTCCTGGGGCACAATGGGTCAAGTATGCACCAGGGTTACAAAGTTTTCCTCGTCGTTTCAGCCACATGGCATTGAAGCCTATTCCTAAGGCTTGGAATGCCTTTTTCCATCAGAACATAGTGTCATGCTCCAATTCATCAGATGTACTCGTTATTAGGGAAATGGGGCTATTGGGCATCAAGCATGGAAAAAAGCTGGACATAGGGGAGATCATATCAGAGAATATTGCTGAAATAGCGCAATGTCCAAAGGCCAGACTGGGACATGCCTCCCTGATCCATGCCTTGTGCATACAGTAGGGTTGCCAGGAGAGACCATATGATCTACCAATTGAACCCCGGGAGTCGATTACAGCAACATCGATTACAACACCATCTACATCAAAAGGCACCTACACTCAAAATAAGGTGAACCTACAATCCAAAAATGATGTTTTTGCACTCACTGCATTACATCATCAAAAATCAAACACCAAGAATAGAAATAAGGTATTGGCTCAACAAGTTGGAACACCAAAAGCCCTTTGTTGTGCTTAAGAGTCCCCTAAATACTTGAAGAAATTGTTAGTCTCGGCCATATTTTGAAAAATCTCTAAGAGTGACCAAAAGAGTTCCATCTTTTTCAAAAAGCTAAGGAAAAACTCTTTGTTCAGTTATGGAACCAATTAGAAACTCAATGGGCCACACACTCACACAAATGAGTTTTTATAACTCTGAATGTTTTAAAGCAAGGGCATGGAAAAAAAAGCACCAAAAGAGAAAGGCTCATTACAATACACTTCAAACACTTCTTGAAAAATATGAGTTGAGATGTCTTCATAATTATATAAGTCTTGTGTTTTGTTTCTTGTCGTTGCTTGAGGACAAGCAACAATTTAAGTTTGGGGGTGTGATAACTCTATTTTATATAGAGTTATTCATACAATTAAGCTTGAGTTATTGCTTATTTTCAAGAACATTTATATATATTTATAGCTTATTTATCAAGGAACAACATTCTAAATATTCAAATGGATAAAGGGCAATGATCTAGGCAAAATGCACAAATCTTGTTAGGTTTGATGTTTTTGTTCAGTGCAGCTACTGCAGGAGTGGAAACAATGCCAACACCAGGGGTGGAAACACTGCTAACACCTGCTAAATTCTGCAGTTTATACCAAAACATCCAAAGACCATTTCAATGCTTCTACACTTGATTTGTGACGTCATGCCTAGTCACCTAGAGCTGAGCCACTTGCAGAAGTCGGCGATACACATAAAAATCAAGTTGCAAGACTCAACTTATCTAAAAGACATGTGGCACTTCTCCAATGGACCTCATCTTTTGTTATGCATGCAAGCGACCAAACCTGTGCAGCTTGCTTGATTGGTTGTCTACAACTAACCATGTTTGGTCCCCTCAGCTGATCTTTCACGCCAAAGGAAACCCCTTGCAAGAGGAAAGCTTTCAAGCCTATAAATAGAAGCCATATCTTCACTTATCCAATATCTTTTACATCTTTAAATCCTTCATCTTTCATTTGTAATTCTTCATTTTGTTTTCTGAAAGGATCGCTTAGTTTAGGTTTAGTTTATTTTCATTTCAAGTTTCTAAGGAGAGGAAGGTGAGGAAGTGCTTGACAACCATTCCCTTCACTTCTACTTTGAAGAAATTCGTGTAAGAAATCTTTATTGTACTTCAACTTGGGAACTTAATGCAAAAGATCTTCTATTCAAGTAATCTCTACTCTTTTAAGTTCTTTTGCTTTATTATTCATTTACTTATGTTCATTGCATATTCTTTGCTTTATAACATGAGTAACATGAGCTAAATTCCCTTAAGTTGAGATGTTCTAACCTTGTAATGAACTTCTAAATATGTTATTATGGTTTATGTAGTGTAAACACTTTAAACTCTTGCATAATACTTCTTTCAACTTATTCTGGAATTGATCACTTTAGAATAGGTAAAACTTGTAGCAGCAGACATGGGCTACATTTATGAACTCAAGAGTTAATAGGGACAAGTATTTAATAAAGGAAACTTTGTTAAATACATGCTAAAACCTAGACATAGGATAGCATAGTCCTTAGGATAATAAAATTACAAGAGTGAGCCTATTTAGCAACTTGGATCATTGTTAGGAGGCAAGGGAGGAATTGACAAACCTTTCTTTACTGTAAAAAACAAAGATCATAAGAGCTTGTAATGAAACTCTAAAGAGAAGTGCTGAAAGGCACAAACTGATGCACCTACATCCAGTGTTCCCACACTACATACTCCATTAAAACACTTAGAAGTAAAGTACTTGGTGAAAACATCTCAACTACTTTCTCCACTGATTTCTCACACATTTTATTGCTTATTACTATTTTTACTTACTTTGAAAACTCCAAACCAAAAATACTGAATAGTGTAGACACACTAAGTGTACACTTTGAACTACAAAAATTTACAATACATAATCCCTGTGGGTTCGACCTTTCTTATCACTTTATTACTTGTGTGACTATGTATACTTGCATATATTAAAATAACCACACCAGCGCCTGGCAGGGCGCCAAGTAGAAGCAGCCAGCGCCCAAGAGGGCGCCTGGCAGGGCGCCAAGTGAAGGCATCCAGTGCCCATGAGGGCGCCTGGCAGGGCGCCAAGTGAACAGCCAGCGCCCATGAGGGCGCCTGGCAGGGCGCCAAGTGAAAGCAGCCAGCGCCCATGAGGGCGCCTGGCAAGGCGCCAAGTGAAAAGCAGTCAGCGCCCATGAGGGCGCCTGGCAGGGCGCCAAGTGAAGAGCAGCCACCGCCCATGAGGGCGCCTGGCAGGAAGCCAAGTGAACAGCCAGCGCCCATTAGGGCGCCAAGTGAAAGCAGCCAACGCCCATGAAGGCGCCTCGCAGGGCGCCAAGTGAAAACCAGCCAGCGCCCATGAGGGCGCCTGGCAGGGCGCCAAGTGAAGAGCAGCCAGCGCCCATGAGGGCGCCTAGCAGGGCACCAATGAAAAAGCAGGCAGTGCCCATGAGGGCGCCTGACAGAAGGTGGTCTGGAAGCAAATCCGTCGCAAGATCTGAAAAAGATTTTCTGGTGGCCTGGACTGAAGCGTGATGTGGCAAAGTTTGTGTATTCGTGTTTGACCTGTCAGAAATCGAAGGTCGAGCATCAGAAGCCTGCGGGAATGATGCAACCGTTAAATGTTCCAGAGTGGAAGTGGGATAGTATTTCCATGGATTTCGTGACTGGGTTACCCAATACGGTGAGAGGACATGATTCGATTTGGGTGGTTGTGGACAGACTGACGAAGTCTGTTCGTTTCATTCCTATCGGCATTAAGTATCCGGTGTCGAGATTGGCAGAGATCTATATTCAGGTAATTGTGAAGCTGCATGGCGTTCCTTTGTGCATTGTGTCGGATAGAGACCCAAGGTTCACTTCGGACTTTTGGAGTAGTTTGCAGAAGGAGTTGGGTTCGAAATTGAGGTTGAGTTCAGCTTGTCATCCTCAAACTGATGGGCAGACAGAGAGGACGATTCAATCGTTGGAGGATTTGTTGAGGTCATGTGTTCTAGAGCAGGGAGGTGCGTGGGATACCCATCTTCCATTGATCGAGTTTACCTACAACAACAGTTATCATTCCAGTATCGGGATGGCGCCATTTGAGGCGTTGTATGGTCGGAGGTGCAGGACTCCAGTGTGTTGGTATGAAACTGGGGAAAGTTTGGTACTTGGACCTGAGCTAGTCAGAGAGACTACTGAGAAAGTAAAGGCGATCCGGGAGAAAATGAAAGTGTCGCAGAGTAGACAGAAGAGCTACCATGATAAGAGAAGGAAAGATTTAGAATTTGAAGCTGGTGACCACGTGTTCCTGAGGGTCACACCTATGACTGGTGTTGGGCGTGCGCTGAAATCGAAGAAGTTGACCCCTCGATTCATCGGGCCGTATCAGATTACTGAGAGAGTTGGAAATGTTGCATATCGGGTGGCCTTGCCACCTAATCTTTCGAACTTGCACGACGTGTTTCACGTGTCGCAGCTTCGGAAGTATGTTGCGGATCCGTCTCATGTGATTCAACTAGATGATGTGGAGGTGCGGGACAATCTCACTGTGGAGACCATGCCTGTACGAATTGAGGATCGTGAAGTGAAGACCTTACTTGGTAAGGAGATCAATCTGGTGAAGGTCGTTTGGTTTGGAGCGGCTGGTGAAAGCCTGACTTGGGAGCTGGAGGACAGGATGCGAGAGTCGTATCCGGAGTTGTTTGAATCAGGTATGTTTTCGAGGACGAAAAATCCTAAGTAGGGGAGAGTTGTAACACCCCGAAAAATAATTTAATTAATTTAATTAATTTGATAAGTTGAATTATTAATTTTTAGTTGAAGCGTGATTAAATTAATTAAAATGATGGGCGTGGTTCAGGAAGTGGAACGAGTATTGGGGGTGATGTTGGCAACTCAGGGGTGGTGAAGAATGGCCCAGGAAGCCAAGCCCAATAGCTTAGGCGCTCCTGAGGCTCCTGAAGCTAAGGGATTAGGGTTTTGCGCCTCACTCCTTGCATCAGAGAAAGAAAACGAAAATTGAAAAAGTGAGAAGAGAGAGCATCGTACGGCGCTGAGGAGAAGAGGAAGGAAGGGAATTTTCTCGAGTTTTGTTAGTGGGCGTGGCTACGGTTTCGAAGGGAGAAGGAGAAGTTTCGTTCGTTGTGTTGCTGGGTTTTTGTACGTGACTCCTTCGTCATTGTTCCGGATCATACGAATTCGAGGTAAGGGTGAACGTTTCGGTTTAACATAATTGGGTATATAGTGGGGTTTTGTGGGGTTTGTGGGAATTGATATTGTTGATGAAATTGATGTTATTTGAAGAATTTGATGATTTGTTGGGATGAAAATTCGATGGTCCTTGATTAAAATTTGATGATTTATGTTGATGAATTGTTGGTGTTCTTTGATGAACCATTAGTGAGACTTGATGATTGATTTGGTGAATGAAACGTGTTTTTGGTGTTGGTGATGTGCGGAAAAGAATTGTGATGTGATCGGGTTGGGCGAAGAATTAAGTTTTTCTGAATTTTCTGCACGTTGCACTGTTGCTGTCCATTCGCGCGTCGCTCGCGCTGCAGTCGCGCTCCAGGCGCAAGCGCACTGCGCTGTGGCACGCTGTTGCTGCCCAATCGCGCCTCAGTTGCGCTCAGCTCGCGCTTCAAGCGCGAGTCACTGTTTCCCACTGTTTTTCTTGCTGTTTTCCCACAGTTTTATTGCTGTTTTCACGCTGTTTTCTCAGTTTTTAAAAGTGATGTTTTCTCCACAAAAATATGATGTTTCCTCCATAAAAATGTGATGTTTCCACTAATAAAAATGTGACGTCTCCCAATTCAAATGTAGTGTTTTCCCGAGTTTGAAAGTGTGGTGTTTTTCCGAATTTAAAATGTGATGTCCTTCAAATTAAGATGTGATGTTTTATAAATTAAAACGGGACGTTTTTCTAAACTCTAAACGTGTTGTTACCCAAATTTCAAAGGTGATATGTATGATGATGATGTAACATGAATTATGGTGATTTGTGACGAATATACTCGATGGGTATGATTATAATGATGCTGTAATGTGAATGTGATGAATTACGACGAATACACTCTATGAGTGTTTTATGACGATTGTTGCGCCCGAAAAAGTCCCCGAGGGAGAACCTTCCTCGTTCACAACTTTTCCTAAGACAATGAAGCCGCCACCAATATTTATTAAGGAAAATATTAGGAAAACCTTTTTTTGGAAAGAGATTGGTCTTGCGAAACTAGAGAATAGGGTTCGGGGGTCGGTTACGCGCAGGGAAGGTGTTAGCACCCCACACGTCCTCTCTACTGAGAGGGAACCTTTAATTAAATGTGTGGTTTTAGTGTGCTGACTTGAAAATACTTAATTTTGCCTCTCTACTTCTTATTGAAAAAAAATCTTAATGAAAATCTTTATTTATTATGAAAAAGGGGGAAAAATGGTTTTTTAGAAAAAAACGCTTGACGGGACATGGCCCGCTCCTACGTATCTCCCGGTGCGATGGAGAACTCAAAGCTACGTAGTTCTTCTTTGTCCTGAAAAAGGTTTTTGTTTTTTATCTTTTTAGTGAGTTTTCGAAATAGGGCAAGCATTTAGTGAATGATTAAACTAACCAAGGTTATGGGTAATCACCGCTAAGTACTCTTGAAAATGAGAGTCACTACCGCCGGTCAGACGAACAAAGGTTCTGATTGACTATTAGTAGCAACCCGTTTTTTATTTGCTCTTCTGAAAGTGGTTTTTTGAAAGAGATTGATTGGCACGAATGATCAAACTAACAAAGGTTATGAGTGATCATCGCTTGTTGTTCTTTTGGGAAAAAGACATCGCCACCAATGGCTAGACGAACAAAGGTTCTGATTAGCCACTAGCGATGATGGGTTGAAAATGATTTTAGAAAGGAAAAAATTTTTGTTCTGAAAATGATTTTGGTTTGCCAAAGTGATTCTTTTCTTTCATGAAAATAACTCTTTTCTTTTGCTATGCAAATGCTAAAATTTTTTATGGTTGCGCTTGACGAGAATGTGACTCGCTCTTACGTATCCCAAATGGGAATCAAAGCGACGTAGTTCTAACGAGCTTTGAAAAATCTTTTTGAAACTTCTTTTGAAAATGAGAGCTTTCATGATGATCAAACTAACAAAGGTTATGATGGACCATTACTAGTAACTCTCTTTGAAAATGCCTTTTGTAAATGCAAACTTTCATGGTGATCGAACTAACAAAAATTATGATGGATCACCGCCAATAACTTGTTTTTGATTCTTTGATACTTAGAAAAATGCTTTTTGAAATTGGATGCGTTCATGATAACCAAACCAACAAAGGTTGTGATGGATTATCACTAGTAGCTTGCTTTATGCTTGCGAAAGTTCTTTTGAAATTGAGGCTTTCATGACAATCGAACCAACAAAGGTTGTGATGGATTGCCACTAGTAACCATTTTTATGGCAAGTCGTTTAGAAATGAAAACAATGAGTGCAAGAAAGAATTAGTGAATTCACGATCATTGGCATCAAATCATTAAGCAACAACAATTGAATTTGCAAACAAGGATCAAGCCTAAACTATATATATTAGATCACAACACAAAGGTAGGCAAGGAAGGAACTTGAAGTGGGCATTTAAGTAAGAATACAAGAGTAGGCAAGATTGAACCTAAATGCACATCTAATGGAAGATGCTAGGTGAGAACCATACTCAAATATTTCTACAAGATGCAAGGGAATCTAAATGCACATCTATTGGAAGATGCAATGTATGGAATTGACCTATCTAAGTGTTGATGATATTCTTATATGAGAGTGGACAATGAAATTGTTAGCTTAAGGAAAAGAGTTGCCTCAATCATGATCATGGGCAAGCATAAGCAAGCAAATTATTTAGCAACCAAAGTATCAAAGAATGTTGAATCACTTTAGTCAATCCTCACACTTAAGATTAAGTGCACAAGTGTGAATCACCTTGCCAATCATCAACAAAAACAAGTTTATTAAAGCAAACCCAAACCCTAATTTTTTATGTTAAAACCTAGGAGCATACATACCCTAAATCAACTATTATTCATCCCCAAATCATGAAATAGACAAAAGCATTCAAGAACCCTAAACCTAAGCCCATGGCCGAATGTCATCATGCTTGAAATGAGTTTCTTATTTTGTGAAAGTTATGCAAACAAGAGTGAATATGCAAGGAAATGTGAGAAAACACAACAACAACTAGCAAATCACATTTTTATGAGAGTATGCGAAATACAACATGCCATAAAACAAAAGTTTATTTCATGAAAGGCAAGGATTAAGATCAACACAAATCAACATTTATCAAAGGGTGAGAAGCATCATAAGCACCCAAGCCTCCCTAAGTGCTTGTCAAAGTGCTTATGATACTTCTCACCAACAACAATCAACAATATGAGAATATGAAGATGATAGGATGAATGATTTTTATATTTTTTGAGGAAATACTCAAAGATGATGCAAGGTTTTAAGGATTACCTTAGCTTTGAGCTAGAAAGTGAGATGAGAAGATGAAGCTAGGCACAAATCAACAAAACTCCAATATCCTTCAAAGAAGTGCCTACTTGATGATGATGCTTGAACTTTGAATGAGAAATGGAGGGAGTATGTGAAAGAGGGATGCAAATGAGGTGATTTGTTTGTTAGGGTTTTTGGTGTAGGAGAAAATGAGAAGGTTCCTTTGAGATGAAAGAAAAAACAAGAGGAAGTGAGGAAGACGAGGGGGGGCTACGAATTTCTTGGTCTTTTTGGAGAGGAGAGAAGTGAGTTGTTCTTATTCAAATCCTTGGGAGGCCAAAGATCTAATGGGTTTAAGGTTGTGAGAGTGAAATAAAGAAATTAGTGTGTATTTAGTGGTGTAGAGAGAAAGAAGGTAAAAATATGTTGTGTATTGAATGTTATTGGATTCAAAGGTGTGCTTGTCATGATGAAAGGCTTTTTTTGTGATGTGCACTTGATGGGGCTGAAGTGAAGGGCATGAGGGTGGAGTGAAGGAGGTGAAGAAATTAGTGTGTATTTAGTGGTGTAGAGAGAAGGAATGTAAAAATATGTTGTGTATTGAATGTTATTGGACTCAAAGGTGTGCTTGTCATGATAAAAGGCTTTTTTTTTGTGATGTGCACTTGATGGGGCTGAAGTGAAGGGCATGAGGGTGGAGTGAGGGAGGTTGTTTGCTTGTGAAATTGGTGCTTACTTTGGCCAAAAATGGATAAAAGCAAAAAGCACCTAAAAGGAATTAGCCCTAATTCTAAAAATACCATAAGCATCCAATATTATTTTGTTATTCATTTTGTTATTTTGATTTCAGATTTCTATTTTTAATTATACATATTTTTGAGCCTTTTTGAAAGTGAGAGAAAAAAAACCGTTATAATTGACCAAAATACCCTTTTGGCTCTAAAACCCTAATTTGCCCGAAAAGTGCGTTCCAACCCTAAAAATGATTTCAAGAACCTTGGAATGCCTTCTAGGATCCGAAATGTAGTGCATAAGGCTCTTCGCTCTTCAATTTATTTATTTTTTGGAAAATTAGGGTTTTGACCTAAGCCGGACAAAATTGGGGTATGACAGCTGCCCCTATTTATTTGGATTTTACCAAGAAATATGAATTGCGCGTGACATATTTCGAAGGTAAAATAGAAATAAAGAATTCAGAAATTATACCAATTTTGTCCATTTGGAGAAACCCGAATTTCCCCTTTTTTTTTTGTTTTTGGAAAGATAGACACTTTCGTGTTGATGCGAAAACAGTAAATGAACAATGACGTGCAGACAGAAAAGGTAAAATGGGCACTTGCGTGCAGGCAGAAAAGTAAAATGGGCACTTGGCGTGCAGACAGAAAAGGTAAAATGGGCACTTGCGTGCATACAGAAAAGTAAAATGGGCACTTGGCGTGCAGACAGAAAAGGTAAAATGGGCACTTGCGTGCATACAGAAAAGTAAAACGGGCACTTGGCGTGCAGAAAGCGGTAAATTGCCCAGGCTGCCTAAAACCTGTAATTCTTAAACGAACTCTTGACGAATCCGAGTTTGCACGTCGCTTTGAGGAGCACGCTCTTCCTGTTGGCCTTTTCGAGCGACCGGGGGGATCGTTATCAGCTCCGGAACTGATATACAGATCAATGTACGGCGTCCACTGTATCTTAGGCTTGATACAACTATTCCGTTGCGCCTCGCATGGGGCTGCGGTCCATCGCGTTGCTCGTACACGATGTGAGACCTGGGCAGAAGGGAACGATGATCTCTGTGCTCTAATCCGCAATGCGCGCTTGAGCGCTCTCTTTTCTTTTCTCTCCTTCTTTTCTATTTCTCTCTTTTCTTTTTCTTTCTGAACTCCCAACTTGGGGGAACATTTTCTGGAATCTGGGGGCGAGGGCTAACACCGAAGTGCTCATCCTCTCTTTGTACCTGCAGCTGAACAAATGCATGCAATGCAAATGCCATGATTGCGGTTTTCTTTTTCTTATGATGAATGTAAATGTAATGAGTTTCTTTTTTCTTTTGTCTATGTCGGATGAATGCATGATTTTCTACTGTTCTTATATGCTTGATGAATGCGATGATTTTCCTTTTCTTCTCCCGTCTGTATGTAATGCATGATTTTCTTTTTTCTTTTGGTTACGTCTGATGAATGCATGATTTTCTCCTGTCCTTATATGTCTTTTTCTCTTTCTCTAGCTTCTCTTCTTTCTTTTTCTTTCTTTTCTTTTCTTTTCTCTTTTCTTTTCTTTTTGTTTCTCTCTTTCTTTTCTTTTCTTTTCTTTTCTGTTTCTTTTTTTTCTTCCGAACTCTCCCAACTTGGGGGAGCATTTTCTGAAATATGGGGCGAGGGCTAACACCGAAGTGCTCATCCTCTCTTTGTACCTGCAGCTGAAAATGAACAAATGCATGCAATGCAAATGTCATGATTGCTGTTTTCTTTTGCAAACGTCTGAATTTCTTTTTTTGTCTTGCTCTTTTTATGAAGTGCTGGTATGCAAATGCAAAATTTTGGTATGTAATGCTCTTGCGTTTTGATGAAATGGCAGATGACATGCAATGGAAAAATTTTTCTTCTTTGCCTTTTTCTACGAAATGGGAATGCTATAAAATGATGAATAACATGAAATGATGAATGACATGGGATGTTTTAGCTTTCTTTTCTTCTATGAGATGTAAGTATTGATGTGATGCAACTGTATTGCTTTGATGTTTGAATGCAAATGTATGCGGTGATTGATGCTTTGATGAATGAAATGCTCCTGTTCTAACTTCTGTTTGTTTCTTTTTGCTTCTTCTATGAAATGCAAACATTAATATGATGCAATGCTCTGATGTTTGATGCAATGATTCTTGTTCTTTTTCTTTTATGGAAATGCTAACGTTAATATGATGCATATGCACTGCTTTAATGTTTGATGATTGAATGACAAAGGAATGCTTGTGAAATGATGAATGATATGGAATGCTGGATGACAGGGAATGTTTTTGTGTTGCTTTTGTGGTTTCTTTTCTTTGTTTTCTTTTTGCTTTCTTTGCTTTTTCTATGAAATATCTGATGCAAAATGTAATGCTCTAATGATGAATGACATGCAATGATTTTGTTCTTTTCCTTTTTTATGAAGTGTGAACATTAATATGATGCCAATGCAATGAAAAAATTTCTGCTTTTTCTTTTTTACTATTTTCTTCTATGAAATGCAAGTATTAATATGGTGCAACTGATGTGGAACGTTTTTTTTCTTTTTACTATGTGACGAATGCACAAAATGTGAAGATGCAAGTGTAACGCTTTGATGCATATGCTATAATGCCTAGATGCATGAGGTAAACATTCTTGTGATCATGAGATGTGAGACTTTGAATGCAAGGGCTTGAGATGATTATTGACCATTCTGTTGAAAAATTGAATTTGATTCAAACTTTGGTGTTCTCAAGGTTTTTATTTACAAACAACCTCGCTTGTTTTTTCTTTCTTTCTATGATGACTGAATTTTAGATATCACGTAAAAAACTTGTGTTCTCTCCTTTGAAGCATTATCTAGTAAGCATGCATAGGAGTGCAAATGTGAATGAATGAGTCAGTTAACTTGGAATTGGTTTAGGGCATGGACAATTATGGCAAGTGAAGGAATGACAGACATGGTTATTGCCGAAGCTTATGAGGGACCAAGAGATACAAGATTGCCCCAATTCAGGTCTTCGACGAGTAAATAACTTGCCCCTGTTTAGTGGTGACAACAACTAGGGCTGTAGAAGATGATGAATTGGGAACGCTTCGGCTCTTGGGATGAAAGCTGGAATGAAAGGGGTTTTGCTTCAACCCACAGAATTTGATGTTTCCCCAGTCATAACAAGGACAAAGCTGTCCCAATCAGAATGACAAGGTCTTGTTTAGGATAGTGAGTTGAGAGATTGCCCCGGTGAGGTTTTTATGGGAATGAATGAGGTGAAGGAATGGGAATGCACTTGCCCCACTTTGGAATGACATTGACAACTGGAGTGACATGGGATGGGCATTGAACAGACTTTCCCAAGACTAGGGTGTGTGGGTGGTGAAGAGAATGCCCCAACTTTTGGGTCTGAGTGGTATTCTCAGTGCAAATCTTTGGTTCTCTACTGATGTCTTGACTTTTGGTGCGAAAGAATCCTTACCTGGTGATCACTAAACCTTGTTTTAATGCATCTTGAATGTGTTTTGGAGTGCAAGTCCCTCTTTTTTTGTTTTGTCAACTTTCTTTTTTCTGACTGTTCGTTTTTGTTTCCTCAGTTCTCTTTTTTTCTGAGGGTTTATTCTTTCTTGATCAGCTTTCTTTTTTCTGATCGTTTGTTTTTTTTTTTGAGCAAACACGTTGTACCTAGATAAGCTTATTCGTCCTAAGATTAGAATTTGAGTGAACAAAAGCAACCGGTCATTGATCGGAATGGACTTTTCGGGATTGTGGTGTTTTGTGGAGGAAGGAGGGTTAGGCTTAATGAAGTGTTTGAGGCTAATGGGAGGATGAGTTTTGTTCGGCGTTGATTGACGGTTAATGGTCTATGAGGAAGATGGTTATTGGGCTTGTTTGGGCTCTGTTAAAGCAAATTCGTGTCTCATGGTAGAATGACTAAGGGGTTTGATGTTGAGGCCAAAGGAAGTGTTTGAAGGTTTATGGAATCAGGTGTTGGAATGATGAAGTGTTTGAAGGTTTATTTAGGCAAGGATCTCATGTATTTTGTGGTAACATATACCAACTCACCACTTACATTTCTTTTGTATTTTCTTTTGTTTTGGGATTTTCATTTTTGAATCCCCCTTTTTTTGATTTTCTCTTTTCCCCCCTTTTTTTTTTGACTCGGGTGAGCTGATAAAAAGTGATGCACTGTTTTTTTTATTTGGGGTGATCCTTGTCTAGGGTGATTTTTGGATTTTGGTTTTTTTTGGCTCAAGGTGGGTAGGAGTGGGACTTTCTGGGATTTTGGGGTTTTTGAGGAGATGGCCAAACTTCATTTCAAATCCCGGTTGCTTATTTCTATAAGACTTAACTTTAGAACAATAATTTATCTATCTTCATGTGTTTGCTCTTTTTTCCTTTTTTGTGCCCTAATTTTTGCCTGGACCGCTCTTTGCGAGTTTTCAGTCCACCGGGCGCTCCTTTTTGCCTAGGCCGCCCTTTGCGGGTTTTCAACCTAGCGAGCTTGTTTTCTTGTTTATTATATTATTATTATTATTTTTATTTTTTTTGAGAGACTTGCGCTGAAGGAATATGATATTAATCAAGGGGAATTAATGATCACAGACTTGCCCCAGCATGGAGTACTTGAACCAAAAGTCAAATACGCACTGATGGGGAGAATATGCACTTTATGGGTGGACGGGGCGGGACTAGACTTGGACGGGAAACTGTGGTAAGGGAGGAAAACCAACGGACTCACACAAGAGAATGTACGCATAGCATGCACGCTCATTAGAAGAATGCTTCACAGAGAGTTAACATCAGTTAAAAAATTGTTTTTCCTCGATACACTATTTCAGTCTTTTGTCATAGAATGGATGGGATGTAATGTTTTTTTTTTTTTGGAGGAAATACAAATGAGCTATTGATGTGAAAAACTGAGTGTCTTGGAACACCTTGAGTTTGCAAATGAGTAAGGGTAAACTTTTCCAAAAAGGAAAGATTACTTTGCAAGAACATCTCGTCTCTCATCACAACATTTTTGTTGTATGCAATGCATGGATGAAAACATTATGATGTATACATGATGAAAATGAAATGTATGAAAGCATATCCACTCGAAAAGTGTGATTATTCTAAAAGTTTTTTCCTTTTTGATGCTTTCTTTTTATGCAAGACGAAATATGAAATGCCAGTGCATCTTTAGATGATGAATGATGCAAGAATGATGCTTCTTCTCAAAATGATTTTTATAGAGGCAAGACAAGATATGAAATACCGATGCCCCCTTTTTCTTTTGAATGATGAAAGATGCAGGAATGATGCTTTTTTCTAAATGATGATTTTTTTTTTTTTTTTTTAGAGGCAAGGAAAAGTATGAAATGCCAATGCCCCTTCCTTTTTGAAAGATGCATGTATGGAGGAATGATGTATTTGAACTAAAGTGATGAGGTTAATGAAATGATGCATGAATGCTACACTTTGGATAAATTTGATGATGATTTTTATTCATGATTATGAATGAGATGTTTTCTTGTTTTCATTTTTTTTATGCAATGAAATGCATGATGCTCACAATGATTTTTTTAAAAAAAAAAAATGCGTGGGAAGACATGGTTTTATTGAATGGAAATGCATGCAAAATGAGAGGTTAATGTATTTTTTTTTTAACGATGTGTGAAAAACGACAACAATAATGCATGAAACGCGCTCCTAATAAGACACGATTTTTGGATCTTTCGAGGAAATTAGGGGAAAAAGCCTTAGTGAATGGAAGCGCGCACGTGCGGAGAATGCACTCTTGACAAACCTAAATGGGGCAGAGAAAAATGCATGTATGCAAACATGATGGAAATGCAAGGAAAATGACCACTTGGGAAGTGGAATTGTTCTAAAAGACTTTCGAGTGTTTTTGATGCAAGATGAAAAATGAAATTCCTAGGCATGCAAGAATGATATTTTCAAAATGGTTTTTATTCTTTAGAGGCAAGACGAGATATGAAATGTCGATGCCTCCTCCCCTTTTTTGTAGAAATGATGACGTGAGGCAACCAATTGTCGTTACTCTGAGTAACTTGCATGAAACATTGAGTGGATCCTGACTCAATACTTCACGCAATATACTGAAATGCTTCGACATTTGGTTAACTCAAACTTATTCTCTAATTTGAAAACAAACCTCACTTGATAGGGTCAAAGTGCCCCGATATCGTGGAGTAACATCTCAAATTTGTAGTGCACAAACAAATTTGAGATATTACCCTTCGTCATTCGAAGGTGCACTTTTACTCATTGAGCTTTTACATGAAGAGCTTTTCTATTTTTTCTTTGTTTAGAGAAGATGCATGCATTGGAAACTTTTCATTTTTTTTTGACTTTTAGTTTTGGAACATGATTTTGAAAATTATTTGGAGATGCAAATGATTTATTGGAAAAAAGGTTTTTGAAAAATGTGCTTGATGGGGTATGACCCGCTCCTACGTATCCCCATTGTAATGAGGAATCAAAGCTTACGTAGTTCTACTTGGTCTTTTTTGAAATAATGCTTATGCATGAATGTCTCATCTTGGAGAACTTGACGAGGATTTTTTTTTTGGCATGATTATAAATGAAATGCTTATGCTATGCAGATGATAATTGTTTTTTGTTTTATCTTTATGTAATGAAAGGGAATGCAAGATGAATGGTTTTTTTTTTCAAAATTGGAATTTTATGCAATGCAAATGATGCGATAATGTAGTGATGTAAGGATGCTTCTTTTTTGTGTTTTTGCAGAAAGAGGATATTTACAGGTGGTGATTTGAAAATTTCCACACTATATGCCACCTCATATAGGCGAAAAGGAAAAGCATATATTTTTTTTGATTTTCAAAAATTTTGAAGGAAAAATTGATTGAACTGAATGCAACGATGCAACACACAATTTGGAAAGCCCTTGTGACCTAAAAGGGGGTAGAACCTATGATCTAAGGCATTTTAGGGATAATCTTCTCATGTAGCTCTATTCACACCCTCACAAAGGTTGCAGCAAACTGCTAGATACGAAGCATCATGAAAGAGCACAACTCTGATTGAAACTTTCGCGAGTAGCCAAACGGACAAAGGTCCTGATGGGCTCCCACTACTCGAATCCACTCATCCTAAGGTATCCTAACAGACCTGGGTTATGGTCTATTTCTCTAATCATATAATCTCAAGGTACAAGTGTGTGTGTGTGTGCGAAGGGCATTTCCTTAAAAACTACCCCACCTGCAAATGAAAATCCAGAACAGTCCAGACAATAGAAAGTCATAACATGTCGTCTACCCTAGGGTTCAATACCAATCAAATACAACTAATCTAGGGTGCCAACAACAAACACATTACTTACCTCAGAAAGGGAGCTGAGAAGAAGGGGAAATGACAAGAGAGGGGAAATATGCATGAGGGAACTAAGCATTTAAGCAAAGAAGTAACTATCTATTATTTTAAACAAAAGCAAACATAGAAGAAGAATGCATATGGATGCAACATGCTTATGTAAAAGAAGAAGAATAGAGGCAAAGCAAGATGTTCAAATCAATCACACAAACCACATACTTAATTAATTAGGCTTGACCCACTTTTGAAAAAAATGTTTTTTTTGGTCCCCAGTGAAGTCGCCAGCTGTTGCGCCCGAAAAAGTCCCCGAGGGAGAACCTTCCTCGTTCACAACTTTTCCTAAGACAATGAAGCCGCCACCAATATTTATTAAGGAAAATATTAGGAAAACCTTTTTTTGGAAAGAGATTGGTCTTGCGAAACTAGAGAATAGGGTTCGGGGGTCGGTTACGCGCAGGGAAGGTGTTAGCACCCCACACGTCCTCTCTACTGAGAGGGAACCTTTAATTAAATGTGTGGTTTTAGTGTGCTGACTTGAAAATACTTAATTTTGCCTCTCTACTTCTTATTGAAAAAAAATCTTAATGAAAATCTTTATTTATTATGAAAAAGGGGGAAAAATGGTTTTTTAGAAAAAAACGCTTGACGGGACATGGCCCGCTCCTACGTATCTCCCGGTGCGATGGAGAACTCAAAGCTACGTAGTTCTTCTTTGTCCTGAAAAAGGTTTTTGTTTTTTATCTTTTTAGTGAGTTTTCGAAATAGGGCAAGCATTTAGTGAATGATTAAACTAACCAAGGTTATGGGTAATCACCGCTAAGTACTCTTGAAAATGAGAGTCACTACCGCCGGTCAGACGAACAAAGGTTCTGATTGACTATTAGTAGCAACCCGTTTTTTATTTGCTCTTCTGAAAGTGGTTTTTTGAAAGAGATTGATTGGCACGAATGATCAAACTAACAAAGGTTATGAGTGATCATCGCTTGTTGTTCTTTTGGGAAAAAGACATCGCCACCAATGGCTAGACGAACAAAGGTTCTGATTAGCCACTAGCGATGATGGGTTGAAAATGATTTTAGAAAGGAAAAAATTTTTGTTCTGAAAATGATTTTGGTTTGCCAAAGTGATTCTTTTCTTTCATGAAAATAACTCTTTTCTTTTGCTATGCAAATGCTAAAATTTTTTATGGTTGCGCTTGACGAGAATGTGACTCGCTCTTACGTATCCCAAATGGGAATCAAAGCGACGTAGTTCTAACGAGCTTTGAAAAATCTTTTTGAAACTTCTTTTGAAAATGAGAGCTTTCATGATGATCAAACTAACAAAGGTTATGATGGACCATTACTAGTAACTCTCTTTGAAAATGCCTTTTGTAAATGCAAACTTTCATGGTGATCGAACTAACAAAAATTATGATGGATCACCGCCAATAACTTGTTTTTGATTCTTTGATACTTAGAAAAATGCTTTTTGAAATTGGATGCGTTCATGATAACCAAACCAACAAAGGTTGTGATGGATTATCACTAGTAGCTTGCTTTATGCTTGCGAAAGTTCTTTTGAAATTGAGGCTTTCATGACAATCGAACCAACAAAGGTTGTGATGGATTGCCACTAGTAACCATTTTTATGGCAAGTCGTTTAGAAATGAAAACAATGAGTGCAAGAAAGAATTAGTGAATTCACGATCATTGGCATCAAATCATTAAGCAACAACAATTGAATTTGCAAACAAGGATCAAGCCTAAACTATATATATTAGATCACAACACAAAGGTAGGCAAGGAAGGAACTTGAAGTGGGCATTTAAGTAAGAATACAAGAGTAGGCAAGATTGAACCTAAATGCACATCTAATGGAAGATGCTAGGTGAGAACCATACTCAAATATTTCTACAAGATGCAAGGGAATCTAAATGCACATCTATTGGAAGATGCAATGTATGGAATTGACCTATCTAAGTGTTGATGATATTCTTATATGAGAGTGGACAATGAAATTGTTAGCTTAAGGAAAAGAGTTGCCTCAATCATGATCATGGGCAAGCATAAGCAAGCAAATTATTTAGCAACCAAAGTATCAAAGAATGTTGAATCACTTTAGTCAATCCTCACACTTAAGATTAAGTGCACAAGTGTGAATCACCTTGCCAATCATCAACAAAAACAAGTTTATTAAAGCAAACCCAAACCCTAATTTTTTATGTTAAAACCTAGGAGCATACATACCCTAAATCAACTATTATTCATCCCCAAATCATGAAATAGACAAAAGCATTCAAGAACCCTAAACCTAAGCCCATGGCCGAATGTCATCATGCTTGAAATGAGTTTCTTATTTTGTGAAAGTTATGCAAACAAGAGTGAATATGCAAGGAAATGTGAGAAAACACAACAACAACTAGCAAATCACATTTTTATGAGAGTATGCGAAATACAACATGCCATAAAACAAAAGTTTATTTCATGAAAGGCAAGGATTAAGATCAACACAAATCAACATTTATCAAAGGGTGAGAAGCATCATAAGCACCCAAGCCTCCCTAAGTGCTTGTCAAAGTGCTTATGATACTTCTCACCAACAACAATCAACAATATGAGAATATGAAGATGATAGGATGAATGATTTTTATATTTTTTGAGGAAATACTCAAAGATGATGCAAGGTTTTAAGGATTACCTTAGCTTTGAGCTAGAAAGTGAGATGAGAAGATGAAGCTAGGCACAAATCAACAAAACTCCAATATCCTTCAAAGAAGTGCCTACTTGATGATGATGCTTGAACTTTGAATGAGAAATGGAGGGAGTATGTGAAAGAGGGATGCAAATGAGGTGATTTGTTTGTTAGGGTTTTTGGTGTAGGAGAAAATGAGAAGGTTCCTTTGAGATGAAAGAAAAAACAAGAGGAAGTGAGGAAGACGAGGGGGGGCTACGAATTTCTTGGTCTTTTTGGAGAGGAGAGAAGTGAGTTGTTCTTATTCAAATCCTTGGGAGGCCAAAGATCTAATGGGTTTAAGGTTGTGAGAGTGAAATAAAGAAATTAGTGTGTATTTAGTGGTGTAGAGAGAAAGAAGGTAAAAATATGTTGTGTATTGAATGTTATTGGATTCAAAGGTGTGCTTGTCATGATGAAAGGCTTTTTTTGTGATGTGCACTTGATGGGGCTGAAGTGAAGGGCATGAGGGTGGAGTGAAGGAGGTGAAGAAATTAGTGTGTATTTAGTGGTGTAGAGAGAAGGAATGTAAAAATATGTTGTGTATTGAATGTTATTGGACTCAAAGGTGTGCTTGTCATGATAAAAGGCTTTTTTTTTGTGATGTGCACTTGATGGGGCTGAAGTGAAGGGCATGAGGGTGGAGTGAGGGAGGTTGTTTGCTTGTGAAATTGGTGCTTACTTTGGCCAAAAATGGATAAAAGCAAAAAGCACCTAAAAGGAATTAGCCCTAATTCTAAAAATACCATAAGCATCCAATATTATTTTGTTATTCATTTTGTTATTTTGATTTCAGATTTCTATTTTTAATTATACATATTTTTGAGCCTTTTTGAAAGTGAGAGAAAAAAAACCGTTATAATTGACCAAAATACCCTTTTGGCTCTAAAACCCTAATTTGCCCGAAAAGTGCGTTCCAACCCTAAAAATGATTTCAAGAACCTTGGAATGCCTTCTAGGATCCGAAATGTAGTGCATAAGGCTCTTCGCTCTTCAATTTATTTATTTTTTGGAAAATTAGGGTTTTGACCTAAGCCGGACAAAATTGGGGTATGACAGCTGCCCCTATTTATTTGGATTTTACCAAGAAATATGAATTGCGCGTGACATATTTCGAAGGTAAAATAGAAATAAAGAATTCAGAAATTATACCAATTTTGTCCATTTGGAGAAACCCGAATTTCCCCTTTTTTTTTTGTTTTTGGAAAGATAGACACTTTCGTGTTGATGCGAAAACAGTAAATGAACAATGACGTGCAGACAGAAAAGGTAAAATGGGCACTTGCGTGCAGGCAGAAAAGTAAAATGGGCACTTGGCGTGCAGACAGAAAAGGTAAAATGGGCACTTGCGTGCATACAGAAAAGTAAAATGGGCACTTGGCGTGCAGACAGAAAAGGTAAAATGGGCACTTGCGTGCATACAGAAAAGTAAAACGGGCACTTGGCGTGCAGAAAGCGGTAAATTGCCCAGGCTGCCTAAAACCTGTAATTCTTAAACGAACTCTTGACGAATCCGAGTTTGCACGTCGCTTTGAGGAGCACGCTCTTCCTGTTGGCCTTTTCGAGCGACCGGGGGGATCGTTATCAGCTCCGGAACTGATATACAGATCAATGTACGGCGTCCACTGTATCTTAGGCTTGATACAACTATTCCGTTGCGCCTCGCATGGGGCTGCGGTCCATCGCGTTGCTCGTACACGATGTGAGACCTGGGCAGAAGGGAACGATGATCTCTGTGCTCTAATCCGCAATGCGCGCTTGAGCGCTCTCTTTTCTTTTCTCTCCTTCTTTTCTATTTCTCTCTTTTCTTTTTCTTTCTGAACTCCCAACTTGGGGGAACATTTTCTGGAATCTGGGGGCGAGGGCTAACACCGAAGTGCTCATCCTCTCTTTGTACCTGCAGCTGAACAAATGCATGCAATGCAAATGCCATGATTGCGGTTTTCTTTTTCTTATGATGAATGTAAATGTAATGAGTTTCTTTTTTCTTTTGTCTATGTCGGATGAATGCATGATTTTCTACTGTTCTTATATGCTTGATGAATGCGATGATTTTCCTTTTCTTCTCCCGTCTGTATGTAATGCATGATTTTCTTTTTTCTTTTGGTTACGTCTGATGAATGCATGATTTTCTCCTGTCCTTATATGTCTTTTTCTCTTTCTCTAGCTTCTCTTCTTTCTTTTTCTTTCTTTTCTTTTCTTTTCTCTTTTCTTTTCTTTTTGTTTCTCTCTTTCTTTTCTTTTCTTTTCTTTTCTGTTTCTTTTTTTTCTTCCGAACTCTCCCAACTTGGGGGAGCATTTTCTGAAATATGGGGCGAGGGCTAACACCGAAGTGCTCATCCTCTCTTTGTACCTGCAGCTGAAAATGAACAAATGCATGCAATGCAAATGTCATGATTGCTGTTTTCTTTTGCAAACGTCTGAATTTCTTTTTTTGTCTTGCTCTTTTTATGAAGTGCTGGTATGCAAATGCAAAATTTTGGTATGTAATGCTCTTGCGTTTTGATGAAATGGCAGATGACATGCAATGGAAAAATTTTTCTTCTTTGCCTTTTTCTACGAAATGGGAATGCTATAAAATGATGAATAACATGAAATGATGAATGACATGGGATGTTTTAGCTTTCTTTTCTTCTATGAGATGTAAGTATTGATGTGATGCAACTGTATTGCTTTGATGTTTGAATGCAAATGTATGCGGTGATTGATGCTTTGATGAATGAAATGCTCCTGTTCTAACTTCTGTTTGTTTCTTTTTGCTTCTTCTATGAAATGCAAACATTAATATGATGCAATGCTCTGATGTTTGATGCAATGATTCTTGTTCTTTTTCTTTTATGGAAATGCTAACGTTAATATGATGCATATGCACTGCTTTAATGTTTGATGATTGAATGACAAAGGAATGCTTGTGAAATGATGAATGATATGGAATGCTGGATGACAGGGAATGTTTTTGTGTTGCTTTTGTGGTTTCTTTTCTTTGTTTTCTTTTTGCTTTCTTTGCTTTTTCTATGAAATATCTGATGCAAAATGTAATGCTCTAATGATGAATGACATGCAATGATTTTGTTCTTTTCCTTTTTTATGAAGTGTGAACATTAATATGATGCCAATGCAATGAAAAAATTTCTGCTTTTTCTTTTTTACTATTTTCTTCTATGAAATGCAAGTATTAATATGGTGCAACTGATGTGGAACGTTTTTTTTCTTTTTACTATGTGACGAATGCACAAAATGTGAAGATGCAAGTGTAACGCTTTGATGCATATGCTATAATGCCTAGATGCATGAGGTAAACATTCTTGTGATCATGAGATGTGAGACTTTGAATGCAAGGGCTTGAGATGATTATTGACCATTCTGTTGAAAAATTGAATTTGATTCAAACTTTGGTGTTCTCAAGGTTTTTATTTACAAACAACCTCGCTTGTTTTTTCTTTCTTTCTATGATGACTGAATTTTAGATATCACGTAAAAAACTTGTGTTCTCTCCTTTGAAGCATTATCTAGTAAGCATGCATAGGAGTGCAAATGTGAATGAATGAGTCAGTTAACTTGGAATTGGTTTAGGGCATGGACAATTATGGCAAGTGAAGGAATGACAGACATGGTTATTGCCGAAGCTTATGAGGGACCAAGAGATACAAGATTGCCCCAATTCAGGTCTTCGACGAGTAAATAACTTGCCCCTGTTTAGTGGTGACAACAACTAGGGCTGTAGAAGATGATGAATTGGGAACGCTTCGGCTCTTGGGATGAAAGCTGGAATGAAAGGGGTTTTGCTTCAACCCACAGAATTTGATGTTTCCCCAGTCATAACAAGGACAAAGCTGTCCCAATCAGAATGACAAGGTCTTGTTTAGGATAGTGAGTTGAGAGATTGCCCCGGTGAGGTTTTTATGGGAATGAATGAGGTGAAGGAATGGGAATGCACTTGCCCCACTTTGGAATGACATTGACAACTGGAGTGACATGGGATGGGCATTGAACAGACTTTCCCAAGACTAGGGTGTGTGGGTGGTGAAGAGAATGCCCCAACTTTTGGGTCTGAGTGGTATTCTCAGTGCAAATCTTTGGTTCTCTACTGATGTCTTGACTTTTGGTGCGAAAGAATCCTTACCTGGTGATCACTAAACCTTGTTTTAATGCATCTTGAATGTGTTTTGGAGTGCAAGTCCCTCTTTTTTTGTTTTGTCAACTTTCTTTTTTCTGACTGTTCGTTTTTGTTTCCTCAGTTCTCTTTTTTTCTGAGGGTTTATTCTTTCTTGATCAGCTTTCTTTTTTCTGATCGTTTGTTTTTTTTTTTGAGCAAACACGTTGTACCTAGATAAGCTTATTCGTCCTAAGATTAGAATTTGAGTGAACAAAAGCAACCGGTCATTGATCGGAATGGACTTTTCGGGATTGTGGTGTTTTGTGGAGGAAGGAGGGTTAGGCTTAATGAAGTGTTTGAGGCTAATGGGAGGATGAGTTTTGTTCGGCGTTGATTGACGGTTAATGGTCTATGAGGAAGATGGTTATTGGGCTTGTTTGGGCTCTGTTAAAGCAAATTCGTGTCTCATGGTAGAATGACTAAGGGGTTTGATGTTGAGGCCAAAGGAAGTGTTTGAAGGTTTATGGAATCAGGTGTTGGAATGATGAAGTGTTTGAAGGTTTATTTAGGCAAGGATCTCATGTATTTTGTGGTAACATATACCAACTCACCACTTACATTTCTTTTGTATTTTCTTTTGTTTTGGGATTTTCATTTTTGAATCCCCCTTTTTTTGATTTTCTCTTTTCCCCCCTTTTTTTTTTGACTCGGGTGAGCTGATAAAAAGTGATGCACTGTTTTTTTTATTTGGGGTGATCCTTGTCTAGGGTGATTTTTGGATTTTGGTTTTTTTTGGCTCAAGGTGGGTAGGAGTGGGACTTTCTGGGATTTTGGGGTTTTTGAGGAGATGGCCAAACTTCATTTCAAATCCCGGTTGCTTATTTCTATAAGACTTAACTTTAGAACAATAATTTATCTATCTTCATGTGTTTGCTCTTTTTTCCTTTTTTGTGCCCTAATTTTTGCCTGGACCGCTCTTTGCGAGTTTTCAGTCCACCGGGCGCTCCTTTTTGCCTAGGCCGCCCTTTGCGGGTTTTCAACCTAGCGAGCTTGTTTTCTTGTTTATTATATTATTATTATTATTTTTATTTTTTTTGAGAGACTTGCGCTGAAGGAATATGATATTAATCAAGGGGAATTAATGATCACAGACTTGCCCCAGCATGGAGTACTTGAACCAAAAGTCAAATACGCACTGATGGGGAGAATATGCACTTTATGGGTGGACGGGGCGGGACTAGACTTGGACGGGAAACTGTGGTAAGGGAGGAAAACCAACGGACTCACACAAGAGAATGTACGCATAGCATGCACGCTCATTAGAAGAATGCTTCACAGAGAGTTAACATCAGTTAAAAAATTGTTTTTCCTCGATACACTATTTCAGTCTTTTGTCATAGAATGGATGGGATGTAATGTTTTTTTTTTTTTGGAGGAAATACAAATGAGCTATTGATGTGAAAAACTGAGTGTCTTGGAACACCTTGAGTTTGCAAATGAGTAAGGGTAAACTTTTCCAAAAAGGAAAGATTACTTTGCAAGAACATCTCGTCTCTCATCACAACATTTTTGTTGTATGCAATGCATGGATGAAAACATTATGATGTATACATGATGAAAATGAAATGTATGAAAGCATATCCACTCGAAAAGTGTGATTATTCTAAAAGTTTTTTCCTTTTTGATGCTTTCTTTTTATGCAAGACGAAATATGAAATGCCAGTGCATCTTTAGATGATGAATGATGCAAGAATGATGCTTCTTCTCAAAATGATTTTTATAGAGGCAAGACAAGATATGAAATACCGATGCCCCCTTTTTCTTTTGAATGATGAAAGATGCAGGAATGATGCTTTTTTCTAAATGATGATTTTTTTTTTTTTTTTTTAGAGGCAAGGAAAAGTATGAAATGCCAATGCCCCTTCCTTTTTGAAAGATGCATGTATGGAGGAATGATGTATTTGAACTAAAGTGATGAGGTTAATGAAATGATGCATGAATGCTACACTTTGGATAAATTTGATGATGATTTTTATTCATGATTATGAATGAGATGTTTTCTTGTTTTCATTTTTTTTATGCAATGAAATGCATGATGCTCACAATGATTTTTTTAAAAAAAAAAATGCGTGGGAAGACATGGTTTTATTGAATGGAAATGCATGCAAAATGAGAGGTTAATGTATTTTTTTTTAACGATGTGTGAAAAACGACAACAATAATGCATGAAACGCGCTCCTAATAAGACACGATTTTTGGATCTTTCGAGGAAATTAGGGGAAAAAGCCTTAGTGAATGGAAGCGCGCACGTGCGGAGAATGCACTCTTGACAAACCTAAATGGGGCAGAGAAAAATGCATGTATGCAAACATGATGGAAATGCAAGGAAAATGACCACTTGGGAAGTGGAATTGTTCTAAAAGACTTTCGAGTGTTTTTGATGCAAGATGAAAAATGAAATTCCTAGGCATGCAAGAATGATATTTTCAAAATGGTTTTTATTCTTTAGAGGCAAGACGAGATATGAAATGTCGATGCCTCCTCCCCTTTTTTGTAGAAATGATGACGTGAGGCAACCAATTGTCGTTACTCTGAGTAACTTGCATGAAACATTGAGTGGATCCTGACTCAATACTTCACGCAATATACTGAAATGCTTCGACATTTGGTTAACTCAAACTTATTCTCTAATTTGAAAACAAACCTCACTTGATAGGGTCAAAGTGCCCCGATATCGTGGAGTAACATCTCAAATTTGTAGTGCACAAACAAATTTGAGATATTACCCTTCGTCATTCGAAGGTGCACTTTTACTCATTGAGCTTTTACATGAAGAGCTTTTCTATTTTTTCTTTGTTTAGAGAAGATGCATGCATTGGAAACTTTTCATTTTTTTTTGACTTTTAGTTTTGGAACATGATTTTGAAAATTATTTGGAGATGCAAATGATTTATTGGAAAAAAGGTTTTTGAAAAATGTGCTTGATGGGGTATGACCCGCTCCTACGTATCCCCATTGTAATGAGGAATCAAAGCTTACGTAGTTCTACTTGGTCTTTTTTGAAATAATGCTTATGCATGAATGTCTCATCTTGGAGAACTTGACGAGGATTTTTTTTTTGGCATGATTATAAATGAAATGCTTATGCTATGCAGATGATAATTGTTTTTTGTTTTATCTTTATGTAATGAAAGGGAATGCAAGATGAATGGTTTTTTTTTTTCAAAATTGGAATTTTATGCAATGCAAATGATGCGATAATGTAGTGATGTAAGGATGCTTCTTTTTTGTGTTTTTGCAGAAAGAGGATATTTACAGGTGGTGATTTGAAAATTTCCACACTATATGCCACCTCATATAGGCGAAAAGGAAAAGCATATATTTTTTTTGATTTTCAAAAATTTTGAAGGAAAAATTGATTGAACTGAATGCAACGATGCAACACACAATTTGGAAAGCCCTTGTGACCTAAAAGGGGGTAGAACCTATGATCTAAGGCATTTTAGGGATAATCTTCTCATGTAGCTCTATTCACACCCTCACAAAGGTTGCAGCAAACTGCTAGATACGAAGCATCATGAAAGAGCACAACTCTGATTGAAACTTTCGCGAGTAGCCAAACGGACAAAGGTCCTGATGGGCTCCCACTACTCGAATCCACTCATCCTAAGGTATCCTAACAGACCTGGGTTATGGTCTATTTCTCTAATCATATAATCTCAAGGTACAAGTGTGTGTGTGTGTGCGAAGGGCATTTCCTTAAAAACTACCCCACCTGCAAATGAAAATCCAGAACAGTCCAGACAATAGAAAGTCATAACATGTCGTCTACCCTAGGGTTCAATACCAATCAAATACAACTAATCTAGGGTGCCAACAACAAACACATTACTTACCTCAGAAAGGGAGCTGAGAAGAAGGGGAAATGACAAGAGAGGGGAAATATGCATGAGGGAACTAAGCATTTAAGCAAAGAAGTAACTATCTATTATTTTAAACAAAAGCAAACATAGAAGAAGAATGCATATGGATGCAACATGCTTATGTAAAAGAAGAAGAATAGAGGCAAAGCAAGATGTTCAAATCAATCACACAAACCACATACTTAATTAATTAGGCTTGACCCACTTTTGAAAAAAATGTTTTTTTTGGTCCCCAGTGAAGTCGCCAGCTGTTGCGCCCGAAAAAGTCCCCGAGGGAGAACCTTCCTCGTTCACAACTTTTCCTAAGACAATGAAGCCGCCACCAATATTTATTAAGGAAAATATTAGGAAAACCTTTTTTTGGAAAGAGATTGGTCTTGCGAAACTAGAGAATAGGGTTCGGGGGTCGGTTACGCGCAGGGAAGGTGTTAGCACCCCACACGTCCTCTCTACTGAGAGGGAACCTTTAATTAAATGTGTGGTTTTAGTGTGCTGACTTGAAAATACTTAATTTTGCCTCTCTACTTCTTATTGAAAAAAAATCTTAATGAAAATCTTTATTTATTATGAAAAAGGGGGAAAAATGGTTTTTTAGAAAAAAACGCTTGACGGGACATGGCCCGCTCCTACGTATCTCCCGGTGCGATGGAGAACTCAAAGCTACGTAGTTCTTCTTTGTCCTGAAAAAGGTTTTTGTTTTTTATCTTTTTAGTGAGTTTTCGAAATAGGGCAAGCATTTAGTGAATGATTAAACTAACCAAGGTTATGGGTAATCACCGCTAAGTACTCTTGAAAATGAGAGTCACTACCGCCGGTCAGACGAACAAAGGTTCTGATTGACTATTAGTAGCAACCCGTTTTTTATTTGCTCTTCTGAAAGTGGTTTTTTGAAAGAGATTGATTGGCACGAATGATCAAACTAACAAAGGTTATGAGTGATCATCGCTTGTTGTTCTTTTGGGAAAAAGACATCGCCACCAATGGCTAGACGAACAAAGGTTCTGATTAGCCACTAGCGATGATGGGTTGAAAATGATTTTAGAAAGGAAAAAATTTTTGTTCTGAAAATGATTTTGGTTTGCCAAAGTGATTCTTTTCTTTCATGAAAATAACTCTTTTCTTTTGCTATGCAAATGCTAAAATTTTTTATGGTTGCGCTTGACGAGAATGTGACTCGCTCTTACGTATCCCAAATGGGAATCAAAGCGACGTAGTTCTAACGAGCTTTGAAAAATCTTTTTGAAACTTCTTTTGAAAATGAGAGCTTTCATGATGATCAAACTAACAAAGGTTATGATGGACCATTACTAGTAACTCTCTTTGAAAATGCCTTTTGTAAATGCAAACTTTCATGGTGATCGAACTAACAAAAATTATGATGGATCACCGCCAATAACTTGTTTTTGATTCTTTGATACTTAGAAAAATGCTTTTTGAAATTGGATGCGTTCATGATAACCAAACCAACAAAGGTTGTGATGGATTATCACTAGTAGCTTGCTTTATGCTTGCGAAAGTTCTTTTGAAATTGAGGCTTTCATGACAATCGAACCAACAAAGGTTGTGATGGATTGCCACTAGTAACCATTTTTATGGCAAGTCGTTTAGAAATGAAAACAATGAGTGCAAGAAAGAATTAGTGAATTCACGATCATTGGCATCAAATCATTAAGCAACAACAATTGAATTTGCAAACAAGGATCAAGCCTAAACTATATATATTAGATCACAACACAAAGGTAGGCAAGGAAGGAACTTGAAGTGGGCATTTAAGTAAGAATACAAGAGTAGGCAAGATTGAACCTAAATGCACATCTAATGGAAGATGCTAGGTGAGAACCATACTCAAATATTTCTACAAGATGCAAGGGAATCTAAATGCACATCTATTGGAAGATGCAATGTATGGAATTGACCTATCTAAGTGTTGATGATATTCTTATATGAGAGTGGACAATGAAATTGTTAGCTTAAGGAAAAGAGTTGCCTCAATCATGATCATGGGCAAGCATAAGCAAGCAAATTATTTAGCAACCAAAGTATCAAAGAATGTTGAATCACTTTAGTCAATCCTCACACTTAAGATTAAGTGCACAAGTGTGAATCACCTTGCCAATCATCAACAAAAACAAGTTTATTAAAGCAAACCCAAACCCTAATTTTTTATGTTAAAACCTAGGAGCATACATACCCTAAATCAACTATTATTCATCCCCAAATCATGAAATAGACAAAAGCATTCAAGAACCCTAAACCTAAGCCCATGGCCGAATGTCATCATGCTTGAAATGAGTTTCTTATTTTGTGAAAGTTATGCAAACAAGAGTGAATATGCAAGGAAATGTGAGAAAACACAACAACAACTAGCAAATCACATTTTTATGAGAGTATGCGAAATACAACATGCCATAAAACAAAAGTTTATTTCATGAAAGGCAAGGATTAAGATCAACACAAATCAACATTTATCAAAGGGTGAGAAGCATCATAAGCACCCAAGCCTCCCTAAGTGCTTGTCAAAGTGCTTATGATACTTCTCACCAACAACAATCAACAATATGAGAATATGAAGATGATAGGATGAATGATTTTTATATTTTTTGAGGAAATACTCAAAGATGATGCAAGGTTTTAAGGATTACCTTAGCTTTGAGCTAGAAAGTGAGATGAGAAGATGAAGCTAGGCACAAATCAACAAAACTCCAATATCCTTCAAAGAAGTGCCTACTTGATGATGATGCTTGAACTTTGAATGAGAAATGGAGGGAGTATGTGAAAGAGGGATGCAAATGAGGTGATTTGTTTGTTAGGGTTTTTGGTGTAGGAGAAAATGAGAAGGTTCCTTTGAGATGAAAGAAAAAACAAGAGGAAGTGAGGAAGACGAGGGGGGGCTACGAATTTCTTGGTCTTTTTGGAGAGGAGAGAAGTGAGTTGTTCTTATTCAAATCCTTGGGAGGCCAAAGATCTAATGGGTTTAAGGTTGTGAGAGTGAAATAAAGAAATTAGTGTGTATTTAGTGGTGTAGAGAGAAAGAAGGTAAAAATATGTTGTGTATTGAATGTTATTGGATTCAAAGGTGTGCTTGTCATGATGAAAGGCTTTTTTTGTGATGTGCACTTGATGGGGCTGAAGTGAAGGGCATGAGGGTGGAGTGAAGGAGGTGAAGAAATTAGTGTGTATTTAGTGGTGTAGAGAGAAGGAATGTAAAAATATGTTGTGTATTGAATGTTATTGGACTCAAAGGTGTGCTTGTCATGATAAAAGGCTTTTTTTTTGTGATGTGCACTTGATGGGGCTGAAGTGAAGGGCATGAGGGTGGAGTGAGGGAGGTTGTTTGCTTGTGAAATTGGTGCTTACTTTGGCCAAAAATGGATAAAAGCAAAAAGCACCTAAAAGGAATTAGCCCTAATTCTAAAAATACCATAAGCATCCAATATTATTTTGTTATTCATTTTGTTATTTTGATTTCAGATTTCTATTTTTAATTATACATATTTTTGAGCCTTTTTGAAAGTGAGAGAAAAAAAACCGTTATAATTGACCAAAATACCCTTTTGGCTCTAAAACCCTAATTTGCCCGAAAAGTGCGTTCCAACCCTAAAAATGATTTCAAGAACCTTGGAATGCCTTCTAGGATCCGAAATGTAGTGCATAAGGCTCTTCGCTCTTCAATTTATTTATTTTTTGGAAAATTAGGGTTTTGACCTAAGCCGGACAAAATTGGGGTATGACAACGATGATGATGAGTACTCCAGGTGAGTGTCTTTTCTTTTGGTGAAATTGCACATGCGTCCATAGAGTCTCATAGCATGTGCACATTGTGACGGATAGGCTTTGGCCTCTTAATGACGACGGTGTGCCCCTAGTGGCTTATTATGACGAGTATGGTACCATCATGCATATACCCAGGTGTGGGTTGCATTATCATGCATATTCATGACTGTGACTTGTTGGCAAATTGTGGTTGAGTTGGTGTTTGGCGATGATGATGTGGTGTTGATAATGATGTTGTGTGATTGTTTGTCTTCATTACTCAACTATGTGCTTGATTATGTTTTGTTGAAATTCTCACCCCTTCTGCTTGAAATGTTGCTCTATTGTGGCAACGCTGCAGGTAACTGCGAGTGAAGGTCTTGCTGCCTTCTGTGATAGCTATTGGGATGTCTGTCGAGTCGCTCTCTGATACTGTAGCACCTAGGGGGCGTAGTTGAAGCTTGTTAGTTGTTAATTAACTGTTTAATGGCTATGTCGAGAATATGAGATGTGTTGGAGAGGCTTAGTGAGTTATTATCTTAATTCCGCTGTGACGTGTTGTTTTATGAGGTTTAATTTTTATGACGGTGGTCGTTGCACAAAATTTAATGAGTGCAAACGATGAGTTTCTTATGACGATGTGGCATTTCTTTTCTATCAATTAAAATAATATTTTTAAAAAGAAAATTACTCTGATAACGACGTGTAAATTGAGGGGTAGAAAAGGGGTGTTACAGAAACCCTCCTTGCTCTTCTCTCCAAATTCTTATTTTTTTCTTCTAAAATGAGCAAACCCTAAAATAACACCTATTTATAATTTATTTAGTCTTATGGGCTTTCTCATACACTTATGCGACTTTAGCTTCATGGGCCTTCTTTACACCCCCTTATTTTACTACTCCTAACACCAACAATAGGCCCACATACGAAAATATATTTTTACTCTAATATTTCCTTACAACTTAATTTCCTAAATAATTCAATTAAATAGTTAATTAAATATTCGGGGCGTTACACGCATGGGGCACCATCAACGAAAGGGAAGCAAACACTTACCAAGAAGAAAAGGTGGCAGAGCAAGAGGATCCGATCGTCTGTCTCCTCTCCAAATAAGTGCTTCGAGGTTCCGAATTTCCTCTCCAAGCAGGCGCCCCAAAGAAATTTTTCTTCACCCCTCAGCAAAATTTTCATCCACCTATTTATTAGTAGGTCAAGCAGGTGAAGGAGAAGGCCTTGAAACACAGCTATCACGGAGGCAGTATCCCTGGCCACTTCACAAATCCGACGAGCCTACAATTCTCCGTCAAGTCAAGACCATCCACCAAAGTAATATGGATCAGCCCAACCGATTCAGCCCACTTCCACCTCATGCGAGCCCAACATGCTTAGACGGTCAAGATCGACTCTACCCATCCAACGATCCACGAGAGGGCACAATTTCCTATAAATACAGGCTTGCAGGTACCCCCCGCGCTCACTGACCTCCTGCCAGGGCAGCAAGAGACCTACCAACAGCAGCCGACCAAAATACTGTTAGGTACAGAACACTTAGTTTTTGGTAACGAATAGGTCGCTTAACTTTTTTTTGTAACGCCTAGGTCCCTTAACTTTTAAAAACGTTCCACCGTTGTTCCTTTTAACATTTTTGTGTTAACACTCGCGCGAGTTTTGGTGGGTAACCGATAATCACAGATATCCACAGGTATTTATTCAATTACTTAACAATGATTTATTTATAAGATAAAAAATAATATTACGCACAAAATTAGCTGTTTAATTTTAATAATATTTTTTATGCATATAATATAATGAAATATTTATTTTATTAAATATTTGATTACTTATATTCATTTATAAAAAAAGATGAAAAACACTTAAATATTTGCAGCTAAGAATATCAACTAAAAAGATTATTAAGGTATTTTAGTGGGCCTCGGCCCCATTCTCTCATATATATACTTCATAAAAAAAATTATAAAACTATGTTTTTTTGACAAGGACTATAAAATTGGGTGATATTAGGGTGAAAGAGCAAAATCTTTCACCGGTGAAATACTAAAATTGACCATTGGATGTAGTATAAAAATTTATCAATGGTTGAGATTTAATATTGGTTGATTCAATCTTAACCATTCATAGTATTTTAAACAATATCCAACGATCAATTTTAGTGTTTCACCGGTGAGAAACTTGATTTCCTCTCTCACCCTAGAAGCACCCATATAAAATTAAGTAAATTCAATTCTAAACAAAAATATATGTTAAATCCTAAACAAGAAATGAATCGCAATTTACCTTACTGCTAGCGATAGTTTTCATCTCGACATGAGAATTGACATTGAAGCTTTGTAGTTTCGAAGTGATTTTATTTCCTCAATCGATTTCAAGGTTCCCGTCGTTTTCAAAAATGAGGTGTGCTGCTCTCTCTGTTTTCAATCTCATCTCTTCTTCTTTGCTTCCTCGTTTATTCTCTTCAACCTCAAATATGCTCTATTTTCACTCTCTGCCTCAATTCCTTGATGATAATGATGTTGTTTCCTCCTTCAATCGTATGCTCCATACGCATCCTACCCCACCCATCATCAAATTCAACCAGATTTTGAGTTCCCTTGTAAAGCAAAAGCATTACCCAACTGCTATTTCCCTTTTTCAATCATTGGAATTGACGGGAATTCCACCTGACCTTGTCACTTGCAGCATCTTGATCAATTGTTTCTGTCACCTAGGAAATGTCCATTTGCTTTTTCTGCATTCTCTAAGATTCTCAAGATGGGTTATCAACCAGATACCGCAACTTTGAATACGCTCATCAATGGTCTCTGTCTCAAGGGCGAGGTTCATAAAGCATTGTGTTTTCATGACAAGTTGGTAGCAACGGCCTATGTAAGATTGGAGAAACCTGAGCGGCAATGCAGTTGATGAGGTAGAAAGGAAATTGGTTCAACTAATATACAACACAATTATTGATTGCATGTGCAAAAATAAACTTGTTAATGATGTTTGTCGTTTATATTCCGAAATGATTGAAAAGAGAATATCTCCTGGTGTTGTCACTTATAGTACTCTAATATATGATTTTTGCATTATGGGTCAATTGAAAGATGCAATCGATTTGCTAAATAAAATGATATTGGGATATATTAACCCGAATGTGTATACATTTAATACCGTGGTAAATAATTTCTGAATATAATTTTGTTTGTGTCTAGAGTACAAACGCTAATCTGTTTAAATAGGCTATTCTAAACCTAATCCTAACGGGCCTGATAGTTGGGCCGGATAAATAATTACAGTGATATTACATTTTTTACAACACTCCCCCTCAAACTGGTGATTAAGGGATATCTATCATTCCCAGCTTGGATGTAAGTTCTTTGAAACGTTCTGTTGGCAAGTCCTTCGTTAACACATCTGCCAATTGGTGTCCGGAAGGAATGTAAGCTGTAGTTATTAACCAGCTATCTAGCTTTTCCTTAATGAAGTGACGATCTATCTCTATGTGCTTCGTCTTATCATGTTGAACGAGATTATGAGCAATATTGATAGCCGGTTTATTATGGTAAAATAACTTCATAGGACCTTCACACTGTATCTTCAAGTCATTTAATATAATCTTCATCCACAGTAGTTCACAGATTCCTTGTCCCAAAGCTCTAAATTCAGTCTCAACGCTTGATCGAGCCACTACATTTTGCTTCTTACTCCTCCAAGTAACGAGGTTCCCACATAGGAATGTGCATTAACTTGAAGTAGATCTTTTATCACCTATTGAACCTACATAGTCAGCATCAGTATAAGCTTCCATAGTTAGGCTCCCACATTTTTTGAACAACAGTCTTTTTACTGGAGAGGCCTTGAGATATTGAAGAATACGATCAACAGCCTGCAAATGTCTCTCCCTCGGGTCATGCATGAATTGCCTCACTACACTGACTGCATAAGCCAAATCATGTCTACTGTGTGTCAAGCAAATCAATTTTCCCACCAATCTCTGATATTGGACCTTGTCAACTTTGGCACTTTCTTCTTCAAAGCTAATTTTACGATTCTATTCTATGGGAACACTCGTAGGTTTTCATCCAAGTTTTCCAGTTTCCTGTAAGAGGTCAAGCACATACTTTCTTTGAGAGATGAAAATGCCTTGTTTTGAGTAGGATACCTCGATTCCCAAGAAATACTTAAGTTGTCTCTCAGCCAGATCGTCACCTATAATAATGATATCATCAACATAAACAAGAAGTATAGTCAGTTTTCCATCGTGTGAATGTTTGAAGAAATGAGTGTGATCTCCTTGGCTTTGCTTATAGCCTAAGTACACTAATGCCTTTGTAAATCTCCCAAACCATGCTCGAGAAGACTGTTTTAGACCATACAAAGCTTTCCTTAATCGGCATACCTTGTTTGTTCCCTCCGTTGGACCAAATCCTGGAGGAGTCTCCATATACACCTCCTCCTCTAAATCTCCATGCAAGAATGCATTTTTGACATCAAATTGGTTTAGTTCCCACCCGGAGTGAGCAGCAAGTGATAATAAAATCCGAACAGTGTTCATCTTTGCCACAGGAGCAAAAAGTCTCCTCATAATCAACGTCATAGGTCTGTGTGAATCCTTTAGCCACTAGTCTTGCCTTGTACCGATCAATAGTACCATCTGATCTGTGCTTGACTGTATAGATCCACCTGTAACCAACAGGCTTCTTGTGTAACACCACTTTTCTACCCGTTAATTTATTTGCGTAAAATCAGAGTTTTCAATTTTTAAATACACCACAAGGGATGTCACACTTACTTCGTTAAACGTCACGCGCCAAATTACTCGCTTTTCGAAAACAGTCTTATAATACTTACAAAACGTCATTGTAAATTAAAAAACAACTTCACAGCGGAACGTCCAACAATTATACACAGTCTTAAATAAACTAAAACAACGTTCTATTTCCCCCAAGTGTTACATAATCAGAGCAGACGACCCGACTCAGCTAGTGAAGATACCTAAGCCTTCACTTGAGCTCACCTGCACGTTACCGCATAGGGGTAACATTCAAACAGAAGGGGTGAGTTCATCTAACCATATAATAAAGCATATGATAAGCACTAAGCTAGAGTTACGACACTATATCTACCACACCATGAAACCTCAAGTCAATCATCAAGGATAAAACAGCCAATTCCATCATCAAGTTACTCGGCACAACCAGTCGTCACAATGTCATGCAGGAGTATGAAATGCAACCCACTCGCGGGCATATGCATGAGGTACCTTTTCACAAACGTCGCTTAGCCTCTATGGCCTCATCGTCACTTAGCCTTTTGGGCCTCAAACGTCACTTATTTTCATCATCACTTATTCATAAACATCATCAACTCAAACAATAGCCACTGAGGGCAAAAACGTCATTTACTAGCCACCAAGGGCATCATCGTCATTTACACGTCATTATCAATATAACATCCATCGTCAATCACAAGCATAGCCACTAAGGGCATTACCGTCAAAATCATCAACCTTTCAAGTACTAGCCACTGAGGGCATCATCGTCATAATCACCCATTTTGACACTAAAGCGTTAAAACTGTTGGTTATACGCAAAAAGGATTTTTAAAGGACTCAATATGGCTTTACAACGTCACTGTAATGACCACCGGGGACAGCCACTTGGGCGCCCAGAAACCACCAGAAAATAATAAGTTTTTATTTTAAAAATAAGACACACAGGTAGACAACTGGAAAAGCTTCCCAACACGTTTTGAAACGTTCAAAACGGATGCCCGAGTCAAAAGATACGTCAAAAACAGAATAGGGGGAAAATGAGACAAATTCGACAGCTTCTGTCCCAACAAATTCGACAGCTTCTGTCTCAACAAATTCGACAGCTTCTGTCTCAACAAATTCGACAGCTTCTGTCTCAACAAATTCGACAGCTTCTGTCTCAGTACTTCGACAGCTTCTGTCTCAACAAATTCGACAGCTTCTGTCTCAGTACTTCGACAGCTTCTGTCTCAACAAATTCGACAGCTTCTGTCTCAGCACTTCGACAGCTTCTGTCTCAGCACTTCGACACAGGCAGCAACACAGATACTGGCGCAGGCAGCAACATTGGCGCACATAAGCAACACCCACCGAGACAACTCCAAAATGACACGTGCAAAAATAAAACCACTCGAGCCAAAATGTTTAAAATTGAATTTGGGCAGGCAAATACAAAAGATGGCACGGTAAAATATGCCCAGAATTTGGAATTGCACCCAACACACCCCATATGCTCACCCAAGCAACACTTCCAGCAACAGAAAAATTCAGCAACAGTTTCAGCAACTCAACATCAAACATATGGCGCCCTAGGCGCCCAAGGACCAGAATTCTTGTTCAAAACACCCACACATCATGCCAAAACATCATCAAACATGACCAAACCATTCTCAAACATACCGATCATCACCAATTGCATGAACACCATTTAACACAATCAAATCATCATCAAAACGTGTCCAATCACCTTGAACATACACATTATCACATTTATCTCAAAATCATCATCAACCACAATTTCTCAAATAACAAGTTATCATATGCCTAGGGTTCATCAATAATCACTAGAAGTACATAAAACGGCACACATAGAGCCTACCCTTACTTAGTCCCCATCATAAAACCCTATTATAGAGAAAATGAGACCCACCCTTACCTTAGGTTATGACGAACACGCTATCCCTTATACGTAAGCTCCAAGAATCACCGCAACCCGATCCCCTTCTCCTCTTGCCTCACGCCCCTTTCTCTCTCTTCCTCCAAGTCGCGCCTCCTCTTCTCTTTTTCTCCATGGGCGCCGCGCCCCCTCTCGGCTCCTCTCTCTCAATTTCGCTAATTTTCTCTCCTTGGCACACAAATGAGCTAAGCCTAATTTTCTAGCTTAAGTATGCTTGGGCTTGGATCACGGGCTTTCTTCCACCACTTAAGCCCAAACGCTACACACCCCCCTCAAAATAATTATTTCCAACCCAACTAAGGCTCACATATAATAACACCTATAATTATTTTATTAAGTAATAAATAATAATTATATTATTATTTCTACCACTCAATTTCATTTAATTAATTAAATAAATTAATCTATTATTTTTGGGGCGTTACAACTCTCCCCCACTTAAAGGAATTTCGTCCTCGAAATTTTTACCCGCCAAGGCTAACACTCTCCCACCAACGACTAAGCTATCTAGGCAACTAGTTCTATCTACCATGCTGATCACCATTTCTCTGATTACCGGCGGTAAGTGATTGGGCGGCCGTCCCTCCTACTTATTCAGCCAGGTAGCTTTGAGAAATAACAATCAGACACATCCTCTCCCTAAGGATCTCTGATTGGGATTTGAGCGTAATCACGTTGGTACCACGTGATCACCCCCTAAGCTCTATTAAAGTTCCTTCCCAATACGACATGCTAAGACTCCACTGCGCTACTCTGATAAACTAGCTCGCATTCTACCTCACTCATCTACCCTTAAGGATAACGAAATACATCGATCGTCACAGCATCACAACGAAATTCACAGAGTGCATCACAGTTGTACAACAAGCCACATAATTTAACAACACGACAACAACATCAACAAACAACTTTGCCACTCAGGCGACATCTGTAACACCCTCTTTCTACCCCCTTTATTTTAATTAAGAAAATCAGGGTTCAAAATCATTTTTGATTTCACCACGAGGGTGTCACACATACGTCAAAATAAAACCTCAAGTCTCAAATAAAATAGTGCGTCGTCAAAGGTGCAATACATAGCACTCCACATTAGGGAGACCTCAAAACATCGAACTACGTAATAAAATCCAACGTCAACGCAGTGGAAAGTAAAATCAACCCATCAACAGTATACAAATTTAAGTACACCAGCTAAACATCAAATACATTCCCCCCAGGTGCTACGTATCAGAGCATGACGACTCGACTCAAAAAGTGAAGCTAAAGGCCTTCACTGGGAATCACCTGCACGTTACCAACATGGGGGCAACATTCAAACAGGAAAGGGTGAGCATCATTCAATCCATATAATAGAAAACATGACAAGTACTAATCATAGGCTACACACTAGAACAAATCAGCATCCAAAACACTAAATATCCACATCACAGTCATCATTCACATCACTTACAATAACTCATCTCGTGTCATGTAGGCTTATGAAATGCAACCCACTCGCGGGCATATGCATGAAGGTACCTTTTCACAAACGTCACTTAGCCCTTAAGGCCTCATCATCACTTAGCCACTCAGGCCTCAAAAACGTCACTGGGTTTATGCATATGGGCATGAGACACTATGACATGCACCACTCACAACACACGAATACACAATTACTCAAATCATAGTCAACTATGTGACCCGTCACTTACCGGTTTGCTCGCAAGAATACAACACCTGTCAAATTCACAATTCACACAACAACAACATCACTTAGCCTTTTAGGCCTTAACATCACTTAGCCTCTCGGGCCTCAAACGTCACTGGGTTTCATCATCACTCTTACACAGATATCATCAACTCACACAATAGCCACTGAGGGCGAAAACGTCATTTACTAGCCACCAAGGGCATCATCGTCATTTACACATCACTATAAATAATAATAGCCTCTAAGGGGCAAAACAGTCTTTTACACGTCATATATAATAATAATAGCCACTAAGGGCGAAACCGTCATTTAACTAGCCCCGAAGGCATCATCGCCAAAATCATCATTTTTGACATTACTTTGTTAAAACCACCGGTCGTACGCAAAAGAGAATTTTTAAAGGCACCCAAAACATCTTTTCATTGTCACGGCAACGGTCACCGAGAACAGCCACTTGGGGCGCCCCAGCAACCTTCAGAAATTCTAAGTTTTTATTTTTAGAAAATGGAACACACAGATGGACAACGGAAAATGCTTCACAACGCTTTTTGAATCGTTCAAAACGGATATCCGGGTCAAAAGTTATAGCGAAAACAGTTTTCGAAAATATTTCGGGACATCCTGAAAACTGGCGCCATGGGCGCCCAGCGCCCAGGCACCTGGCGCCCAGCAAGGCGCAACACGCACACGCAACACACAAGGGCGCTCAGCGCCCAGCGCCTGGCGCCCAGCGCCTTGGCGCCACACACACACACGCGCATGGGCGCTCAGCGCCCAGCGCTGGCACCCAGCGCCCAGCGCCTAGCCACACAGGAATTCTGGCAACACACAGCAACACACACAAGCCACAGGCGCCCAGCACAGGCACTTGGCGCCCAGAAAACAGCAGCAACAATCCAGAATTTTTTCCAACAACTCTTCAACACTAAAAACCAAAAATCACCATTTTTCCAGCAATTTTCCAAAACACTAAAAACTGATTTTTAGCAATTTAACTCATCAAAATCTTATAATTTTCAACACTCAAAATAACACTTAATTTAATCAATCAACAAAATTCTTTTGGAGCACTAAAATCATCATCACTTTGGCGCCCTAGGCGCCCTTGCACACCCACACCCAAAATGCGAAACATCAAGCTCTCCAACATACCAATTCATAAATTCCATGAACTCACAAATACCAACATCATCAAAACACATACATAATTCGTATTATCCCAAGGTTCAAACACTAAAACAATTCGCATATGGCACACATATATGTATATACGAAGATCATCATCATAGGCAACCCAAAAACATTCAAGAACATTAAAGAACATCAAGAACACATCAATAATTCATGGCATGCAATCAATTCGCATATATATATATATATATATATATGTAAAGATCGACATCAACAACCTATCAAGAACACCTCAATTCGTATATATATATGTATATTTATATATATATATATGTAAAGATCAACATCAACAACCTATAAGGGAAACACATCAATTCGCACAACAACAACAACATATCAAGATCGTCAAGAACGACATCAACATATCAAGAACGTCAAGAACTACATCAACATATCAAGAACATCAAGAATAGGTATGCATCAAGGATCTAGTCCAACAACCTAGATTAAGACCTATCATAGAATTCTATTTGATGGAAAGAAAGAGCTCCCCTAACCTCGAATTAGATGAATAGGATCTCTAGAGACGATCACGAACGGAACCATGGAAACCGGATCACACCTTCTCCTTTCTCCTTGGAGCTTGCGACTTGCTCTCCTCCTCTCCTCCTCCCTACGGCGCACTTCTTTCTCTCCTCCTCTCAATTCTCCATTTTTCGCAAATGATCCCCAATGAACCCTAACCCCTAGGCTCCACTTCGCATATGACTTGATTCATGGGCTTGGGCTTCTCACTTAAGCCCAAGTCCATCTAATTTGGCACCTCCATCTTCTAATACCCTCTACACATTTTAATATAATTTCTAATAATTAAATTATATCCACTTAATTAATTTAAATTCCTAAATACTTAATTAAATAAATTAATTAAATATTTTAGGGTGTTACAACTCTCCCCCACTTAGAATATTTCGTCCTTGAAATTCACCTGTCAACGCCAACACTCTCCCTCTAAGGCCACCTAGACAACTAGTGCTATCAATCATGCTGATTACTATTGCTTTGATTACCGGCGGTAAGTGCTTGGGCGGCCGTCCCTCCTACTCGTTCAGCCAGGTAACTTCAAGCAGTAATAATCAGACCCACTCTCTACTCCGCTGCGCTACTCTGATAAACTAGCTCGCATCCTACCCCCCTCATCTACCCCTAAGGATAACAAAATACTTCAATCATCATAACATCACAACGAAATTCACAGGGTGCATAACAGTCGTACAACATGTCTCATAATTTTAGTAACATGACATCAACATCCACAACAACTCTGCCACTCAGGCGACATCAACAATTTCAACTGCCACTCAGGCGACATCAACAATTACAATTGCCACTCAGGCGACGTCAACAACTACAATTGCCACTCAGGCGACACCAACAACTAAAAATCAACAACAGAGCAACATCATCAACGACAACAATATTAACAACTCAGTCACACAGTCGGGCACTAAGGCACCGGCAACGGTTAACAATCGAATTAGGCACAACTCATAAAAATAGGGGCAGCGCATAAGCTAGGAACAGTAACAATACTTTTCGGTACGGTGAAAGTAATTTTTAAAGACAGCAACGATGATCTTTCAGGAAACAACCACAATCATCTCAGGAGGACAGCAGTAGTAGCTTTCAGAAAATAGCAATAATAGTCTTTTGAAACACAGCAACAACAATAACATCAACAACATCACGAGGAAGTTTACTAAATGCGTAACTATAGCAACAACAAGACACACGGCACGGAAACAATGGCATAATGTCACATGGCAACAACAACAATAGTTTTTCAGGAAGTGACAACAATAATTTTCAATGCTACTATCAGCGTCCAACCATAAAACTGTCTATGAGTCGTTCAAAAGCAATTTTCAAAATCTCTTCATCCTTTAGACTCCAAACCACCAAATAGGACAAATCATAAAAATAGAGACAGTCAACAACCCAAAAAAACAGGCACAACTCGTAAAATTGCAGCAGTGTGCAAAAGTAGGGACAGTAACAGTTATTCTTGAAAGCACTGACAGCGGCCTTAGGAAACAGCAACAACAACTTTTAAAAAGGTAGCAACATTCATTTTTCAGCAATAGTCATTTTGCAGAAAACCATAACAATTATCCGAATAAAACAGCAACATTATTTTCTGAAAACAGCAATGATCATTTTTCAGAAACAGCAACAATTATTTAAATAAAACAGCAACAGCAGTTTAAACAAAACAGCAGTAGCATTCGACTTTTTAAAACAGCATGGCATTTATCATTCAAACAGCAATAGCAAATAGCTCAGGATAATCCACGAATCATTATCAACTAAGTACACAGGAACACGGTTAACATTTAAAACCTTATTACAACTAGTCAGCCCAAAAGAATAGTTACATTAACATTTACAGTAATTAGTTAATTCCGCCCAAGTGCACAGGCGTCCAAAATGCACATTTTTAAATCTTAAGATTTTTAAAACCACGTAACGCATATCGCAAGAGTGCAACTGCTAAAACAAAATCCGAATCGTTTATAAAAGTGATTTTCAATGCTAAAATTTTTCGGATTATAAAACCCTATAGCGCAATCCAAGGAGTAACGACCAAAAAGATGTTGTCATAAAACTCAAGCATACAAGACTCCATCTTGAGGAAAATTAGGCAAGTCAAAATAGCAATCACATGAGACGGTAGTCCTCAGCTAAAATTGTTACATCAAATTGCGGTCTTTTCCAAAAAGAGTTGAGGTCAAAGTTATAGCACTCAATGAAGATATTTTTCGTTTGCAGTGATTAAAACGCTACGACAGTTATTAGTGCAGCAATAACTTGAAATAGTCCACAAAATAATTTTACAATGCATTCAATTTCCAACATCAAACGTATTCACAGGATTTTTCGTAAAAGCTCAGCGTCGACCTCTTAAAATAGTTCGGACATATCAACATAAGAAAGTACATGTGACTTAACAATCCACAGCAACAGCAATTAATTCGACATTTTATGTAAAACACACAGAGCTCAATATCAACTAAAACACATGTGAACATTTAAATAACATGGCAATTCATTTAGAAGCACGCAGCAACGAGGTCAACAACAAGGATCACAACAGCAAAACACAGTTCTCACACTGAGTACACAATAGGGCACACAGCACTAGTAGGGAAATCTCCCCCACTAGTTCACTTACCAATAGAAACTTTCCGGTGTACCTGCAACACAAACAACGGTCAGCACTGAAAAGACAACAGTTGGTCACTATCTGACACAACGACTCGACGACTCGGCCGGACAGACCAACCATTGCTTTGATACCACTATTGTAACACCCTCTTTCTACCCCCTTTATTTTAATTAAGAAAATCAGGGTTCAAAATCATTTTTGATTTCACCACGAGGGTGTCACACATACGTCAAAATAAAACCTCAAGTCTCAAATAAAATAGTGCGTCGTCAAAGGTGCAATACATAGCACTCCACAATAGGGAGACCTCAAAACATCGAACTACGTAATAAAATCCAACGTCAACGCAGTGGAAAGTAAAATCAACCCATCAACAGTATACAAATTTAAGTACACCAGCTAAACATCAAATACATTCCCCCCAGGTGCTACGTATCAGAGCATGACGACTCGACTCAAAAAGTGAAGCTAAAGGCCTTCACTGGGAATCACCTGCACGTTACCAACATGGGGGCAACATTCAAACAGGAAAGGGTGAGCATCATTCAATCCATATAATAGAAAACATGACAAGTACTAATCATAGGCTACACACTAGAACAAATCAGCATCCAAAACACTAAATATCCACATCACAGTCATCATTCACATCACTTACAATAACTCATCTCGTGTCATGTAGGCTTATGAAATGCAACCCACTCGCGGGCATATGCATGAAGGTACCTTTTCACAAACGTCACTTAGCCCTTAAGGCCTCATCATCACTTAGCCACTCAGGCCTCAAAAACGTCACTGGGTTTATGCATATGGGCATGAGACACTATGACATGCACCACTCACAACACACGAATACACAATTACTCAAATCATAGTCAACTATGTGACCCGTCACTTACCGGTTTGCTCGCAAGAATACAACACCTGTCAAATTCACAATTCACACAACAACAACATCACTTAGCCTTTTAGGCCTTAACATCACTTAGCCTCTCGGGCCTCAAACGTCACTGGGTTTCATCATCACTCTTACACAGATATCATCAACTCACACAATAGCCACTGAGGGCGAAAACGTCATTTACTAGCCACCAAGGGCATCATCGTCATTTACACATCACTATAAATAATAATAGCCTCAAAGGGGCAAAACAGTCTTTTACACGTCATATATAATAATAATAGCCACTAAGGGCGAAACCGTCATTTAACTAGCCCCGAAGGCATCATCGCCAAAATCATCATTTTTGACATTACTTTGTTAAAACCACCGGTCGTACGCAAAAGAGAATTTTTAAAGGCACCCAAAACATCTTTTCATTGTCACGGCAACGGTCATCGAGAACAGCCACTTGGGGCGCCCCAGCAACCTTCAGAAATTCTAAGTTTTTATTTTTAGAAAATGGAACACACAGATGGACAACGGAAAATGCTTCACAACGCTTTTTGAATCGTTCAAAACGGATATCCGGGTCAAAAGTTATAGCGAAAACAGTTTTCGAAAATATTTCGGGACATCCTGAAAACTGGCGCCATGGGCACCTGGCGCCCAGCAAGGCGCAACACGCACACGCAACACACAAGGGCGCTCAGCGCCCAGCGCCTGGCGCCCAGCACCTTGGCGCAACACACACACGCGCATGGGCGCTCAGCGCTGGCACCCAGCGCCTAGCCACACAGGAATTCTGGCAACACACAGCAACACACACAAGCCACAGGCGCCCAGCACAGGCACTTGGCGCCCAGAAAACAGCAGCAACAATCCAGAATTTTTTCCAACAACTCTTCAACACTAAAAACCAAAAATCACCATTTTTCCAGCAATTTTCCAAAACACTAAAAACTGATTTTTAGCAATTTAACTCATCAAAATCTTATAATTTTCAACACTCAAAATAACACTTAATTTAATCAATCAACAAAATTCTTTTGGAGCACTAAAATCATCATCACTTTGGCGCCCTAGGCGCCCTTGCACACCCACACCCAAAATGCGAAACATCAAGCTCTCCAACATACCAATTCATAAATTCCATGAACTCACAAATACCAACATCATCAAAACACATACATAATTCGTATTATCCCAAGGTTCAAACACTAAAACAATTCGCATATGGCACACATATATGTATATACGAAGATCATCATCATAGGCAACCCAAAAACATTCAAGAACATTAAAGAACATCAAGAACACATCAATAATTCATGGCATGCAATCAATTCGCATATATATATATATATATATATATATATATATATATATATATATATATGTAAAGATCGACATCAACAACCTATCAAGAACACCTCAATTCGTATATATATGTATATTTATATATATATATATATATATATATATATATATATATATATGTAAAGATCAACATCAACAACCTATAAGGGAAACACATCAATTCGCACAACAACAACAACATATCAAGATCGTCAAGAACGACATCAACATATCAAGAACGTCAAGAACTACATCAACATATCAAGAACATCAAGAATAGGTATGCATCAAGGATCTAGTCCAACAACCTAGATTAAGACCTATCATAGAATTCTATTTGATGGAAAGAAAGAGCTCCCCTAACCTCGAATTAGATGAATAGGATCTCTAGAGACGATCACGAACGGAACCATGGAAACCGGATCACACCTTCTCCTTTCTCCTTGGAGCTTGCGACTTGCTCTCCTCCTCTCCTCCTCCCTACGGCGCACTTCTTTCTCTCCTCCTCTCAATTCTCCATTTTTCGCAAATGATCCCCAATGAACCCTAACCCCTAGGCTCCACTTCGCATATGACTTGATTCATGGGCTTGGGCTTCTCACTTAAGCCCAAGTCCATCTAATTTGGCACCTCCATCTTCTAATACCCTCTACACATTTTAATATAATTTCTAATAATTAAATTATATCCACTTAATTAATTTAAATTCCTAAATACTTAATTAAATAAATTAATTAAATATTTTAGGGTGTTACAACATCAACAACGACAAACCATCAGCAAAGCAACATCATCAACAACAACAACGCATGGGGCATAGTAGCGGCGTACTAATCAATCATGGCCATCGGCCCACAACAACAAATCAACACAATATAACTTGGGCCATTCGGCGGTACTTAAGACAACACATAAACATCAACATTATTAACGAGGCAACCACAAGCAACAACAAAGCAACAATGCGGAGACAACTCCGGGACCAACCCTCCCATGACAACAACTTGGAGACAAGACTCCGGGATCAACAATCTGTTCGCTGGTGTTTTTAGCAAACAATCACTGGTTTTATTAGAAATGTTTGTGAGATTAAACCAGAAATCTCCGAAGCAATTGCCTTTAAACACCGCAGTTTGTCAACAAATATATTTTAAAAGGGAGACAATTCACCATGAAAATGGAAATCAAAGAAAAAAGAAGTAATAAAATGGAACGCAGAAATGTAAAATGACTTGTATTGAAAGTAATAAATTGCATTAAATGTAAAGAGAATGGTGCACAAATTCACATACGTTGTACAATAATTCTTTTACTCTGTTTTCGCTGTGACTTGGAAGTTAGAGTTTCAGAACTGTGTGTTTGGTATAATAATTTGCCACCTTGATTTCTACGTAGAAACTACTATTTATACAGAAAATAATGACTGAAATGTAAACTGCTATGGACACGTGGCTACGAATAATGACTGAAATGTAAACTGCTATGGACACGTGGCTACGTCTCATTAACCAGTGATGGACTTCATGCCACGCTTGATGCCACATACTGCCTACGTTGTATTAACCGTAGTCTTGAAATTCGACACAACTGTTTGCCAATAACTGCTTGACGAAGTCCTGAATACACTGTCCTGTCGAAAACTCTTCCCTGTCGAATTGGTGAAGACTTCTTCTGTCGAAAACATGCTGAGATGACTTAAATGTCACTTTTTCTTTCCGAAGGCATTATGAATGATCTTTAATGAAGAGTCAAACCCTATTAACTAACCACTCAAAAGCCTTGTCGAAATTCTAGGCTAACAAATTGCCCCCCAAAAATATATTTTTCGACAGCACAAGTGTTAAGGAAGAAAAAGAATATTTTTTGAAGATTTCGAAACGTCACCTCCAACAACTTTGCATTAAATGGTGACAGGCAAAAACGATCATGACCTTACGCAGATAAAGCGAACCATTTCATTGGGCCACGTCATTTGGTTGGTAGACCACGTCTTTTCAGAATCTCAAACGTGCGAAGCGTCGTAACTGTGCAACCGTTGCACCTCTAACGTATAAATACGTTTCACTTCATCTTCTTCATTCTCACGCTCCCTTTGAACCTTAAACTCTGAAAATTTCTCAGCTAACCTTGCCTCTTCACGAAAGCTTCAAACTTTTTCATCGTTTCGACATCTCCACTAAGAACACAACCCTCTTTGTTCGTTATTTACACAGATGGCTTCTTCCAGCGCTCAACCTCAAGAACAAACAGTTGCTGTGCATGGCTTTGAAGGCTTCGTTGAAGAACCTTCACCAACTTGGTTTAAACAGATACTTATTCCAGCTGGTAAACCTTTTACCCATGCTTATTTAGGTCCTCTTCCTGACCCCATAGAAAGCGAAGAAGTTAAAGCAATTTTTCCTAGTCACCGTAAACTTCAACCCAGAATTTTTGAAGAAACTCCTTTTCATTTGGAATTTCTGAAAAACCCCAACAGAGTATTTAGATCCGCTCCTAAGGTAGAACAAGGTGATTACATCGCATGGCTTGACAAGGTTCAAAACCAAAAGGAAGCCATTTGGCAAGAACAGGGGATCTTTGACATTATCCAACTGTCGAAATATGGACCCAGATACGACAGCACTATGATTCTAGCAGCATTGCAGTTCTGGGATATATCCACTCATAGTCTCCATCTGAAGTGTGGCATGTTATCTCCCACTCTGTTGGATGTGGCTGCCATTACTGGTCTGAAACCACTGGGTGAAACCTTTGACCCTAAACTGGCCACCAACGACTATGGCTTTTCATTTAACAACCCTACCTTTAGTGCTTATATTGCTGATCATCATGATACTGAGAATGCTGAAGTGTCTGATTCAGAACATATAGCTTTTCTTACCCTATGGTTGTCATGCTTTGTCTTTTGCTCCCGTTCTCTCCAAGTAGCAAAAGTTTTCGTTCCTTTGGCCACTCAACTCCATAAAGCCAAGAATATCAATTTAGCGAAATTGGTTTTAGGAAATCTTTATCAGCATCTTGATGGTGCTGCCCTCGAATTGAAAGAAAGCGAACCAACTGACAAACTGCTCATTGCTGGTCCTATGTGGCTTATGCAACTTTGGCTCTTAGCCACTTTTGAATCAAGGCTGAACTTGTTTATTCCTAAGGACATTCGACCAACCTTACCAACTAGAAGAACAGAAGGAGTTCGACTAGCACAATTAAGGAATAGGGAGAAAAACTTGTCTTATGAAGAGACGTTTTCCACGTACTTCGACATCTTCAACAAGTTCACTACTTTCGTTGATGCTATGGCGCCTTTTGTCAAATGCACTTATGGACCATCTTGGTTCATCAACGAATTTCCCTCTAACTCAACAGAAAATGCCGAAGAGATAAACCAAATCTGGCAAGCCTATCTTTCTCCCTCTCTTCTTTCGATAAGGCTCTCCCCAAGCAACAACAAAAACAATCTTGGCATTAGCAAGTATTTTCCCAGCTACTTTTCAAGGCAATTTGGGCTATGCCAACTTCGACCGGCTCTGGTCTGCTTGCACAGGAGAGAGTTCAACACTCTAGAGACAGAGCAAGCTTATCACCAAATCTTCAAGAATTTTCGTTTCAAAGATTTGCTCTTTGAACCTGCTAAATTTCAACCAAGCTTTTCTTGTACGAAGACATTCCAAGATTGGTGGGGTGGATACTATACTAAAAATTCTAAAGGAAAAACTGATGCAGAAATTTCGAAAATTTTGTATTCAGCTTTTCCCTCTCAAATTGCTGAGAAGAACAAATCCCCAGGTATGGCCCTTTTTTTTTTAAAAAAAAACATATTTCTTCATTAGTTAAAATTTAAAACCATTTACCTGATAAAAGCTTTGCGTTATGAACAACTGCTGTTTCACAGAAAAAGCCCACTAAAGCAGCACCAAAGCAAAACAAGCCAACAGCAAGAACACCACCCAAAACAAAGAAGAAACTTGTGATCAAATCCACTTCCAGCTTACCCCAAATAGAGGTATATCTTTGTTAATTGACTAGACCTTTTAAGTAAAAAGTTTGACCATGTTTCATCACCTTTATTTCTTTTTCCTCTTTCAGAAGAAGCCTGGAGTAACAAGTCCTCTTGCAATAGGGAAAAGCCTACTTGCTTCCAGTTCTGAGGTAACAAATATATCTTCATTTCTGTTTCAAATTTCTTCGACTTTTTTAACACTTGATTATGTTTTAAACTCATGTTTCTCTTTCGCAGGATACTGATAGTGATAGTGATAACATGCCTCTTATTCACCGGTCAAGGAAACGAATGCAACCCGAATCCCAAGCAAGGGCTAAAGGGATTGTGATCAAAGAACCACAAGAGCAATCTCACGGACCTCCCCCTAAGAGACTTCACACATCAGTCGAAGTTCCTGTTGTCGAATCTGTAGCTGCTCCAAATGTTCCTTCGACTGAACAAATTTTGCCTGCACCATCAACGCCTGTGGAAATCTCCACAGTAACTCCAACTACCCAAAATTCTCCTATGGTTGTTGACGTCGAAGGAACAAACATTGCTACTAACGCGAATGTTGAAATGGAACTTGAGCAAACCAACGAGCAAACACCAGATGTGGCAGGCGCTAAGGATTCAAGCAAAGAGACGACTGAAATTGAGGCTCAAGAACAAGCTTCTACCAAGGAATCAACTAGTAGCGCTATGAGTGACCAGGAGTTTTTGCTGATGAAGACGACAAATCCTTTGGCTGCTCTTAAACACTTGCTGAGCCTTTCTTCCTCTTCCCCTGCCATGGTCTCCAGTGCTTCGACTACTTCCTTGACCTCTGTTACTCAAGAATCTACTGAAGAATTGCTTCAACAATTAAAAGCTAAGGTCTTGGAAGGCAATCTCTTTACTAGGATTGGAGAGAACCCATCAGAAAGCTTTGCAATTAAGGACATCGTTCGAAAATTGCTACAATCAGAGCTTAATGCAAAACTTTTCGCTTTCCTGATCGAATTTTTGCCAGTCTTTGAAACTTTTGCACTTCACATCAGCAAACACTCTGAAATTTCCAGGTTGAAAAACCAAGAGGCTGTACTTCATCAAGAAAAAATTAATGCCTTCTGTAACACCCCGGTATTTCTAACATGTAGAGAGACCGAAAGATGCACAGATTGCGGAGATTCAGAGGACACAGTTCCTGTTTAAGTTTGGACATACAAACTTTTTCCGAAATAAAACATAATCGGAAATAACATTACTTCATAAAATAGAAGTTTATCGGTTCCATACCGAGTGGATTACAATATCCCAGTCCAAATACCAAACAGAAACATAAACGGTTCATATAACTCATAATCAATACAAGTTTATACAACCAATTAGACAACAAAAGAGCAAGGGATCAAATGACTAAGTCTTCGGCACCTCCAAGAGTATACCAGCTACTCGTGCACAATAGTCTTCCTTTTTCCCTGCTTCTCTGTAAAACAACAAATATGGATAGGGTGAGATAACATTATCTCAGTGAGTCCTACCGTGCCCCCTCACTGACACTCGGTTCAATTCATTAAACCGTTAAAACCAAACTGACATAACCATGTCTTATATTTATTAATCGAAATGCCACGCACTTCGTGAATTTATTTAACACGTACCGACTGCAATCCAGTGCTAATCCCGGTAATCGTGTTTTCCATTTATTATTCGAATGCCGACCGTACAACGACTGCTAATCCCGGCAATTCGTGAATTACTTAGCACAAACCGGCCGCACAACGCCTGCTAATCCCGGTAACCCGTGAGTTGACCACGCCAAAACACATTCAGGGCCTAGGGTGAGGGCTCATGACTTCCCTTCCTAGTATGCTACTTGTCGGGTCGTCACCCAACGCAATACGTATGACAATACGCATCAAGTTCTCGAGAGTTAGATAATTTATATCTTTTCGATCACCAAATGGATCAATCACAATATCTTTTTAGATAATTTATATCTTATTGATCTATAACCCGTTTTGATGAATTTATAATCATCCGGCATCATAATCATATTGTAATGTATTGTTGACTTATAACCCGTTTTGATGAACCTATAGACATCCGGCATTATAATCATATACAGTTGATATATACATAAATATACATATACATTCTATCCATCAGACGGTGTACTCACACGTATACTAGGGTTTCGGTTTTCGATCAAATAGGCTTTCAAAGCTCTTTTTCAAAACCATGAGTTGAACAAGTTCAAAATAAGGTTTTTAGTGAGGCAATCCCTTTTTGAATGGTTGAGAAAGAAATTAGAAAGGGTTCGGGATCAAACGGAGCAACAAAACGAGAAAGCGGAAGCCGGTAACAGAACTACACGCACGACCCGTGCCCAGGGGCGCACGACCCGTGCGTGGTGCACTACTCAGGACCCATCTACCAGAAGGAATCGCACGATCCGTGCCCTGGGGCGCACGACCCGTGCGTCCCGTTCTGTTTCCAATCCTTCCAACCCGAAGCAGGCGCACGACCCGTGCCCAGGGGCGCACGGTCCGTGCGACCTGTGTCTGTTACCAGAATTTCGCACTTTTCTCATTTTCGCTCTCCATTCTCGTCCGATTCGATTTCTAATTTCAATCACCTGAAACTCAGAAAATTCCCAGAATATATTTCCAGTAGTACACAATGCATTTCATTTCAACGATTTAAATCAAAATCTCATTTAAACCGTAAAACACCGTTTCGACTCAAAAACGCTTTTCAGTTCTAAGTCTTTCGTAAACAGAAAATATGACCAAGGGATTCCATGTCGAAAACATGTTCAAAATATCAAAATACCCTATCGTGAGTAGAACTCACCGTGATGTCGTTTTCGCTAGGAACCACGATCAAAACGTGAAACAGCCGAACACTAGAACGCACGAACAATCACCAACAACGCTGGAACAGCAGCTATCTTGACTGAACGACTTGGAGCAGCAACCCAATCTTTCACGATCTCCCCTAAATCGAAATAAAAGTTTGAGATCCCCCCCCTCTTAACAGCAACACTGGACATGCAAGAGAAGTGGCAGCTCAAAACCCCATTATCTTCAACCTTGGAGCTTCAAGCTTCAAAAATGGCGCATAGAGGAAGAGTGAGAATCAGCCCTTGTCCTTGGCACCATTGAACTCAGAATCAAAAATGGAGTAGAGAGAGGTTTAGAAGACTTACATGCAATGAAAACTTGAGAAGCTCTCCTTTCCTCCTCTTCCTCCTCCCTTCGCCCTCTCTCTCTTTTCTCAACTCTTTCTTTTTCTTTTCTCAACTTCAGCTGAAATGTGTTCAAGTGAGAGGGTGAGTTCAGTATGAATATGGGCTGGGGGTTTATAATGATGGTGTAAAGACCATTTCGCCCTTGGCCCATAAAGTGATAGCTTAGGAGTTGAAAATCCTTTTCGGTACAAAACCTTCTCGATTAATTCAGTTCTGACCCGAAGTTCCTCAATTCTTTTGGTTCGAAATTAATTATAATCTTTACGATTATATTTTAAATTACTAGGGGTGTGAAAAGACAGATTTGCCCTTTGGTTCCAATTCCTCATTATTCTATGAATAAGCCACCTTTCAATGGAGAATAGGTTTTCTTGACGAGTTACTCGACTATTAATCCCCGAGACGCGACCAATTATTCCCACAAATAATTAATCGGTCTCCGGCATCATAATACGAGTCTTTAAAAATTAGGGATGTTACAATCTCCCCAACTTTTAAAAATTTTGTCCTCAAAATTGACGAAACATACCTTACTGAAAGAGATATGGATATCGATTGCGCATGTCTTCTTCCAGTTCCCAGGTAGCCTCCTCGATTGAGAATCCATCCCAGACCACTTTGACAATAGGAATAGTCCTTGACCGTAGCGTCTTCTCGCCACGCTCCAAGATGTAGCTAGGATAAGGTTGGAATGACAAATCCGGTTGCAGGTCAATGGTATCAACACTCAATGGTTGATGCAGATCGGAAACATACTTTCTCAACTGAGATACGTGGAACACATCGTGGAGATTTGATAGGGCCGGAGACAATGCGAGGCGATAGGCAACTGGCCCAATCCGCTCGATGATTTGGAAAGGTCCAACATATCGAGGACTGAGCTTCTTCGCTCGCAAGGCTCTCCCAGTGCCTATGGTTGGCGAAACTTTCAAGAACACATGATCACCAACCTCAAACTCCAACGGTCTCCTTCGGTTGTCAGCGTAGCTCTTTTGCCGACTCTGAGCAACCTTCATCCTTTCTCGAATTAACTTAACCTTCTCTGTAGTCTCGCGAACCATATCGGGTCCCAAAAACTTGTCTTCCCCAATCTCCCACCAACACAATGGAGTTCTACACTTCCTACCATAAAGTGCTTCAAACGGTGCCATTCCAATGCTAGAGTGGTAACTGTTGTTGTAGGAGAATTCTACTAACGGAAGATGGTCCTCCCATTTTCTCCCACTGTCGAGCACACAAGCCCGAAGCATGTCCTCAAGAGTCTGGATAGTCCTCTCCGTCTGACCATCAGTCTGAGGATGATAAGCAGTGCTAACCAGCACCCTTGTTCCCAAAGCTTCATTCAATGCTCTCCAGAACCTGGAAGTAAACTTGGGATCTCGGTCTGACACAATACTTGTTGGGACTCCATGCAGTCTGATAATGTTCCTCACATATTCATCTGCTAACTTGGAAACCTTATAAGTCGAGCGAACGGGGATAAAGTGAGCGGATTTAGTCAATCGGTCCACTACTACCCAAATAGAATCATTGCCTGCCTGTGACCTCGGCAAACCCATGACGAAGTCCATTGAGATATCTTCCCACTTCCAAACTGGTACATCTAGCGGTTGTAACTGACCGCCCGGTCTTCGGTGTTCCGCCTTAACCTTCTGACAAGTTAAGCACCGAGAAACAAATTCTGCAATCTCGATCTTCATCCCAGGCCACCAATACATCAACTTCAAGTCTCGGTACATCTTGGTGGATCCCGGATGTACGGAGTACTGACTCCTATGAGCTTCTTCCAATACTTGCCTTTTGATATCATCATCATCGGGAACACAAATCCTCCCATTAGAGCAAATCACGCCATCACTATCCTCAGTGAAATCTGGCGATCCCCTCTGAGACTGCAACTTCATATCAGCTTCTTGAGCTACACGGATTTGTTCCCTTAGCACACTGGCTATCTGTATATGCCGCAGCACTACGCGATCCCTCTTTCTTACCACCTTGAGTTTCAAGTCTCTGAACGACTCCAACAAAGCCATCTCGTGAACCATTAACCTTGCCGTGTGGATAGACTTCCTGCTCAGAGCATCTGCTACCACATTGGCTTTCCCAGGGTGATACTTCAATTCGAAGTCATAGTCCTTCAAAAATTCGGTCCACCTTCTCTGTCTGTTATTCAACTCCTTTTGGTCAAATAGATATTTCAAGCTCTTGTGATCACTAAAAACTTCGAAACGAGAACCGTAAAGGTAATGTCTCCAAATTTTCAGTGCAAACACAATAGCCGCCAACTCTAAGTCATGAGTTGGGTAATTCCGTTCATGCGTCTTCAATTGCCTCGATGCATAGGCCACAACATGTTGATTCTGCATGAGAACGCATCCTAAACCCTTCCCAGATGCATCACTGTAAATCTGAAATCCCAATGACGGATCCGGAAGAATTAGGATCGGAGCAGAAGTTAACTTTTCCTTCAATCCAAGGAAGCACTCTTCACAATCGGCATCCCACGTAAACGGTTGACCCTTGCGAGTCAATCGAGTAAGCGGAAGTACCATTTGCGAAAAACCTTCAATGAATCTTCTATAGTAACCAGCTAAACCCAGAAAGCTTCTGATCTCAGTCACTGACGTTGGCCGCTCCCAATTCAACACAGCTTCCACCTTGCTAGGATCCACTGCAACCCCTTCTTGGGAAATTACATGACCCAAGAATTTTACTTCAGACATCCAAAAGTCACACTTTGATGGTTTAGCATAGAGTTTCTTCTCTCGGAGTACTCCTAGGACAAATCGGAGGTGCTGCGCATGCTCCTCAACTGACTTGGAGTAAATCAAGATATCATCAATAAAGACGACCACAAACTGATCTAGGTAAGAATGAAATACTCTATTCATATAATCCATGAATACGGCTGGAGCGTTAGTTAATCCGAAAGGCATTACTACAAACTCGTAGTGTCCGTACCTCGTACGAAAGGCAGTCTTCGGAATGTCTAAGGTTCTTACCCTAATTTGATGGTACCCTGACCTCAGATCAATTTTGGAGAAAACTTTAGCACCTCGAAGTTGGTCAAGTAGATCATCTATCCTTGGCAATGGATACTTGTTCTTGATAGTGATTTTATTCAGCTGACGGTAGTCTATGCATAACCTCATGCTTCCGTCCTTCTTCTTGACTAGCAATACCGGAGCACCCCATGGAGAAGCACTCGGTCGAATAAACTTCTTGGAAATTAATTCCTCAAGTTGGGACTTCAATTCTTTCAGTTCAAGAGGAGACATCCTATAAGGTGCTATGGATATTGGCCCTGTGCCAGGCGCCAAATCTATAGAGAATTCTACCTCTCGTTCTGGAGGTAAAGAGGAAACTTCCTCGGGGAACACATCTAAGAATTCATTAACAACTTGAGTAGATGATAAATCCAAATCAGCTTCAGTTGATGCAGACAAAATAACAACAAAAGCTTCCGCACCTTGGAATAGAGACTGGCTGGCTGAAGCGAATGAGATAACACCATCATCTGCAGGTAGTGAATGTTCAGCCACTTCAGAAGGAAAATTAATTGCACGATTGAAACAGTCAATCGTAATGTGATTGGAAGTCATCCAATTCATTCCCAACACGATCTCCATTCCTCTCATAGGCAGACAGATAAAATCAACAACAAAGTCCCTGTCTCTTATCGTAAGCAGACAGTTAAGGCATAATGATTGGGTTCGCACACGACCCTTTGCAGCAGTAAGGATAGATATTGGCTCGGATATAGGAGATACTATTAATCCTAGCCGTTCAGCACATGCTTCAGAGATAAAACAATGAGTAGCACCAGAGTCATACAGAATATTAACAGTTTGATGAAAGATAGAACCTGTACCCCTTATAAGATTATCAGCTGGTTTGATGGTCTTGGCATCCAAAGTGTTGACTCGAGCCTGTCTAGGAGCATCAGGAGACTCCAAGAAAGCTTTCCTTGACGGACAATTATTAGCATAATGGCCCACTTCTTTGCAAAGGTAGCATTGGTTCGGTCCCACCTGACATTTGCCTCTATGAAATCTCTTGCAGACGTCGCACCTGTTAGGCCTGGCAGAGTCACTTGATTGGATTTGTTTCCCTTTATCCCTATTCCCTCTATATCTAGGGTTTGAAGAAGTTGGCTCATTACCCTTCTTCTTATCCTTCCAGAATTCTTTCCTCTCAGCATACATTCTTTTAAGATCGCTCTCAGCTGAATGAGCTTGTTGAACCAAAGCAGGATAAGTGGTCATGGAGTAAGAACTGAGACCTTGATTCACATCTCCTCTGAGACCTTGTCTGAACATTACCATTTTCCACCTATCATCAGTAGCGGTGGTCCCCAATTCATAGAATTGTGACAACCTCTCAAATCTGGCAGCATATTCCCCAATTGTCATCTCTCCCTGTTTCAAACTCAGAAATTCCATCTGCTTGTCAAGTCTTTGGGAGTCGGGAAAATAATGACCCAAAAACAACTCCTTGAAGTTATCCCATTCAAGAGGAGTTCCTTGATTTTGAAGCATTCTACGAGCGTTAACCCACCAAGTGTGAGCATCCTCGTCCAGAGCGTTAGCAGCACAAATTACCTTTTCTCCTTCATTGCATTGCAAAGTATCAAAGATCCGTTCCATGGCATCTACCCAGAAATGGGCTTTCATTGCCTCAGATCCTCCTTTGAAGGTTGGGGGTTTCATCTTCAGAAACCGAAAATACATCCTGTTGGGATCCTCAGGTGTTGGCATATTGACTGGCTCAGCTGGTTGTGGTTGAGGCATCTGATGCATCTGCTGCATTTGAGCCATTTGAGCCATCTGTTGCTGTTGCATAAGCATCATGTCATTCATCATCTTCTGCTGAGTTTCGATGACATTCTGCATCCATTCTTGATGAGGATCAATAGGTGGGTTTCTCCTACCTCTTCCAGCCATGATTCTGCGAAGTATGCACAAAGTATTAAGTTGATCAGGCTCAATGTCTAATAGCATACTAAGAAAAATCAGACTTAGAAGACGCAAAAGACTCTTAACATCTAAGTCCGACTAGGTCGAACCGCTCTGATACCAAATGTAACACCCAGGTATTTCTAACATGTAGAGAGACCGAAAGATGCACAGATTGCGGAGATTCAGAGGACACAGTTCCTGTTTAAGTTTGGACATACAAACTTTTTCCGAAATAAAACATAATCGGAAATAACATTACTTCATAAAATAGAAGTTTATCGGTTCCATACCGAGTGGATTACAATATCCCAGTCCAAATACCAAACAGAAACATAAACGGTTCATATAACTCATAATCAATACAAGTTTATACAACCAATTAGACAACAAAAGAGCAAGGGATCAAATGACTAAGTCTTCGGCACCTCCAAGAGTATACCAGCTACTCGTGCACAATAGTCTTCCTTTTTCCCTGCTTCTCTGTAAAACAACAAATATGGATAGGGTGAGATAACATTATCTCAGTGAGTCCTACCGTGCCCCCTCACTGACACTCGGTTCAATTCATTAAACCGTTAAAACCAAACTGACATAACCATGTCTTATATTTATTAATCGAAATGCCACGCACTTCGTGAATTTATTTAACACGTACCGACTGCAATCCAGTGCTAATCCCGGTAATCGTGTTTTCCATTTATTATTCGAATGCCGACCGCACAACGACTGCTAATCCCGGCAATTCGTGAATTACTTAGCACAAACCGGCCGCACAACGCCTGCTAATCCCGGTAACCCGTGAGTTGACCACGCCAAAACACATTCAGGGCCTAGGGTGAGGGCTCATGACTTCCCTTCCTAGTATGCTACTTGTCGGGTCGTCACCCAACGCAATACGTATGACAATACGCATCAAGTTCTCGAGAGTTAGATAATTTATATCTTTTCGATCACCAAATGGATCAATCACAATATCTTTTTAGATAATTTATATCTTATTGATCTATAACCCGTTTTGATGAATTTATAATCATCCGGCATCATAATCATATTGTAATGTATTGTTGACTTATAACCCGTTTTGATGAACCTATAGACATCCGGCATTATAATCATATACAGTTGATATATACATAAATATACATATACATTCTATCCATCAGACGGTGTACTCACACGTATACTAGGGTTTCGGTTTTCGATCAAATAGGCTTTCAAAGCTCTTTTTCAAAACCATGAGTTGAACAAGTTCAAAATAAGGTTTTTAGTGAGGCAATCCCTTTTTGAATGGTTGAGAAAGAAATTAGAAAGGGTTCGGGATCAAACGGAGCAACAAAACGAGAAAGCGGAAGCCGGTAACAGAACTACACGCACGACCCGTGCCCAGGGGCGCACGACCCGTGCGTGGTGCACTACTCAGGACCCATCTACCAGAAGGAATCGCACGATCCGTGCCCAGGGGCGCACGACCCGTGCGTCCCGTTCTGTTTCCAATCCTTCCAACCCGAAGCAGGCGCACGACCCGTGCCCAGGGGCGCACGGTCCGTGCGACCTGTGTCTGTTACCAGAATTTCGCACTTTTCTCATTTTCGCTCTCCATTCTCGTCCGATTCGATTTCTAATTTCAATCACCTGAAACTCAGAAAATTCCCAGAATATATTTCCAGTAGTACACAATGCATTTCATTTCAACGATTTAAATCAAAATCTCATTTAAACCGTAAAACACCGTTTCGACTCAAAAACGCTTTTCAGTTCTAAGTCTTTCGTAAACAGAAAATATGACCAAGGGATTCCATGTCGAAAACATGTTCAAAATATCAAAATACCCTATCGTGAGTAGAACTCACCGTGATGTCGTTTTCGCTAGGAACCACGATCAAAACGTGAAACAGCCGAACACTAGAACGCACGAACAATCACCAACAACGCTGGAACAGCAGCTATCTTGACTGAACGACTTGGAGCAGCAACCCAATCTTTCACGATCTCCCCTAAATCGAAATAAAAGTTTGAGATCCCCCCCCTCTTAACAGCAACACTGGACATGCAAGAGAAGTGGCAGCTCAAAACCCCATTATCTTCAACCTTGGAGCTTCAAGCTTCAAAAATGGCGCATAGAGGAAGAGTGAGAATCAGCCCTTGTCCTTGGCACCATTGAACTCAGAATCAAAAATGGAGTAGAGAGAGGTTTAGAAGACTTACATGCAATGAAAACTTGAGAAGCTCTCCTTTCCTCCTCTTCCTCCTCCCTTCGCCCTCTCTCTCTTTTCTCAACTCTTTCTTTTTCTTTTCTCAACTTCAGCTGAAATGTGTTCAAGTGAGAGGGTGAGTTCAGTATGAATATGGGCTGGGGGTTTATAATGATGGTGTAAAGACCATTTCGCCCTTGGCCCATAAAGTGATAGCTTAGGAGTTGAAAATCCTTTTCGGTACAAAACCTTCTCGATTAATTCAGTTCTGACCCGAAGTTCCTCAATTCTTTTGGTTCGAAATTAATTATAATCTTTACGATTATATTTTAAATTACTAGGGGTGTGAAAAGACAGATTTGCCCTTTGGTTCCAATTCCTCATTATTCTATGAATAAGCCACCTTTCAATGGAGAATAGGTTTTCTTGACGAGTTACTCGACTATTAATCCCCGAGACGCGACCAATTATTCCCACAAATAATTAATCGGTCTCCGGCATCATAATACGAGTCTTTAAAAATTAGGGATGTTACACCTTCAAGGTTTCTCAAACCCCCATTGATGAATTGGAAGTTCAAATAACAGAGGATGAGCAAGAACTTGCTAACTGGGATTCAGAAATTCAGCACTATGATGAAGAGATAAGAATTCTCCAAACAAAACTGGCAAATGCTAAACACCAAAAAAGTTTAGTGCAACAAAGGATGGAGACCCCTAAGTCGAAGATTGAAAAGGCAGCTACTGAGGCTCTTCAACATTTTGATGATGCTCAAAAACACCAAGCCACTATTGCTCGACTGGACAAAGAGTTAAGCTTTCTGGAGTCTTCAATTGCTGTGAGCACCAAGATCCTCTACAGGCTCAAGCATTCTCTTCAAAGCCTTTAGTAACTTGTAATAGTGTAGAATTTCTTTTAATGGCTATGTAATTATTTTGATTGAATACATTACCATTTTGAACCAATTTACGGTTTTATCTTTGCTCGATTCTAACTTCGTTTAATGTTGGCTTATACTGTTTTAAATACTTGCCATTTATTTTGAAGATTCTGTTTTCGTCACCCAATTCTTCGACTTCGTATGCCCCATTAGAAAAACATTGCAATATGCGAAGTGGACCTTCCCAACTGGGTGACCATTTACCCAAAACTCTATCTTTTTTATCCATAGGCAACAACACTTTCCAAACTAAATCACCTGAATTAAAGGTTTTTAACTTAACCTTTTTGTTATAAGCTTTAGCTACTCTTTCCTTCTGTCGAATAAGCATTTCCAAAGCTAACAACCTTTCTTCGTCTAAATCAACTAACTCATCAAGCATCATATTCCAATAATGATCAAAAGGAATTTCATACTGTCTTTGAATTCTTGTTGATTGTAAACAAATTTCAACAGGCAATACTGCATCGTGTCCAAAGGTTAACCTGTATGGAGTAGCATTGATAGATTCTTTGGGTGAATTTCTACAAGCCCATAAAACTTGATCCAAAGTGTTATGCCAATTTCTGGGTTTTTGCCCAACATGCTTTTTAATCAAGTTAATAATGATCTTATTGGCAGCTTCCACTTGACCATTGGCTTGTGCATAATATGGTGTCAAAGTTAATAACTTAAAACCAATTTCAGAAGCAAATTCCACCTTTTTTCGACCAGTGAAAACAGAACTCTGATCTGTAGTTATGGTTTCTGGAATTCCATACCTATAAATAATATGATTTCGGATAAACCGTATTACTGCTTCTTGATCAACATTGGTTAAAGGTATTGCTTCAACCCATTTGGTAAAATAATCAATTCCTACTAATATATACCTATGACCTTTTGATGATGTTGGTTTTATTTCTCCAATTATATCCAGAGCCCAACCTCTGAATGGCCAAGGTTTCACTATGGCATGCAATTCATTTGCAGGCACATGTTGTATTCCAGCATGCTTTTGACACTCTTGGCATCCTTTGGCAAACTCTATACAATCTTTCAACATTGATGGCCAATATATTCCTTGTCGAAATAATAGCCATTTCATTTTATGGCCTACTTGGTGCGAACCACAAGCTCCACTGTGTGTTTCAGAAACTGCTAAATATGCCTCATTTTCACTATGACATTTCAATAATACTCCTTCAGGAGTTTTCTTAAACAATTCGTTTCCAATTATCACATAGCTTAAAGCTCTGTACTTTACCTTTTTATTGGTATTTCCTGTGGGATTTTGCAAGTATTCTACAATAGGCTTTCGCCAATCATCATTGGCCATATTGTCAATAGCAAAAACTTCTGCTAAAACAACTTCATCAACAATGTGGTGTTGTTCAATACATTCCTCATCTGTATTTGTTGCCCCCCCCAGTTTTTGGTGTTGACAATAATGATGAAGAAATATCATCAGATACGAGTTTCTCTTTTATTTCGATTAATTCTTCAAGGCTTTGTTTTGAAACTCTATAACCTGATGCAATTTGGGCCAAATCATTCGCCACTTGATTATCAACTCGTGGTAAATGTTCTAAATGAACAGAGTCAAATCTCTTTAACAAGGAATTGGCCATAATAAAGTATTTAATAAGGTGCTCTTTAATACATTTATATTCTTTGGTCAATTGTTTGATAACCAATTCTGAATCACCTTTTATTTCGATACATCTTGCCCCCAGCTCAAGTAAAATTTCAAGGCCTATAATTAGAGCCTCATACTCAGCTTCATTATTTGAGCAATGATTTCGAATCTTACACTTGTACTTCGTTGGAATGTTATTTGGTGAAATAATTAAAACACCAATCCCAACTCCTTTTTTATGACTCGAACCATCAAAATACAACCTCCAAGGATATGTGTCTACGAAACGTAATGTTTCTTCGACAACAGAGTGGTCCACTATAAAATCAGCAACCACTTGTCCTTTAATTGATTTTAAAGGTTGATAAGTTAAGTCATATTCAGACAAAGCTAAAGCCCACTTACCAATTCTACTATGCATTATTGGTTTCGACAGCATATGCTTAATAATATCAGAATGCGAATAAACACAAACATTAGCTGGCTTTATATATTGCTTTAACTTTGTGCAAGAAAAATACAAGCAAAGGCACAACTTTTCTATAGAACTGTACCTAGTTTCAGCATCTATTAAGACTCTATTAAGGTAATATATGGCTCTTTCGACACCATTATCATCCTCTTGAGCTAACATGCTACCTATTGTTTTTTCAGATGCTGCTATATACAACTTGAGCACTTTGTTTCTAATAATAGGCATTAGAATTGGTGGTTTCATCAAATAAGACTTAATTTCTTCAAAGGCTGCTTGATGAACTGATTCCCATTTGAAAACTTCTTCTTTCTTCAGTCTCAACAATGGCGAAAATGCTTGAGTTTTGCCACTTAGATTTGATATGAATCTTCGTAGGAAATTGATTTTTCCCAACAATGACTGAAGTTCTTTTTTGGTTGAAGGAGCTTTCGTTTCGATTATAGCTTTAGTCTTATTCTGATTGATTTCAATGCCTTTTTTGTGCACCACAAAACCCAAGAAATCTCCTGCACGCACACAGAAGGCACATTTTAATGGATTCATTTTCAATCCATATTTCCTCATTCTTTCAAAAGATTGTCGAAGCATTGCGTATTCATCTTTGGGAGTTGCATTATTCAAGTCTCTAAAATCTATGCAAACTCTAAGAGTGCCATTTTTCTTAATTACAGGAACTATATTAGCTAACCATTCGATATACCTGGCAGTTCTGATGAATTTGTTTTTGAACAACCTTTCGATCTCCTCTTTAATTTTAGTTAATATTTGAGGAGCAAACCTTCTTGGTATCTGCTTCACTGGCTTCTTCTCTGGTCGAATTGGCAATTGCAATTCCACAACGTCTCGACTCAATCCAGGCATTTCGTCATAGTCCCAAGCAAAGCAATCTTTGAACTCCCTCAGTAATGTTATAACTTGGGTTTTCAATGCAACATCCAGGTATGCACTAACATAAGTTGGCCTCTTCTTTGAGCCATCTCCCAAATCTACTTCCTCCAATGGATCTTGAGCTTGCATTCGTTTTGTTGAATCTCTAGGATCCTTTTCAAACCCTAATGGCTCATTATCATAAATGCAATCAAACTTTCCATTCATAATAATGCCATTTTTGTCTTCAGAACCTTTGGCTTCGACAGCCATTGTTTGATGATTTAATTCGGCTTCCATAGCCGCTTTTAACTTATTTTTGGCCATATAAGCCGTAATCTTGTTCCATGCATTAGGAACTGACATAGGAAACATTTTAAGAATCAGAATACCACCCCTCAGGTTGGGCAGTAGCATCTCCTATTATTTGCCTTTCCCAAACAAAACCATAGTTTGGATGCAAATTAACTGAAGCAAATACATTATCAGCAGGAATGTATGCCTCATTAGAAGATGGACATGGCGCAATGTTCGCCAATCTTTTCTCAAAATTTTCCTTGGTGATGTGATTCACGTCAGCACGAAAATAACTTTGGTCTGCTTCAATGTATTCGACAAGACCATCTTCCTTCCACATCACTAGTCTTTGATGTAATGTTGAAGGCACAGCACCGACTCCATGTATCCACTCCCTTCCAAGTAACATATTGAAGTTTGCTTTGGAAGCAATCACTAAGAACAGAGTGGTCCTCTTGATAGTTCCAACAATCAATTCCACTTCAATGGCTCCAAGAGAATAACCAGTTTTGCCTTCGTAATTACTTAAGACAATATTGTGTGGCTTAAGGTCAGTGATGGATATGCCTATCTTCTTCATAAGCACTTCAGGCATAAGATTCACAGCAGCACCTCCATCAACTAACACTTTGTTGATGCCAATACCATTAACCTTAGCCTGAATATATAAAGGCTTCAGGTGATTCTGCATACTCGTATCTGGCCTCTCGAAAGTAGCCATCTGCTCTTCGACACAGCCATCATTCATCACATAGTAACACATGGGTTTGTGACAAGCCATATCTTCAGTGAAATCTTCTTCCTCACTGTTAGGCACAGTTATGACATCATACTCTAGTGGCAATATTGACACCACATTACAGACGACATCGAAGTCATCATCAGAATCATCAAAACCAGAACCTATGTCCTCATCAGAGTCGGACTGAGATTCTTTCCCTTTAAATGTCGAAGATGGAGGACAGAATCTTTCAAGTGCAGGCCTTCTAGGTTTTTCCATCGAAACATCCTTGCCTTTGCCTTATTTACCACACTTGTAGGCTTAGCAACATCAGCACTGGTACTTGCCTCAACCTTAGAAGCCACCTTCTTATCACCCAACTGGACTTTGATTCCAAAGTGACTAGGAACCTTGTTTACGTCTAAAGAAGCTTTCTTCTTCTGTTTTCTCTGAAAACGACGCCACTGGGTTTTAGTCATAGGATTCTTACCTTTATAATTATTCCGATAATTATACTTGTTGGAATAATACTCATCTTGATGGACAACTTGAGCAGGTGCATTGTTGTGAACCCATTTTCCAACAGGGGAATTCGTCTGTGGAACGAAGGATTTACCAAACAGTTTCATGGATCCTTTCTTTCCTGGCTTTTGGCTTGTCGAAGGCTTAGTCGAAACACTAGCCTTGCTAGATGAAGGCTTAGTCGTAACATTGGCCTTGTAACCAGGAAGCTCAGTGCTACCAAAATCAAAGGATGGCCTATTGTCAAGCCATTTCCTCTTACGTTGTTCCTGATCCTGGTACCCTTCAACAGCTTTAGCTGCCTCTTTGTCGAAAACAGCACTGCACCTTGGACATAGCATAACCTCAGAATTGTTCCACTTACATCTGTTAAGGAAATCTATCAATTCCTCTTCAGCTTTTGGGTACACCACATGCTTCTTTCCATCGTACTCTTTCACAGTTACCTGTTGTTTTTCTCCTTCAGCATAAATAAAACCTTCGAATTGTTTGGTAGAATATTTGAGAGTTTTTGGGGAATTTTCCATTTCAGCGTCTACCATGTTTACATTCGCTTCGAAAGGCTCTGAATACATGGCTTCAGCTTTAGGTAAAGGGTCATCCACAACTTGCATTGGAGCTTTCATCTTTCTATCCTCAAATTTTAATCTACCTTCTTCGATCGCTTTTTGCACAAGATCCCTGAAAAGCACACAACGGTCAGTGTTATGTCCCAAAAAATTATGGAACTTACAATAACCCTTTTTCTTTCTCTGGTTAAGAGTTGGTACTTTTAAGCCACTAGGTACCAATATCTGACCATCTTTTACTAACAGATCAAATATTTCATCACATTTAGTAACATCAAAAGTATATGTCTTAGGCACAAATCTGTCATTTTTTGGCTCAACAGGATTTTTCCCATTAGCAGGCCTTAGTAATTTACAAGTATAAGGAGGACCAGGCTTGAGTTCAGCCACAAATTCACATTCTCTTTATTGTGCACCATTCTCTTTACATTTAATGCAATTTATTACTTTCAATACAAGTCATTTTACATTTCTGCGTTCCATTTTATTACTTCTTTTTTCTTTGATTTCCATTTTCATGGTGAATTGTCTCCCTTTTAAAATATATTTGTTGACAAACTGCGGTGTTTAAAGGCAATTGCTTTGGAGATTTCTGGTTTAATCTCACAAACATTTCTAATAAAACCAGTGATTGTTTGCTAAAAACACCAGCGAACAAATTGGCACGCCCGGTGGGACCGTTTGCCTTTAATACGTAATTTTTCTATGTTCTTGTATGTGTTTGTATTTGCATGCACTTAAGAAGTGGAAAAATGGTTCGTCCTACTAATAATGCGTCTAGTTCTAATCCTGTGATTTCACAAGAACAGGGAACAATAGTAGACTCTGCAAACGTAAATGCAGGGGTGGTTGTGGGAACAATATCCCCATCATCATCAACAACCGTTCCTTCAGTATCAATGACTAACGTTGGATCAACGCAGTCAAACATGGCATCTATGCCTATGCCTTTGCCGTCACATATGGGATTTCATAGTCCTTATATGGCAATAGGAAGCGGTTTAAATCCACATTTTCATAATGTAAGTTTTCCTGCATTTCCTTCTGGATCATATGGCATGCCTACTGGAATGCCACATATTTCGACCATGTCTCCTGTACATGTTTCTTCTGAAAGTGTAATGGGTCGAAATCCCACAGCATTAACCAATGAATCTTTGTTTGCCTTACGACAACAAGTTGATGAGAGCAATCATGATATGGTTAATATGTTAACCCAACAAATCGGTACGGTTTTTAATCCATTGATTCAAAATACTAATACTAGTTACCAAATGTTAGCCAATCAAATGGGTCGAATTGCAGATTTCTTTGGGGCTCCAAATATTAGTAATAGGCAGATGCCTAACACAGTAAATAATGGATTGCCTGTTAATACCCAAAGAACAATTCCAGTCGAAGTCCCAGTGAATGTAGGTGAACGTCATGGAACTGCAAATCATGTTCCTGAAGTTGTTCTGGTAAATCGAAATCAGAACGCTGATGAAGTTGTTCGACAAGTGCAACAAAATAATGTTGGCGCTCAAGATAATATAGCCACTTTAGTAGAAACTATATTGACACAAAATGGCGTTAATGTAGGCTTACATAGGCCAAATTTCATATCACCATTGTGTGAATATGTGTTGCAAACTGAGTTACCAAGGGGCTGGAAAGTTCCTAAATATACTAATTTTGGTGGTGACACAAAAGAGTCTACTGTCGAACATATTGCTCGTTATTTGACTGAGTCTGGGGATATAGCCCAAAATGAGAATTTGAAGATGAAATATTTCCCAAATTCTTTAACAAAAAATGCTTTTACTTGGTTTACTACATTACCCCCTGGTTCTATTTTCACATGGGGGCAATTAGAAAAAGCATTTCATGCGCAGTTTTACATGGGCCAATCTAAGATTAGTCTCAAAGAATTGGCCAGTGTTCAGCGCAAAATGCCTGAAACTGTTGATGACTATTTGAATAGGTTTAGGCTACTGAAGGCTCGTTGTTTCACACAAGTGCCTGAACATGAACTTGTCGAAATGGCTGCTGGTGGCTTTGATTATTCGATCAGGAAGAAATTGGATACATCTCATCTAAGGGATATGGCCCAATTAGCTGACAGAGTTCGACAGGTGGAAAGACTTAAAGAAGAAAAGTCTACGTCAAATAGGTTTCATAAAAAAGAAAAAGTAGCTTATGTCGAAGAAGAATTCGACACCACACTTAGTGATGTCGAAAGAGATGAGATAGATGTGGCTGAACTCAAGCCTGGTCCTCCTTATACTTGTAAATTACTAAGGCCTGCTAATGGGAAAAATCCTGTTGAGCCAAAAAATGACAGATTTGTGCCTAAGACATATACTTTTGATGTTACTAAATGTGATGAAATATTTGATCTGTTAGTAAAAGATGGTCAGATATTGGTACCTAGTGGCTTAAAAGTACCAACTCTTGACCAGAGAAAGAAAAAGGGTTATTGTAAGTTCCATAATTTTTTGGGACATAACACTGACCGTTGTGTGCTTTTCAGGGATCTTGTGCAAAAAGCGATCGAAGAAGGCAGATTAAAATTTGAGGATAGAAAGATGAAAGCCCCAATGCAAGTTGTGGATGACCCTTTACCTAAAGCTGAAGCCATGTATGTAGAACCGTTCGAAACAAGTGTAAACATGGTAGGTGCTGAAATTAAAGATCCTCCAAAGAAACTTAAATCCTCCACCAAGAAATTGGAAGGTTTTATATATGCTGAAGGGATGAAACAAGAGATAACCTTGAAAGAGTATGATGGGAAATTACATGTTGTGTTCCCAAAAGCTGAAGAGGAATTGATAGATTTCCTCAACAGATGTAAGTGGAACAATTCTGAGGTTATGCTATGTCCAAGGTGCAGTGCTGTTTTCGACAAAGAGGCAGCTAAAGCTGTTGAAGGGTACCAGGATCAGGAACAACGTAAGAGGAAATGGCTTGACAATAGGCCATCCTTTGATTTTGGTAGCACTGAGCTTCCTGGTTACAAGGCCAATGTTATGACTAAGCCTTCATCTAGCAAGGTTAATGTTTCGACTAAGCCTTCGACAAGCCAAGAGCCAGGAAAGAAAGGATCCATTAAACTGTTTGGTAAAACCTTCGTTCCACAGACAAAGTCCCCTGTTGGAAAATGGATTCACAATAACGCACCTGCTCAAGTTGTCCATCAAGATGAGTATTATTCCAACAAGTATAATTATCGGAATAATTATAAAGGTAAGAACCCTATGACTTAAACCCAGTGGCGTCGTTTTCAGAGAAATCAGAAGAAGAAAGCTTCTTTAGACGTAAACAAGGTTCCTAGTCACTTTGGAACCAAAGTCCAGTTGGGTGATAAGAAAGTTGCTTCTAAAGTTGAAGCAAGTACCAGTGCTGATGTTGCTAAGCCTACAAGTATGGTAAATAAGGCAAAAGGCAAGGATGTTCTGACGGAAAAGCCTAGAAGACCTGCACTTGAAAGAATCTGTCCTCCATCTTCGACATTTAAAGGGAAAGAACCTCAGGCCGACTTTGATGAGGACATAGGCTCTGGTTTTGATGATTCTGATGATGATTTCGATGTCGTCTGTAATGTGGTGTCAATATTGCCACTGGAGTATGATGTCATAACTATGCCTAACAGTGAGGAAGAAGATTTCACTGAAGATATGGCTTGTCACAAACCCATGTGTTACTATGTGATGAGTGATGGCTGTGTCGAAGAACAGATGGCTACTTTCGAGAGGCCAGATACGAGTATGCAGAATCACCTGAAGCCTTTATATATTCAGGCTAAGGTTAATGGTATTGGCATCAACAAAGTGTTAGTTGATGGAGGTGCTGCTGTGAATCTTATGCCTGAAGTGCTTATGAAGAAGATAGGCATATCCATCACTGACCTCAAGCCACACAATATTGTCTTAAGTAATTACGAAGGCAAAACTGGTTACTCTCTTGGAGCCATTGAAGTGGAATTGATTGTTGGAACTATCAAGAGGACCACTCTCTTCTTAATAATTGCTTCCAAAGCAAACTTCAATATGTTACTTGGAAGGGAGTGGATACATGGAGTCGGTGCTGTGCCTTCAACATTACATCAAAAACTAGTGATGTGGAAGGAAGACGGTCTTGTCGAATACATTGAAGCAGACCAAAGTTATTTTCGTGCTGATGTGAATCACATCACCAAGGAAAATTTTGAGAAAAGATTGGCGAACATTGCGCCATGTCCATCTTCTAATGAGGCATACATTCCTGCTGATAATGTATTTGCCTCAGTTAATTTGCATCCAAACTATGGTTTTGTTTGGGAAAGGCAAATAATAGGAGATGCTACTGCCCAACCTGAGGGGTGGTATTCTGATTCTTAAAATGTTTCCTATGTCAGTTCCTAATGCATGGAACAAGATTACGGCTTATATGGCCGAAAATAAGTTAAAAGCGGCTATGGAAGCCGAATTAAATCATCAAACAATGGCTGTCGAAGCCGAAGGTTCTGAAGACGAAAATGGCATTATTATGAATGGAAAGCTTGATTGCATTTATGATAATGAGCCATTAGGGTTTGAAAAGGATCCTAGGGATCCAACAAAGCGAATGCAGGCTCAAGATCCATTGGAGGAAGTAGATTTGGGAGATGGGTCAAAGAAGAGGCCAACTTTTGTTAGTGCATACCTAGATGTTACATTGAAAACCCAAGTTATAACATTACTAAGGGAGTTCAAAGATTGCTTCGCTTGGGACTATGATGAAATGCCTGGATTGAGTCGAGACGTTGTGGAATTGCAGTTGCCAATTCGACCAGAGAAGAAGCCAGTGAAGCAGATACCAAGAAGGTTTGCTCCTCAAATATTAACTAAAATTAAAGAGGAGATCGAAAGGTTGTTCAAAAACAAATTCATCAGAACTGCCAGGTATATCGAATGGTTAGCTAATATAGTTCCTGTAATTAAGAAAAATGGCACTCTTAGAGTTTGCATAGATTTTAGAGACTTGAATAATGCAACTCCCAAAGATGAATACGCAATGCCTGTGGCAGAAATGTTAATAGATTCAGCAGCAGGATTTGAATACCTCAGCATGCTTGATGGTTATTCTGGGTATAATCAAATCTTTATTGCTGAAGAAGATGTATCGAAAACTGCATTTCGTTGTCCAGGGGCATTAGGTATTTATGAATGGGTAGTAATGCCATTTGGTTTAAAAAATGCTGGTGCTACATATCAGAGGGCAATGAATTGTATGTTTCATGATTTCATTGAAAACTTTATGCAAGTATACATAGATGATGTGGTGGTTAAATCTTCCTCAGAAAATGGTCATTTAGACCATCTTCGACAATCTTTTGAAAGAATGAGGAAATATGGATTGAAAATGAATCCATTAAAATGTGCCTTCTGTGTGCGTGCAGGAGATTTCTTGGGTTTTGTGGTGCACAAAAAAGGTATTGAGATCAATCAGAATAAGACTAAAGCTATAATTGAAACGAAAGCTCCTTCAACCAAAAAAGAACTTCAGTCATTGTTGGGAAAAATCAATTTCCTACGAAGATTCATATCAAATCTAAGTGGCAAAACTCAAGCATTTTCGCCATTATTGAGACTGAAGAAAGAAGAAGTTTTCAAATGGGAATCAGTTCATCAAGCAGCATTTGAAGAAATTAAGTCTTATTTGATGAAACCACCAATTCTAATGCCTATTATTAGAAACAAAGTGCTCAAATTGTATATAGCAGCATCTGGAAAAACAATAGGTAGCATGTTAGCTCAAGAGGATGATAATGGTGTTGAAAGAGCCATATATTACCTTAGTAGAGTCGTAATAGATGCTGAAACTAGGTACAGTTCTATAGAAAAATTGTGCCTTTGCTTGTATTTTTCTTGCACAAAGTTAAAGCAGTATATAAAGCCAGCTAATGTTTGTGTTTATTCGCATTCTGATATTATTAAACATATGCTGTCGAAACCAATAATGCATAGTAGAATTGGTAAGTGGGCTTTAGCTTTGTCTGAATATGACTTAACTTATCAACCTTTAAAATCAATTAAAGGACAAGTGGTTGCTGATTTTATAGTGGACCACTCTGTTGTCGAAGAAACATTACATTTCGTAGACACATATCCTTGGAGGTTGTATTTTGATGGTTCAAGTCATAAAAAAGGAGTTGGGATTGGTGTTTTAATTATTTCACCAAATAACATTCCAACGAAATACAAGTGTAAGATTCGAAATCATTGCTCAAATAATGAAGCTGAGTATGAGGCTCTAATTATAGGCCTTGAAATTTTACTTGAGCTGGGGGCAAGATGTATCGAAATAAAAGGTGATTCAGAATTGGTTATCAAACAAATGACCAAAGAATATAAATGTATTAAAGAACACCTTATTAAATACTTTATTATGGCCAATTCCTTGTTAAAGAGATTTGACTCTGTTCATTTAGAACATTTACCACGAGTTGATAATCAAGTGGCGAATGATTTGGCCCAAATTGCATCAGGTTATAGGGTTTCAAAACAAAGCCTTGAAGAATTAATCGAAATAAAAGAGAAACTCGTGTCTGATGATATTTCTTCATCATTATTGTCAACACCAAAAGCTGGGGGGGCAACAAATACAGATGAGGAATGTATTGAACAACACCACATTGTTGATGAAGTTGTTTTAGCAGAAGTTTTTGCTGTTGACAATATGGCCAATGATGATTGGCGAAAGCCTATTGTAGAATACTTGCAAAATCCTACAGGAAATACCAATAAAAAGGTAAAGTACAGAGCTTTAAGCTATGTGATAATTGGAAATGAATTGTTTAAGAAAACTCCTGAAGGGATATTATTGAAATGTCTTAGTGAAAATGAGGCATATTTAGCAGTTTCTGAAACACACAGTGGAGCTTGTGGTTCACACCAAGTAGGCCATAAAATGAAATGGCTATTATTTCGACAAGGAATATATTGGCCATCAATGTTGAAAGATTGTATAGAGTTTGCCAAAGGATGCCAAGAGTGTCAAAAGCATGCTGGAATACAACATGTGCCTGCAAATGAATTGCATGCCATAGTGAAACCTTGGCCATTCAGAGGTTGGGCTCTGGATATAATTGGAGAAGTAAAACCAACATCATCAAAAGGTCATAGGTATATATTAGTAGGAATTAATTATTTTACCAAATGGGTTGAGGCAATACCTTTAATCAATGTTGATCAAGAAGCAGTAATACGGTTTATCCAAAATCATATTATTTATAGGTATGGAATTCCAGAAACCATAACTACAGATCAGGGTTCTGTTTTCACTGGTCGAAAAAAGGTGGAATTTGCTTCTGAAATTGGTTTTAAGTTATTAACTTCGACACTATATTATGCACAAGCCAATGGTCAAGTGGAAGCTGCCAATAAGATCATTATTAACTTGATTAAAAAGCATGTTGGGAAAAAACCCAGAAATTGGCATAACACTTTGGATCAAGTTTTATGGGCTTGTAGAAATTCACCCAAAGAATCTATCAATGCTACTCCATACAGGTTAACCTTTGGACACGATGCAGTATTGCCTGTCGAAATCTGCTTACAATCAACAAGAATTCAAAGACAGTATGAAATTCCTTTTGATCATTATTGGAATATGATGCTTGATGAGTTAGTTGATTTAGACGAAGAAAGGTTGTTAGCTTTGGAAATGCTTATTCGACAGAAGGAAAGAGTAGCTAAAGCTTATAATAAAAAGGTTAAGTTAAAAACCTTTAATTCAGGTGATTTAGTTTGGAAAGTGTTGTTACCTATGGATAGAAAAGATAGAGTCTTGGGTAAATGGTCACCCAGTTGGGAGGGCCCATTTCGCGTGTTGCAGTGTTTTTCGAATGGCGCTTATGAAGTCGAAGAACTAGGTGACGAAAACAGGATATTTAGAATAAATGGCAAGTACTTGAAACAGTATAAGCCAACATTAAACGAAGTTAGAATCGAGCAAGATAAAACCGTAAATTGGTTCAAAATGGTAATGTATTCAATCAAAATAATTACATAGCCATTAAAAGAAATTCTACACTATTACAAGTTACTAAAGGCTTTGAAGAGAATGCTTGAGCCTGTAGAGGATTTGGTGCCCACAGCAATTGAAGACTCCAGAAAGCTTAACTCTTTGTCCAGTTGAGCAATAGTGGCTTGGTGTTTTTGAGCATCATCAAAATGTTGAAGAGCCTCAGTAGCTGCCTTTTCAATCTTCGACTTAGGGGTCTCCATCCTTTGTTGCACTAAACTTTTTGGTGTTTAGCATTTGCCAGTTTTGTTTGGAGAATTCTTATCTCTTCATCATAGTGCTGAATTTTTGAATCCCAGTTAGCAAGTTCTTGCTCATCCTTCGTTATTTGAACTTCCAATTCATCAATGGGGGTTTGAGAAACCTTGAAGGCATTAATTTTTCTTGATGAAGTACAGCCTCTTGGTTTTTCAACCTGGAAATTTCAGAGCGTTTGCTGATGTGAAGTGCAAAAGTTTCAAAGACTGGCAAAAATTCGATCAGGAAAGCGAAAAGTTTTGCATTAGGCTCTGATTTAGCAATTTTTGAACGATGTCCTTAATTGCAAAGCTTTCTGATGGGTTCTCTCAATCCTAGTAAAGAGATTGCCTTCCAAGACCTTAGCTTTTAATTGTTGAAGCAATTCTTCAGTAGATTCTTGAGTAACAGAGGTCAAGGAAGTAGTCGAAGCACTGGAGACCATGGCAGGGAAGAGGAAGAAAGGCTCAGCAAGTGTTTAAGAGCAGCCAAAGGATTTGTCGTCTTCATCAGCGAAAACTCCTGGTCACTCATAGCGCTACTAGTTGATTCCTTGGTAGAAGCTTGTTCTTGAGCCTCAATTTCAGTCGTCTCTTTGCTTGAATCCTTAGCGCCTGCCACATCTGGTGTTTGCTCGTTGGTTTGCTCAAGTTCCATTTCAACATTCGCGTTAGTAGCAATGTTTGTTCCTTCGACGTCAACAACCATAGGAGAATTTTGGGTAGTTGGAGTTTGTGGAGATTTCCACAGGCGTTGATGGTGCAGGCAAAATTTGTTCAGTCGAAGGAACATTTGGAGCAGCTACAGATTCGACAACAGGAACTTCGACTGATGTGTGAAGTCTCTTAGGGGGAGGTCCGTGAGATTGCTCTTGTGGTTCTTTGATCACAATCCCTTTAGCCCTTGCTTGGGATTCGGGTTGCATTCGTTTCCTTGACCGGTGAATAAGAGGCATGTTATCACTATCACTATCAGTATCCTGCGAAAGAGAAACATGAGTTTAAAACATAATCAAGTGTTAAAAGAGTCGAAGAAATTTGAAACAGAAATGAAGATATATTTGTTACCTCAGAACTGGAAACAAGTAGGCTTTTCCCTATTGCAAGAGGACTTGTTACTCCAGGCTTCTTCTGAAAGAGGAAAAAGAAATAAAGGTGATGAAACATGGTCAAACTTTCTACTTAAAGGTCTAGTCAATTAACAAAGATATACCTCTATTTGGGGTAAGCTGGAAGTGGATTTGATCACAAGTTTCTTCTTTGTTTTGGGTGGTGTTCTTGCTGTTGGCTTGTTTTGCTTTGGTGCTGCTTTAGTGGGCTTTTTCTGTGAAACAGCAGCTGTTCATAACGCAAAGATTTTATCAGGTAAATGGTTTTAAATTTTAACTAATGAAGAATATGTTTTTATCTGAGGATACCTGGGGATTTGTTCTTCTCAGCAATTTGAGAGGGAAAAGCTGAATACAAAATTTTCGAAATTTCTGCATCAGTTTTTCCTTTAGAAGCTTTAGTATAGTATCCACCCCACCAATCTTGGAATGTCTTCGTACAAGAAAAGCTTGGTTGAAATTTAGCAGGTTCAAAGAGCAAATCTTTGAAACGAAAATTCTTGAAGATTTGTGATAAGCTTGCTCTGTCTCTGGAGTGTTGAACTCTCTCCTGTGCAAGCAGACCGGAGCCGGTCGAAGTTGGCATAGCCCAAATTGCCTTGAAAAGTAGCTGGGAAAATACTTGCTAATGCCAAGATTGTTTTTGTTGTTGCTTGGGGAGAGCCTTATCGAAAGAAGAGAGGGCGAAAGATAGGCTTGCCAGATTTGGTTTATCTCTTCGGCATTTTCTGTTGAGTTAGAGGGAAATTCGTTGATGAACCAAGATGGTCCAAAGTGCATTTGACAAAAGGCGCCATAGCATCAACGAAAGTAGTGCACTTGTTGAAGATGTCGAAGTACATGGAAAACGCTTCTTCATAAGACAAGTTTTTCTCCCTATTCTTAATTGTGCTAGTCGAACTCCTTCTGTTCTTCTAGTTGGTAAGGTTGGTCGAATTTCCTTAGGAATAAACAAGTTCAGCCTTGATTCAAAAGTGGCTAAGAGCCAAAGTTGCATAAGCCACATAGGACCAGCAATGAGCAGTTTGTCAGTTGGTTCGCCTTCTTTCAATTCGAGGGCAGCACCATCAAGATGCTGATAGAGATTTCCTAAAACCAATTTCGCTAAATTGATATTCTTGGCTTTATGGAGTTGAATGGCCAAAGGAACGAAAACTTTTGCTACTTGGAGAGAACGGGAGCAAAAGACAAAGCATGACAACCATAGGGTAAGAAAAGCTATATGTTCTAAATCAGATACTTCAGCATTCTCAGTATCATGATGATCAGCAATATAAGCACTAAAGGTAGGGTTGTTAAATGAAAGCCATAGTCGTTGGTGGCCAGTTTAGGGTCAAAGGTTTCACCCAGTGGTTTCAGCCAGTAATGGCAGCCACATCCAACAGAGTGGGAGATAACATGCCACACTTCAGATGGAGACTATGAGTGGATATATCCCAGAACTGCAATGCTGCTAGAATCATAGTGCTGTCGTATTGGGTCCATATTTCGACAGTTGGATAATGTCAAAATCCCCTGTTCTTGCCAAATGGTTTCCTTTTGTTTTGAACTTGTCAAGCCATGCGATGTAATCACTTGTTCTACCTTAGGAGCAGATCTAAATACTCTGTTGGGGTTTTTCAGAAATTCCAAATGAAAAGGAGTTTCTTCAAAAATTCTGGGTTGAAGTTTACGGTGACTAGGAAAAATTGCTTTAACTTCTTCGCTTTCTATGGGGTCAGGAAGAGGACCTAAATAAGCATGGGTAAAAGGTTTACCAGCTGGAATAAGTATCTGTTTAAACCAAGTTGGTGAAGGTTCTTCAACGAAGCCTTCAAAGCCATGCACAGCAACTGTTTGTTTTTGAGGTTGAGCGCTGGAAGAAGCCATCTGTGTAAATAACGAACAAAGAGGGTTGTGTTCTTAGTGGAGATGTCGAAACGATGAAAAAGTTTGAAGCTTTCGTGAAGAGGCAAGGTTAGCTGAGAAATTTTCAGAGTTTAAGGTTCAAAGGGAGCGTGAGAATGAAGAAGATGAAGTGAAACGTATTTATACGTTAGAAGGTGCAACGGTTGCACAGTTACGACGCTTCGCACGTTTGAGATTCTGAAAAGACGTGGTCTACCAACCAAATGACGTGGCCCAATGAAACGGTTCGCTTTATCTGCGTAAGGTCATGATATTTTTGCCTATCACCATTTAATGCAAAGTTGTTGGAGGTGACGTTTCGAAATCTTCAAAAATATTCTTTTTCTTCCTTAACACTTGTGCTGTCGAAAAAGATATTTTTGGGGGGCAATTTGTTAGCCTAGAATTTCGACAAGGCTTTTGAGTGGTTAGTTAATAGGGTTTGACTCTTCATTAAAGATCATTCATAATGCCTTCGGAAAGAAAAGTGACATTTAAGTCATCTCAGCATGTTTTCGACAGAAGAAGTCTTCACCAATTCGACAGGGAAGAGTTTTCGACAGGACAGTGTATTCAGGACTTCGTCAAGCAGTTATTGGCAAACAGTTGTGTCGAATTTCAAGACTACGGTTAATACAACGTAGGCAGTATGTGGCATCGAACGTGGCACGAAGTCCATCACTGGTTAATGAGACGTAGCCACGTGTCCATAGCAGTTTACATTTCAGTCATTATTTTCTGTATAAATAGTAGTTTCTACGTAGAAATCAGGTGGCAAATTATTATACCAAACACACAGTTCTGAAACTCTAACTTCCAAGTCACAGCGAAAACAGAGTAAAAGAATTATTGTAACGTATGTGAATTTGTGCACCATTCTCTTTACATTTAATGCAATTTATTACTTTCAATACAAGTCATTTTACATTTCTGCGTTCCATTTTATACTTCTTTTTCTTTGATTTCCATTTTCATGGTGAATTGTCTCCCTTTTAAAATATATTTGTTGACAAACTGCGGTGTTTAAAGGCAATTGCTTTGGAGATTTCTGGTTTAATCTCACAAACATTTCTAATAAAACCAGTGATTGTTTGCTAAAAACACAGCAACACACACGCATTAAAATAAACTGCGGTCGTCATCATCTTCATCATTGATCAAGTGTTGCAGCATCTGCCCAAAAATTGTTCTCACAATATCAAAATCACCGAAGGAATTAGTACTCATTTTTGTATCAAAAGATCAATAAGCATGCTATACACTTTCACACACCAGTACTTCAATCTTAAAAATACAAATATCATACAACTTTGCTACCATCAAACATATACTCCAAGCATCTATCATGATATGTGAGTGCGAGTGCTACTTTAAAAGAGTTTGAAAGAATCACAAATATTAAGAATCACAAATCCTTCAATTGATCCCATTATAATGCACTGCCAATGTGCAGGCCCTTCAATTGATCCCATATAATGCACTGCCAATGGCTCACAAATAAAAGAAACCTTCACAAACTAGCTGCTCCCAAAATGATCAAGGATAAATAGGATAGCACCTGTATCTAGTAAATGTCAGATTCCAGCCTCAATCAAGACTGTGCTCCACCTAGATCAAAGCCATCACTCACAATTGTAGCCGATAATAACGTTGTGCTACTAGCAGCAGCTAGTTAATAGAGCAATCTTCTTCTCGCACATCATGATTCCAAAGACATGCATGCCTATTCAAATAAGTGAGAAAAAATTAATGTTTTAGTGCAGACCCTCATTAGGTCAGAGAGATGTAATGTTGCTGAGAATGAGATGATGAAGATAGATGTAAGCTTGCTGGTATTGCTGAGACTTCAAACCTTAACTGTTGCAACAAGATGAACAAAACTGTAACAAAGAAAAATCGAAAAGAAAAGAGAACAGAACAACTGTACAAAACTGAAAATCGAAGGAGGAAGAGACGAAAGGAGGAAAGAGAGTTTGTACCTAAAGCGTAGAGGGGTAATGGAAATCGTAGAGGAGGAAGAGATGACGAGTTAGCGAAGAGGAGGAAGAGATGATGCAATGGTTAGCGATTTGTTCACCTTGAAGCAAGAGATGAAGAAGAGGAAGAGTGAGTGTTAGGGTTTTTCCTCTAATTGAAATTTCTGCCCTAAAACGGTGTTTAAGGGTGTTTGAGAGTGTTTGAGATGAAGAGACATTGAGGTTAGGGATAAAACGCGCGCGAACTTGATCACTACATGATAAACGCTGCAGAGGTGAAATTTCCTCTAATTGATTTTTTTCTTTTGAAATTCGCAATCGCCGCCAGACTTATAGCAACGCAGTCAATGTTTGTTATTAAGGGAGGTTAGCTGGAACCGCCGCGGGGAGCAAGTGAAGCGGCGGCAGTTGGTGGTAACCGTCGCGACGTAAGTGTTGATACTAGTCCCTTTCCTTGTAGTGTTATACGATTTTTAAACCTAAGAATAGTTCATTATATTGGTAGGGACTACCGAGGTATTGCTGTGTGAACTTGCCAGTTATTCCTAAGGTGGAAAATGTGTACCCCATTACGTTAGTAACACAAGGCAGGTATTGGAAAAACATATTTAGAGACGCTTAGATTCATGGTTTTTAGATAATGTCTCATTTTACACCCTCTGTTGGTTTATGCATGACCTTGAGGTTTTTCTGCATTCGTTACCCCTAAATTATTTTTACGAGGACTAACTTTATGATAAGGATATTACGGGTTATTCATTAGTACTTATGATCTGTTTGATAACTTAGATTTGCATGTGTAGTTAAGAAAATGAGTTAACTTGTGTGAACAAGTTTACTGGGATATCAACATGATATATGCTCATTGTTCTAGATGCACGTAGTTAAGTTAATCAACAAGGAGACTATAGTGGCCTTTCGCTTTATATTTTTTATTTAGTTAATGTATTCAGTTATAAGTCGGATTGCACCTGAGTTTCCCATTAGGACTCGAGGAAGTTTTTTGGTTTCGTATTATGAAAGTGGAAATTTTTTACGACTTTGTAATATTATACATTATGTATGGACTACAATGTCTTCGTATTATGAAAGTGGAGACGAACCTAGCTATGACATAACACAGAGTAGATGGTTACAACAATTTCAAGATGATGGTTAAGACGGACGATAGTGATTTAATGAATGGGATGTATTGATAGTATCATCAAGTTATTGAATATTAGGTATCAAGATAGTTAGTCATCATTAGTTAAAGAAAGCTCGCCAACTCAACCAAAGTGTTCAACATTAATTTTGAAACGAGATCCTTATTAGGCAATTAAGTTGTACTTAGAATCGCAATAGATGTCAAGCCAATTTTGAATGAACTACTAAAGGAGCTAGTTTCCGCTAAAGTTTTTAAGTTTGCTTTCGAAAAGCTAAGTATGGATTTCCTTAGAGTTGGTTTCGGACATGAGGCTTGTACCATATAATTACCTCTAGGATCATATCTCCAGGATACTGAAAAATAAAACAAAGATAATAAAAACCCTTAATCCAACAACTGTTGAACCTAGCGGGTCTCTACAAGATTCACTAGTATTGTGGTATTAATGGAGAACTGAAATTGTGATGAAACAAGAGGCTACGATCGGCGAGAACACAACTTCGCTAAGATTAAATCTACTCACTAAGGTAGAAGAACTTCCGGATCAACTCTCAAGGACTACAGTTTCTCTAAAGGATGAGAAATTTTTCATAATGCAGATCATACATCCACTTACACTACTAGTTGCATGGCACATAAGTTATTTTCTAAGTAAAAGCAGATCTTGATTAATGATGTGTGGTGTGAACTGAATAATACCATATTAGCTCCACAACCAAATTCTCAAGATTAACTATGCTCTAGCCAGAGAACTAATCAATCCCAAATAGTGTCACAAACTTTAGATGTGATTCGAGAGACAAAGTTATAGAAAGAAGAAGTAGAATTCAGAATCGATTTAATTAATTTATGGTACAAGACCAATCTCCATTGCTCCCAAACCGATGTTTCCTTTCGACTTAAGGAGTTAAAAAACTCAGTTAGAAGATTTAATTACCAAATGGTTTATCCGTTCGAGTGCGGCATCGTGGAGTAAAATGATTTTTGCATGCCAAGAAGAAGGGACTGGTCAAAGTGAATACGCATTGAATACCGTCAACTAAATAAATCACCATATAAAACAACTACCCACTACCCCGAATAGACGACCTTTTGTATCAACTTATTGGAGCCTCAATTTTCCCTAAGATTGATTTAAAGTCGAACTATCGACAAATTTGGATTAAATTAAAGATGTTCCAAAAACAGCTTCTAGGACTAGGTGTGATCATTATGAGTTTTAAGTTATGCCTTTTGGTTTGACTAATGCTCCAACAATTTTCGTAGATTTCATAAACAGGAACTTTAGATCAATTGAAGTGATTTTCATTGATGATATTCTTATATATTCTAAGAGTACTGAGGAGCATGCTAAGCATCATAGAATTGTCCTAAATATCCTAAGAGAAAAAATAACTTTATGCTAAATTGAAGAAATGTGAATTTTGCCTCTCGGAAGTAAAATTCTTAGAGCATGTGATTTAAGAAGCTGGTGTGTCTGTTGACCCCGGTAAAATAGAACTTCACAAGAAAATCGACGATTTCCGACGGCAAAATCCGTCGCAAATGTAGTGATTTTTCGTCGCAAATTTAACGTTTCCGACGGACAAAATTTTGTCGCAAAATCACTCGTCGCAAATCATTCCGACGGATATTTTCGTCACAAATTTCTCCGTCGCAAATTCGTCGGAAACCGTCACAAATAAACATGGCAAAGTCGTCGCAAACTCTGACACTTTTTCGTAAAAAATCCGTCGCAAATCCGTCGGAAACTTTTTTAAAAAAATAATCCAAGTGAACTTAAAAAATTAAATTACCATTATAATAATAATAACAACCTCTACAGTCTCCACAACACATATTGTAACACCCATTTCTACCTGGTAATTTATTAGCGTAAAATCAGAGTTTTTAACGATAAACGGATGTCACATTTCTCAAAAACAACTCGAACACAGCACTTTTAAAACGTCAACATCAAATAATATTCAATCACGCAGCGGAAAGTTCAACAAGTTCAATCATCAAAATCGTTGCAAGTACGCAAGGCTCACAATACTAAATCCAACAAAATGCAAAGTCATAAATAAAATAAATCAGTGTTCATCCCCCGAGTGCTACGTATCAGAGCGACGACACCGAACTAATGAAGGACTATGGTCTTCATTCGAGATCACCTGCACGTTACCAACATAGGGGTAACATTCAAACAGAAGGGGTGAGATATCAAACAATATAAAGAATCGTATGAAAGACCGTATATACAGGTCAGAATGTCAGATAATCACAACAGACAATTATCGTCACAACAGTCAACAGGGCAACAACAGCATGGACATAACAGTCATTATCATCATAATCGTCAACATCAACACGACAACCATATATCATCACAACAGTCAATATTCAGTAAACACATGTCACAGTAGTCAGTGACTTCAATCATGCGGTATGAATGCAGGATGCTCATCAGAGGGCCGTCTGCCCTATAATGCATGATGGTACCGAAAACCAGCTCGTAAATAGAGGCTTCCAACAAATCCAGAGACAAGTCCCAGGGCCATCTGCCCTATATGCACATGAGATGCATGCGACTCAATGATGCAACACAGACAAACAATAGCCATACACATCAACAACGGCCATAGGCCTTATACCAACGAATCAATAAGGGCCACCGGCCTACAACAACAAATCCATGCTAAGAGGCAATCCATCAATGGCCACCGGCCGATAGCAACAAATCAACAAGGACAACAGGGCGCTAAGGGAACCAACAAGGCAACAACATTAGGCGCTAAGGCGCCAAGGGACAACATGGACATAGGCGCTAAAGGCGCCACAAGCTTGTAACCAACATGGGCGCTAAGGGCCCACAACCAACAACAACATTGGGCGCAAAAGGCGCCAACAAACAGCAAGAAACAGGGGACTGGGCGCATAAGGCGCCAACACTCAGCGGCCAGCACAAAAAACAGCAACAGCACGGGACTGGGCGCCTAGGGCGCCAACAGCAGGCAACACGCAGAAACAGCAACACAGAATCAGCAACACAGGATCAGGCGCCTAGGGACAGGGCGCCAACATACAGCTAACAGAACTCAAGAACAGCAGCACTGGGTCAGGCGCCTAGGGACAGGGCGCCAACCAAAACGCAGCAACGGGGAACACTGCCCCCAGGAACAGGGCGCATACAAACAACATGCAACAAAATGTCAAGTTCTGGGCGCACAGGGCGCCAAAATCAGCAACACATGCAAATGGACAGGTACAGGGCGCCTAGGGCGCCTTCCCCAGCAACACAGGAACAATACTGGAACAACACAGCAACACACTGAACAACTCAGGACACCCTGGGCGCCTAGGGCGCCACTTTCAGTGACACAGAAACACACTGGGCAACACTGGAAAAATACTGGGCGCCTAGGGCGCCTTGCTCAGCGACACAGAACCACACAGAATGACACTGGGCGCCTAGGGCGCCACTTTCAGCAACACAGAGACACACTGGGCGCCTAGGGCGCCACTCTCAGCAACACCCAACAGCACTGGGCGCCTAGGGCGCCGGTTCCAGCAACAACCAAAAATCAAAATGCAGGACATAGTGACTGGGCACCTAGGGCGCCACATTCAGCAACAACCAAAAACTGAAAAACAGTGGCTGGGCGCCTAGGGCGCCACATTCAGCATAGCACACATATATTTTTATGAACACATCAATCATCAAACATGGTATTAGGGCATCGGAACATCGATTTCATGACAAAATCAACCAATATAGCATTCAAAACATTTTATCAAACCAACAATAAATATAATACATGTATGATCACTACCAAACCCTAACCCACATACAACCCTTCATACCAACCCTTATAAAGCATGAACCTCACCCTTACCTTAGCCTTTAGAAATCGAAGCCCTAGCTTCTCTCTCTTGATGCTACGCTCTCTCTCTCTCTCTCTCTCTCTCTCTCTCTCTCTCTCTCTCTCTCTCTCCTTGCTTATGGATCACGCCTTCTCTCTCTCTTCTCTCTAGCCGTCGATCTCTTTCGTTCTTCTCACTTCTAATTACGTTTCGTTTCTAATTATCAGAGAAACTAACTAGCCCTATAAGTAGACATCACTCATCATGGGCTATTTCCCTTAGCCTTATGCGAATACTATATTGGGCTAATTCACTCCACTTTGTTATTTCTAACTCTAATATGGCCAACACACTAATATAATTAACATATATTATTCTATTATATATCTATCACATGAATCTAATATAATTAATAAATAAATAAATAATATTTAATTAATTTTGGGGTGTTACAACTCTCCCCACTTAAAAGAATTTCGTCCTCGAAATTTTTACCTGGTTCAAACAACTCGGGATAGGACTCCCGCATCTTACTCTGCAGCTCCCACGTCATACTTTCGCCAGCAGCTCCCAACCAGACTACTTTCACTAAGGCGATCTCCTTTCCTCTAAGAATCTTCACCTCATGACCTTCAATTCGCACCGGCATTGTCTCCACAGTGAGATTCTCCCGAACTTGCACATCATCCATGCTAATCACATGAGACGGGTCTGAAATATACTTCGAAGTTGCGACACATGAAACACGTCATGCAAATTCGAAAGGTTAGGCGGCAAAGCCACTCTATATGCAACATTCCCGACTCTCTCTAAAATCTGATAAGGACCAATGAAACGAGGAGTGAGCTTCTTCGACTTCAAAGCGCGTCCAACACCGGTCACTGGAGTGACTCTCAAAAATACATGCTCACCCGCTTGAAACTCTAGATCTTTCCTCCGCTTGTCGTGATAACTCTTCTGTCTGCTCTGCGAAGCCTTCATCTTCTCACGAATTAACTTCACCTTCTCAGTTGTCTCGCGAACAATCTCCGGTCCAAGCACCACACTCTCCCAGACTCATACCAACACAAAGGGGTTCTACACTTCCGACCATACAATGCTTCAAAAGGTGTCATCCCAATACTAGAATGGTAACTTTATTATACGTGAACTCTATCAGTGGAAGATAGGAATCCCACGAACCTCCTTGTTCCAGAACACATGCCCTCAACAAATCTTCTAACGACTGAATCGTCCTCTCTGACTGACCATCTGTCTGAGGGTGATACACCGAACTCAACCTCAACTTAGACCCCAACTTCTCTTGCAAACTCTTCCAAAAATCTGAAGTGAACCTCAGATCTCTATCCGAAACGATACTCATAGGAACTCCATGCAGCTTCACAATCTCCCGGATATAAATCTCCGCCAACCTCGACACTGGATATGTGATGTTAATAGGAACAAAATGAGACGATTTTGTTAACCTGTCAACAATCACCCAAATTGCATCATACCCTCTCGCAGTATTAGGCAATCCCGTCACAAAGTCCATCGAAATGCTATCCCATTTCACTCTGGAATTTCCAACGGTTGCATCAATCCTGCAGGTTTCTGATGTTCAACCTTTGACTTCTGGCAAGTCAAACATGCATAAACGAATTGCGCTACATCCCTCTTCATACCAGGCCACCAAAACAACTTCTTCAGATCTTGATACATCTTCGTAGCTCCCGGATGAATACTTAACTTACTTCTGTGACTCTCTTCAAGAATTGCTTTCTTCACCTCCGCGTCATCAGGAATACAAATTCTATTACGGAACCTCAACACACCTTGCGCATCCAGCTTGAAATCATTATTCTCAGACTGATCGATTCCAACCATCGAATCCACCAGCTTAACATCCAACTTTGAGCTTCTCTGATACTGTCCAAAAAGTCGTTATTAATCTTCAACATTCCTAACTTAACACTCTGAGGTGTCACTTCACAAACCAACTTATATCTCTGAACTCCTCAATCAGTTCCAACTCCTTAACCATCATTGCCGACATATGCAAGGTCTTTCGGCTTAAAGCATCAGCCACGACATTAGCTTTGCCTGGATGATAGTTCAAACCGAAATCATAGTCCTTCAACAACTCCAACCACCGTCGCTGCCTCATATTCAACTCCTTCTGGTCAAACAAATATTTCAAGCTCTTATGGTCACTAAACACCTCAAATCTAGAACCATAGAGATAGTGCCTCCAAATCTTCAGCACAAAGACCACTGCAGCTAGCTCCAAGTCATGCGTAGGATAATTCTTCTCATGAACTCTTAACTGCCTCGACGCATACGCAATAACCTTCCCATCTTGCATAAGCACACCACCTAGACCCATTTTTGAAGCATCACAATACACCACAAACGACTCTTCCGGATTGGGCAACGTCAAGACAGAGACGTTGTCAATCTCTTCTTCAATTCCAAGAAACTTTCTTCACAACGGGCGTCCCAAACGAAAGCCTTTCCTTTGCAGGTTAACTGGTTAACGGAAGTGCTAACTTAGAAAAACCTTCAATGAATCTTCTATAATAGCCGCCAATCCCAAAAAGCTTCTAATCTCGGTACCGACTTTGGGGCTTCCCAACTCAGCACTGCATCAACCTTCGACGGATCCACTGCAATACCACTACCAGAAATGACATGACCGGAAAACTCACTTCCTTCAACCAAAACTCACACTTTGACAACTTCGCATACAGCTTCTTTCCTTCAGTACCTCCAATACTAACCTCAGATGCTCTGCATGCTCTTCTTCCGATTTAGAGTAAATCAGAATGTCGTCAATGAATACCACCACAAACCGATCTAAGTAAGTATGAAAAATACGATTCATATATTCCATAAATACTCTGGTGCGTTGGTAACACCGAACGGCATCACCGAATACTCATAATGACCATAACGGGTTCTGAAAGCCGTCTTCTGAATATCTTCGTCCTTCACCTTGATCTGATGATAACCTGATCTCAAATCAATTTTACTGAACACTTGAGCACCCACTAGCTGATCCATCAAATCGTCTATCCTCGGAAGTGGATACTTGTTCTTAATTGTCACCTTATTCAATTGCCTATAATCAACACAGAGTCTCATACTACCATCCTTTTTCTTCACTAACAACACAGGAGCTCCCACGGCGATACACTCGGCCTTACAACTTCTTCTCAAGCAGGACTTCAAGTTGCTTCTTCAACTCTGACAATTCTGATGCCGACATCCTGTACGGTGCCATAGAAACAGGTCTGGTACCAGGTACAAGATCAATCGCAAACTCAACTTCCCTCTCTGGCGGTACCTCGGAATCTCATCAGGGAAAACTTCGGGAAACTACACACCACTCGCAACTCCTCAATAATGGCTTGATTCTCCACGGACAGCGATGCTATCAGCGAAAACAATGAACTCCCTCCTGCATAAGCTTCCGCAATTGACTGGCAGACAACAAACCATTTCTTCTTCCTCTGGAGCGGCAAAACTTACTGACTTACTACTACAATTGATATGAACGTGGTTATGCTGCAACCAGTCCATACCTAGAATCACATCTAACCCACTCAACGGCAAGCAAATCAGTCTACAACAAAGTCTCTGTCGAAGATCGACAAGGGACACTGAGAACACATAAGAGAAGCAGTCACCGACCCCTTAGCTGGAGTGTCGACAACCATCTCCTAAGCATAGAAGAAAACGCAAGACCCAACCTTGCGACACAATCAGCAGCAATAAAACAATGAGAAGCACCAGTATCAATAATAGAATTTAGAGGAGTGCCATTAATGAAGCATGTACCTCTAATAAGACCGTCGTCTTCAGTAGCCTCTGATCCTGTCAACGCGAACACTCTTCCGTTGACCCTCTCCTTCTTCGGCTTTTCGCACCGAGTACTAATGTGACCTCCTTTTCCACAATTGAAACAGATCACCTCCTTATGCTCACACACAGATGAATCATGCCCGACTTTACCACAGCGGTAACACCTCCTCCCCTCAGCAGTACACGCATTACTCTTATGACCAGTCTTTCCACATCTGAAACACACAATACCAGCCGGAGCATCTCCCCCACTAGTTCTCTTGCCATAGCAACTCTCGACTTACCCTTACCGGCAGGAGCATCATACGGCTTACCACGATTCTGAGGCTTGCCCCTCTTCTCATTAATAATCTTATAATGCGCATTGTTGTCCTCTTCATAGATTCTGCAGCTATCAATTAAATCAGCAAAAACGGATCTTTGATACCCAATGGCCTTCTTGATCTCTGGTCGCAACCCATTCTCAAATTTGATGCACTTCAAAAATTCAGCAGTTGCTTCACTGTAGTGCGGATAAAACTTGGCCAATTCCACAAACTTAGCAGCATACTCAGTAACCGACAGGTTTCCTTGCTTCAGCTCAAGAACTCAATTTCCTTCTTACCCCGAACATCCTCGGATAATACTTCCTCAGAAACTCCCTACGGAACACAACCCAAGTACCTCTTCACCTGTAGCCACCAATCTTTGACTAGCCTCTAGCCACCAGCCATCAGCCTCTTCGGCCAACATATGAGTACCATAACGAACCTTCTGCGCTGGAGTGCAGTCCATCACACGGAAGATCCTCTCCATCTCCTTCAACCAAGCCAACGCTCCATCAGGATTATACTTGCCTTTGAAAGTAGGCGGATTCTCTCTTGAAAGGTCGCCAAACTACGAGACCCAGCATTCTCACCAGCATTCTGCTGACCCTCCACGGCCTGAGCCATAGCAGCCAACGCAGCAGCAATAGCAGCATCGTTCCTCCAGCCATCTCAACTAATCACTACAACATAGCAACAGTTAGAACTAATCGACAATACTTGATCGTCAATGACACAGTAACTTGACAACTTGGCCGGACAGACCGAAACTGCTCGATACCACTAATGTAACACCCATTTCTACCCGGTAATTTATTAGCGTAAAATCAGAGTTTTTAACAATAAAACGGATGTCACATTTCTCAAAAACAACTCGAACACATAGCACTTTTAAAACGTCAACATCAAATAATATTCAATCACGCAGCGGAAAGTTCAACAAGTTCAATCATCAAAATCGTTGCAAGTACGCAAGGCTCACAATACTAAAATCCAACAAAATGCAAAGTCATAATAAAATAAATCAGTGTTCATCCCCCGAGTGCTACGTATCAGAGCGATGACACTGAACTAATGAAGGACTATGGTCTGCATTCGAGATCACCTGCACGTTACCAACATAGGGGTAACATTCAAACAGAGGGGGTGAGATATCAAACAGTATAAAGAATCGTATGAAAGACCGTATATACAGGTCAGAATGTCAGATAATCACAACAGACAATTATCGTCACAACAGTTAACAGGTCAACAACAACATGGACATAACAGTCATTATCATCATAATCGTCAACATCAGCACGACAACCATATATCATCACAACAGTCAATATTCAGTAAACAACATGTCACAGCAGTCAGTGACTTCAATCATGCGGTATGAATGCAGGATGCTCATCAGAGGGCCGTCTGCCCTATAATGCATGATGGTACCGAAATCCAGCCCGTAAATAGAGGCTTCCAACAAATCCAAGGACAAGTCCCAGGGCCATCTGCCCTATATGCACATGATATGCATGCGACTCAATGATGCAACACAGACAAACAATAGCCATACACATCAACAACGGCCATAGGCCTACAACAACGAATCAATAAGGGCCACCGGCCTACAACAACAAATCCATGACTAAAGAGGCAATCCATCAATGGCCACCGGCCGATAACAACAAATCAACAAGACAACAGGGCGCTAAGGGAACCAACAAGGCAACAACATTAGGCGCTAAGGGCGCCACAAGCTTGTAACTAACATGGGCGCTAAGGGCGCCACAACCAACAACAACATTGGGCGCAAAAGGCGCCAACAAACAGCAAGAAACAGGGGACTGGGCGCATAGGGCGCCAACACTCAGCAGCCAGCACACAAAAACAGCAAGAGCACGGGACTGGGCGCCTAGGGCGCCAACAGCAGGCAACACGCAGAAACAGCAACACAAAATCAGCAACACAGGATCAGGCGCCTAGGGACAGGGCGCCAACATACAGCAACAGAACTCAGGAACAGCAGCACTGGGTCAGGCGCCTAGGGACAGGGCGCCAACCAAAACGCGGCAACAGGGAACACTACGCCCAGGAACAGGGCGCATACAACAACATGCAACAAAATGTCAAGTTCTGGGCGCACAGGGCGCCAAAATCAGCAACACATGCAAAGGGACAGGTACAGGGCGCCTAGGGCGCCTTCCCCAGCAACCCAGGAACAATACTGGAACAACACAGCAACACACAGAACAACTCAGGACACCACTGGACGCCTAGGGCGCCACTTTCAGTGACACAGAAACACACTGGGCAACACTGGAAAAATACTGGGCGCCTAGGGCGCCACTTTCAGCAACACAGAGACACCCTGGGCGCCTAGGGCGCCACTCTCAGCAACACCCAACAGCACTAGGCGCCTAGGGCGCCGGTTCCAGCAACAACCAAAAATCAAAACGCAGGACATAGTGACTGGGCGCCTAGGGCGCCACATTCAGCATAGCACACATATTTTTATGAACACATCAATCATCAAACATGGTATTAGGGCATCAGAACATCAATTTCATGACAAAATCAACCAATATAGCATTCAAAACATTTTATCAAACACACAATAAATATAATACATGTATGATCACTACCAAACCCTAACCCACATACAACCCTTCATACCAACCCTTATAAAGCATGAACCTCACCCTTACCTTAGCCTTTAGAAATCGAAGCCCTAGCTTTCCTTCTCTCTCTTGATGCTACGCCTCTCTCTCTCCTTGCTTATGGATCACGCCTTCTCTCATCTCTTCTCTCTAGCCGTCGACCTCTTCCCTTCTTCTCACTTCTAATTACGTTTCGTTTCTAATTATCAGAGAAACTCTAGACCTAGCCCTATAAGTAGACATCACTCATCATGGGCTATTGCCCTTAGTCTTATGCGAATACTATATTGGGCTAATTCACTCCACTTTGTTATTTCTAACTCTAATATGGGCCAACACACTAATATAATTAACATATATTATTCTATTATCATATCTATCACATGAATCTAATATAATTAAATAAATAAATAAATAAATATTTAATTAATTTTGGGGTGTTACACATATCATAATAAATCAAAATATCTTCCTTTTCATAAGAACTTTTACATATGCAAGTGAACTTAGAAATGGAAAGTTTAAGAACTGATGAGCTTAGAAATAATGAATGTTTACATAAATTGTATCAGATATGAACTGGATCTTCTGACAAGCTCAGATATGAGTGGCTCAACACCCCCTCTTCCTCAATACCAGGTCCAGCAACTTCTGCTAAAGCCCCCAGAGCATGTGCATGAAAGTCAATATAGGATCATTAATCAATAATTCTGATTCCGTGACAGTTACAGTAAACTTCGGTTTCACTGTCTTAGTAAGTTGGAATAATAGGAGTTAATTGCAATTTGTAACAGAGAAACACATAAAAAATTAAACAACACAGGACAAATGAATTAAAATTAAGGACAAAGATAAAGAAAAAGGATATGTTCTATCAACTGTTAAAGCTTTATCATATTCATAATGTTCCTTTTCCTAGGTTTCTTCTACTTGTGTATGATTATCAAAATGACTTTCATTCTCCATAATAGAAGGCAGTGAGTAGTTAGAGCATTTAGAACTAAGATCCCCTAGAGATGGAGATGGTTCTTGCTGTGCGTATGTATAAAAGAAGGCCCAAAAAACCCATTTTTACAATGAATTTCAGTTCAAAAAGGAACTTCCAATCTATAAACTGAAGAACAAAAGCCAAAATTTATTAAATTACAACGGAAATCACTATTGTTGCAAGAAGAACTAAAGCGAAATCACCATTGTCGCAATGAAAATCTACTCTTTATTTGTTCCTTCCTCAAAATTGGATTGTCATTCCCCATTTGTATTATTTACACTACCCCCTCAAAGGCAAAAGGAAGCTAATATAGAACTTTGAAACAAATATAAACCTTTGAAACAAAACTATTATTTGGCAATAACTATAAGTCTTACCTTTGAAACAAAGCATTAGAATTTTCAAAACAACATGCAAAACAGTAAAACATATATAAGCATACCTTAGCTTCACTAATAGGTAGCAATAGATTTTCTTCAACCTCAACAACATCCATATTCGCATCCACTATCCAGCAGTGACTCCGTGTAAAGTCAAGCACTAATTGATCTCAACTATAATAGGTACAGCCTACAGGGTCAAAAAGTTAAGGTAGAAAGTTAGCACAAGGGGGAAAATTATCAGCTACAACTCTTCATTTAATTTTATTCCCTTGTACAAAGTACAAACACAATATAACTTCTTCATGCATACAAAACAGTCCTATAACTTCTTCCATTCAAATTGTTAAAAGACTGATGTCAACTTACGCATACAAAACAGTCCTATACATCCCTAAAACATCAGAGATATATTTCCTGCTTAGATACTGAACATCACTATAAATTTTTCGCTGAATAATAACAAAACGGTCTTAGTCAACAATAAGACCAAAACGGTTCCCTGACCATTAACCATCAGCAAACTACAGTGTTCAATATCATACAAGAAAGCGGAAACAAAATACATAACTCATCCATCCGGTAACGACATAAAGTTGTGATACAATGATAACAAAGGAAAAACATAAGCTTAAACATGAAAGCTAAGTCTTCAGTATCCTCCCGAGTAATCATCTACTCGTGCCTCTTCGATCTCCGCATTCCCTGTTTCTCTGTAAAACATCAACATATAAACAATGAGATACAATCTCAGTGAGTTCTACCGAGACCCCTAACTATGCTCTCGGATCATTTATGAATTCTTATACATTCGTAGTTTAGTTTATAAACTACGTTCTTTTAATTTAGCACGACACCGACCCCAGCTTTGGTAATCCCCGTGACTCGTACTAGTCAACATAGTATGATACCAGCCCCAGCTTTGGTAATCCTGGTAACCATACTATTGATATCTTAATAATGACACCGACCGCAGCTTTGGTAATCCCAGTGACCATTCTTTCTAACTTTAACACGGTACCGACCCCAGCTTTGGTAATCCCGGTGAACCCCCTTACCAATAGTACTTTCCCTAATGGTATACGGGCCTAGGGTAAGGGATCATGACTTCCCCGCCTAGTATGTTAACCTCATGGGTCATCCCCCAAACTCGATATAATATATATATATATATATATATATATATATATATATATATATATATATATATATATATATATATATATATATCCACCCGCTTTTGGGCTAACTCCTATATTGATATAATTAGATATCGTGAATCATAGACCGGTTTAGATGATTAAATAATAATCATCCCGCATCAGTTACACAACACCACATAGGACTTATAGTCGTTTTCCTTTCGATAAAACATGACCTCATACGTGTTCTATTATTCGGTTTTTCGAGACAATTTATAACTTCAAAAACAGTTCATTTTACCTTTAAAATTGAATATTCAGTTAGGCCTCTGAACAAGCTTTCAAATGCATCTTAGAACACCTCAATCGGGTTCCCGGATCAAAAGTTATCGGGAAAACAAAATCAGTGTACAGTTGCTGAAAAACTGCAAAGCGTCGCGACGCGAAGAGATTTTGTCGCGACGCGAACAGTTTCAGAAACGAAACTGTGACAATTTCTGGAAGGGGTCACGACACGATGGACGCGTCTCGCGACGCGATGGGTGCTAAGAAAGTGCAGATTTTGCGGTTTGTCGCGAAATCCGCTATTCCGCTCAATTCCGATTCTTATTCCGATTGAAAACAGTCCAAACAACCAGAAAAATAGATTCCATCAATATCACACAATCAATCAAATCAATCAAAAACTCAACATAAACGAATTTTATCAAAATACGATATATTTCGAAATAACGATTTTTGACTCAAAATCTTTCGAAATCAATCAACGTAAAATTCATTGTCAAACGAAATAATCCTAAGCGTGAGTAAAACTCACCGATTGTGATGAAAATCACAAATAGCCGGACTTTCCGCGAAATCGCTTTTCCGACATAATCACACGAACGTTCCCCGCATAAACTTTACGCTCCGACGACAATCGAATCCGCTTCCCAATCTCCCCATTCAACCATGAGTCACCCAAGGACACTATTCATCATCTTCAAGCTTCAATCACTATTCATCCATAAAACCCCAAAATTTGATTCTAAACCCTAACTCACCAAACCTTTGATTCATTCATTCCAAGCTAGCAACCAACCTCATATTCGAACTTCTCAAGCTTTCAAACTACCTAAAAGAAGAAGAAAGCTCTCATAACCTCACCTTAGAGCTCCAAACCGAAAATGGTGGATTGAAGGAGAGTGAATGGTTGTTGATGATCTTAGGATCAAAATGAAGAGGAAGAGATGGTGATCATTTTTCGTTTAGAAGGTATGATGTTTTGATGAACTTTAGTATCCCCTTTTTCTCTTCTTAATCCAAACCCACTTCTTTTCTCTTCTCCGTTTCCTCTTCTTTTCCTCCTCTGTTTCACACTTCCTTTCTTTCTTTTCTTAAATATTAAGTGGTAATGTGGTCAAATGACCACATTGCCCTTAATCTCTTATTTCGTTTCTAAATCGTCCTTGCCCCGAATTAACCGGTTAACGATCCTAAGACAACCAATAATTATCTTTAGCACTCAATAATTTTACAAATTAAGTACTAAATTAATTTAATTGGGTTAACACCCAAATAATTCGATTAATTATTTTGAGGATGTTACATTCTTCCTAACTTGAAAGAATTGTGTCCACAAAATTTCGTCAAGTCCTTTATTTGACTAACCGAGAATCGACATTCTGAGAAAGGTCTAAATTTGCTGGAAAACAATCTTGAATTAACGAAATGAGTGTAAAAATCTTCCCAAGTTGGCACGTCAATCTTTAAGTATGTTCTACTACTACCCTAGAACGCTCTATGGTTATAGTCCGAACTCTCTTGTTACGAATCGACACGAGAAACTCATCATTCGCCTACATAGGCTTGGTACCGCGTTTGAAAACACTTTTGTAACTTATTCCAATTATCCTCGTTTGCACCCCAACTTTGATTAATCTAAATCAAAGGGTTTATATGAGGTACTTGATAGAAATACAGGTTGGGAATGAGGTCCACGTATTGGTACTACTCGGTAGAGGTAAGAACAAACATGATTTTTTTTTGAAGGGAGTAAACACGTTCTCATCAAATTCCTAAAAATCCTCATCAGTTCTTGTACACATTGAAAAATGTGACAAAAAAGTCACTGTGAAATCCTTGACTCGCTTCCAAGTTTTCGAGGTAAAACATTTTCAAAAAGATGGAAGGAGGGTTTTACTAAAAACTTTGGCCTTACATGTATAGATAAGCCATGCGGACATCAAATGATTTTGATAACAATCAAATAATCTCAAAGTTGTTTCCTAAACAACAATCAAACTGAACTCAGAGTTCCTTTTCCTCTATTGCAACTTTCCTCACGATATTTTTACCAACGACGCACCCAATTCCCTTCCGAATTACCCCTCAACCTAAGTAATCCTCCTAGGATTTTTCCTCAATCAGATTTTATTAGCCTCTTGAATCGTTCCCAAAATTAACTTGAGCATGCGGGTTTCCACAAAATGATATTTCAAAACTACCACACCATACGCCAAGCTTCACTTCGGAACTTTCAATCCCTTGCAAGTAGATCCATCAGTTAATCCTTTGATGGTTATTCGCAATGTGAAAAACAGTCATCAGTCACCTCACTTTCATATTCGCATTCACGTTTGACTTGTCAAACGGAATCACATAATACTATCTGATTGTTAACCTTCGCAAGCGAAAGGTTAACACCAAAACCTTGCCACTATAGTGGAAACTTATGGATGTACCCTGTCTTGGAGCTAAAAGATTCTAACAATTCCATTTCATGAATCATCAATTCTGCCGTGTGAATAGATTTCCTACTCAAAGCATCAGCTACTACATTAGCCTTCCCTGGATGGTACTTCAACTCGAAGTCATAATCCTTCAGAAATTCTAGCCATAAACTTTACCTCTGGCATCCAGAAACTCATTCACAACTTGAACAGATGTCAAATCTAAACCTATTTCAGTGGATGCAGATAACATAATAACATAAGCTTCTACACCTTGGAATAATGACTGGCTTGCTGAGGTAAAAGAGATAACTGGTTCAGAATTTGCCTTCGTCAATTTCGCAGATTCAAAGGCGAAACTGATAGTTCGATTGGCACAGTCGATAGTAACATGATTTGCAGTCATCCAATTCATACCCAGAACGATGTCCATGCTTCTCATAGGCAAACAAATAAATTCTACTACAAAAATTTCTGTCTCCTATGAAACAATGGGTTGCACCCGAATCATATAATATACTGACGGAGTTATTGAAGAGTGATCTCATACCCCTCAGTAAATTGTCTGTAGTTGTAACTGTCAAAGCATCCAAAGTGTTGACTCGTCCTTGCCTTGGAGCTGCTTGTGACTCCTTGGAACTCTTCCTTGCAGGGCACTCTTTACCATAGTGACCCCCTTCATTACAATAGTAGCACCTGCTTTTCCTTTGATGAAGTTATCTTAGGACTTTGCATTCGGAGTTGATAATTCAACTACCTTCTTTCCTTTCCAGTACTCTCTTTGAGATCATCCTCGGCGACATAGGCTGGTTGCACTAATGCATCATAATTAGTGAGAGTATAAGAACAGAGACCCTGAGTCATATAAGTACAAAGGCCTATCTTATACATCTGCATCCTCCATTCCTCATTCAGAGCATACTTTACCACTTGGTAAAACTGAGACAACTTCTCAAACTTAGCGATGTATTCTTCCACTGTCATGTCACCTTGCCTAAGGATGCACCGGTTGGAGATTCCGGTCTTGGTCGAGGATTGCGTCTTGATCATCCTGCCATAATTCCGCTACGAATCGACCTAACCCAAAACTAAGTCCGACTAGGTCGAACTGCTCTGATACCAACTGTAACACCCCGGTATTTTTATCGAGTAAAAATACCCAAGTGCACCATCCCTAAAACATCAGAGATATATTTCCTGCTTAGATACTGAACATCACTATAAATTTTTCGCTGAATAATAACAAAATGGTCTTAGTCAACAATAAGACCATAACGGTTCCCTGACCATTAACCATCAGCAAACTACAGTGTTCAATATCATACAAGAAAGCGGAAACAAAATACATAACTCATCCATCCGGTAACGACATAAAGTTGTGAGACAATGATAACAAGGGAAAAACATAAGCTTAAACATAAAAGCTAAGTCTTCAGTATCCTCCCGAGTAATCATCTTCTCTGCGTCTTCGATCTCCGCATTCCCTGTTTCTCTGTAAAACATCAACATATAAACAATGAGATACAACCTCAGTGAGTTCTTATAAATTCGTAGTTTACTTTATAAACTACGTTCTTTTAATTCAGCACGACACCGACCCCAGCTTTGGTAATCCCCGTGACTCGTACTAGTCAACATAGTATGATACCAGCCCCAGCTTTGGTAATCCCGGTAACCATACTATTGATATCTTTAGAATGACACCGACCCCAGCTTTGGTAATCCTGGTGACCATTCTTTCTAACTTGAACACGGTACCGACCCCAGCTTTGGTAATCCCGGTAAACCGTATCATAACTTTATTACAGCACCGATCCCAGCTTTGGTAATCCCGGTGAACTGTTTTATAACTGTAACATAACACCGACCCCAGCTTTGGTAATCTCGGTGAACCCCCTTACCAATAGTACTTTCCCTAATGGTATACGTGCCTAGGGTAAGGGATCATGACTTCCCCGCCTAGTATGTTAACCTCATGGGTCGTCACCCAAACTCGATATAATATATATATATATCTCCACCCGCATTTGGGCTAACTCCTATATTTGATATAATTTATATATTGTGAATCATAGACCGATTTAGATGATTAAGTAATAATCATCCCGCGTCAGTTATACAACACCACATAGGACTTATAGTCCGTTTTCCTTTCGATAAAACATGGCCTCACACGTGTTCTATTATTCAGTTTTTCGAGACAATTTATAACTTCAAAAACAGTTCATTTTACCTTTTAAATTGTTTATTCAGTTAGGCCTCTGAATAAGCTTTCAAACGCATCTTAGAACACCTCAATCGGGTTCCCGGATCAAAAGTTATCGCTAAAACAAAATCAGTGTACAGTTGCTGAAAAACTGCAAAGCGTCGTGACGTGAACAGATTCTGTCGCGACGCGAACAGTGACAAAAACGAAACTGTGACAATTTCTGGAAGGGGTCGCGACGCGATGGATGCGTCTCGCGACGCGATGGGCGCTGAAAAAGTGCAGATTTTGCGGTTTGTCGCGAAATCCGCTATTCCGCTCAATTCCGATTCTTGTTCCGATTGAAAACAGTCCAAACAACCAGAAAAACAGATTCAATCAATATCACACAATCAATACAATCAATCAAAAACTCAACATAAACGAATTTTATCAAAATACGATATATTTCGAAATAACGGTTTTCGACTCAAAATCTTCGAAATTAATCAACGTAAAATTCATTGTCAAACGAAATAATCCTAAGCGTGTGTAAAACTCACCGATTGTGATGAAAATCACAAATAGCCGAGACTTTCCGCGAAATCGCTTTTCCGACATAACCACACGAACGTTCCCCGCATAAACTTTACGCTCCGTAATGGCGACACTGGGACTGAAAATTACTTTGGAGTCTGTCCACACGTTGCTGTCGACTGTAAGTTGATTTTGCTACATTTCTAGAGGCAAAGTTGACACCTAAACAGTTGAAGTTAAAACAATAATATTTCATTTAGTTTGCTAGATCTCATTAATCTCTAGGTAGTCTAAAGTATCTCTTCATGACATTTCCAGGAAACTGCCTTCAACTAGACCAGGGAACAAGAGCGCTGGGTTGTGGGTATTATGCTTTCAGTGACTTTGGACAAACAGATACTTCAGGTATGCTTAGGAACACAAGACAAAATCCTTTCTACCCTCCTACATCTAGCCGTTTCCACCAAAAGAGGTGCAATAGGAGACCTTTCATTGTAGCCAGAAGTTTAATAGGAGACCCTTGTCTCTGCCAACAATCATCAAGAAGCATCGTGCTATGAGGTGGCACCACTTCATTGGCTTCTGCTAGTATGTTGCATGACTTGAATTCCTTATTTTAACCATTGACCCCATTGGTTCCACCTTTATGACCAAACTGATGACTTTGCATTCTCTGCTATTAATGTGTGTCTAGGTCCTACAGGAACATTCTGAGTGCCCTTAACTTCATCTTCTACCATTTCCTGATGTATTTCCTGACAAATGGATTAGAATTATTCAAGTTTAGAAGTTGAAATAGAATTAGTCAACTAAATTAACAAGTAACAACAGACTTGAACTGAAAATAGCCTTGAATTTTGATTGGTTAAATTACCTCCTGGTATTTTATACATAAACACTTGGGTGATAAGCGTTGATGCTATAAGTACTTATTTAAGTTGTTTGTATCCAAACAGGGTCTTAGTTGTTTGGTGTGGCTTATATATATTATACATAAATAGGGAATTGCAGGAATGTATGTACTATAAAAAATCTATTTTCTTGTTTGCTTAAGGTTAGAGATGTTAGCTATCAGCCACCGGGGACTTAGCTCAGGCTTCTGAATTCAGTTAGTTTTTCACTTCCAGAGAAAAGGTATTTGTCCGTTTCTTAATTTCATTAAGTTAACTTCAGTATGAGTTTGAGATGTTTAAGTATTCATTAGTTATAACTGATCCTGAGTATGAATTTTCCAACTAATTTGCATCCTTTTTTTCTCTTTGTATTTACAAAAGGTAGTACTTCACTTTAGGGAGATTAGATTAGATGAGTCTTAGGTCATCCTTGTTTTTCCTCTTGAAATCACTTGAGTTATTTTCCTCTTGCACTATTTGACATATACATGCTACGTGTCTTACATTTTTTGTAAAAGAAAAAAGGATTTTGTATGTATGGCAGCTCATATCTTTCAATTGGCACAGTTTCGGTCTGATTTTTGGTCAGAGTGGAAGCGGAAAAACAACTCTCTTACAGGTCTTACATTTTTTATCCTTAAACTCAGCGAATATTTTCTTTTTTTTTTGAATGACAGATGTTAGTTGTTGTTATTGCAGTTGTTATCCTTAAACTCAATAAAATAATTAGTAGTAGTTTTTATTGATCAAGATTATCATGGTTGTTTGTGAAATCATTCTCTGATTGTCATTTTTGGCAGGATGATCATTGGAGCCAAATGTTGTGGTACTGTGTGGAGAATTCATCATATCAAGTTTGTTCTCTTCCAGAAAAGGTGGAACCTAGTGAGGAGGACACAGGAGAGAAGACTAACTTGAGCTTTAATGAAGAGAATGGACAGCCATCTAACAATGAAGAATGGGGTCAAGATTTCCAGAATGGACAGGGCTCTAACAATGTAGAATGGGGTCAAGATTTCCAGAATGGACAGCGCTCTAACAATGTAGAGTGGGGTCAAGATTTCCAATATGAGGTCTCTAAACCTGTTACAGATGAAGCTGAATGGTCGAATGATGGCTGGAAGAACTAGCAGCTAGCATATAGTATTTCAACTCTATATTGACGTTTATAATCTCTTTTTTTGCGACTAGTTCGTGATGACCTGCACTGACTATTATGTGGGTTTTTAATTTAGAATGTAGGAGAAAAAAGGACCTATCCTAGCTTGTTAACAATATCTTGGATGCAATAGATTTTATTGGCAGTGAACAGAGAAAGAGAATATTGTATAAGCTGATTAATTCTTCATTGTTAATAATATCCTGGATGCAATAGATTTTATTGGTAGCTTATTTGTATGGACAGTGATCTTGGAAACCTCACTTTTTTCAAAAAAAAAAAGAGACTTTTCATATCGGTTCCCATAGAAAACTGATGTTAAAAATCAGTATTCATATCGGTTCCCATATAAAACCGATATGAAAAGTCTCTTTTTTTTTAAAAAAAACTGACTTTTCATAACGGTTCTAGGGGCAACCGATATAAAAACAACTTTTCATAACGGTTCAGGAACCGATATGAAATGTCCCTATTTTTTATATCTCCTTTTTCGGCATCGGTTCAGGAACCGATATGAAATGTCAATTTCAACCGATATGAAATGCCTTTTTTCCATTAGTGAGAATAACAATATAGTAGAGAGAGAGAGATGATTGGTTTTGAAATGAAGAACTTTAACAAAAGATTTGACAATGAAAGCTCTTTTTCTCTTTTCTTGTGATTTGAAAATGTATGTAGAAGAGAAGTGTAGTGGTGTATTTGAGTTTTGAATCCAAGGTCCTATGTATAGGGAATGTGAAAAAGTTGACCGTTGAATTAAAACATTAGATGTAGCAATCGATTAAGTGCTCTGATGCACTAGATGGCATAATCGATTCTTCTTTTAAAAATGGAAAACATTTCATAATCGATTCTTTGCTAAATAAAAGGAGTGTGTAAACGATTATGTGCTCTGAAACATTCAGGCACATAATCGATTCCTTGCCTGAATAAACATAGACTCATAATCGATTCCTTGCTCTGAAATCTAAATAAGGAAGGCAAGCAATCGATTCTTTTCTTTTAAAAACAACTTGGAAATCGATTGTACGTTCTCTTTCATTTTGCTTTGGAAATCGATTTTAAACAACAATGAGATCATGTAGAAATCGATTCTTTACTTTTAAAAAGCTTTCTCATGTTGTGTGTCTTTCACATGCATGCATGCATTTGACTAAAATATTTTTCAAAGGCTTTTAACACAAGAATTTTATTTTTAAAACATTTTTAAAAACATCATCTCTCTTCTACTAAATGTCATAAAGCTGAAGGGATAGGATCTTACATTTGAGTCCTATCAAAAGCAGATAAACAATTATGTCTTCAACTTCATTGTTGCTTCTTCTGCAAGCTATTGCACTTTAGTCCCTGCTCTTTGATTTAATCCCTGTTCTTTGATTTTGTCCTTATACTTTCATTCAACTGCAACCATTAGTAGACTAGAAGTAATTTGTTATCATACAAAACAAAGAGCGTTTGTCATTGGTTCAACAACTCATACATTAAATAAAATCACTATTTGTTGAGAAATATTTTTTTCTTCTAGATTTACCTTCAATAGCTATTGAGCCAAGCTTGGTAGCAGGTATAGAAGCCAGAGCACCATGAAATCCACCCATGGGAGTGCTGCAACAGTAGTTGGCCAGGGAACCTTTCTGCACTCCAAGACCTCGAGTTGACAACCATGTCATCCCTTGATAAAATCTGCACTCAATAAATCAACTGGGTTGAATCCACAATAGAAGTCCAAAAGACTAAACACTTACAAGACTCCTAATCTTAATTAAATAGGAAAACTAGGAAACAAATCACAATAATAACAAAGTAATATGAAAACTAGTTTTAAGAGTTAAGAGAAAATCTAAGATACTCTAAGATTAAAAACTCATGTTACAAGATAAACTATAATATAAAGATATTGTAAAATACTTTTTTATATTCTTACATTTACCTTTAGAAATAAGTCTAGGAGCTCTGTTAATAGGACGCATATAGTGGCTTATGATTCCAGTTGGTAAAGGAGAAGCTGCAAGAGCAAGATAAAGCTTCTTCACTTTTTCTCCTGAAAAAGGAAATATTTTGCACATAACATGTGAACAACCTAATACCAGATAGATACACATAATTTGCACATAACATGTGAACCACACTACACATAAATAACAGTACATTACATTATCTATCAAAGTAAGGGTGACAAGAAGCACTAGATATTTTTAACATGAATGCATTACCAGCCTTCTGTGCAATTATCAATCTGATGAGTAGTCATCAAAGGGGTGGTCAATCCCAAGGCACGGGTTGCAAAGGTTGCACAACTTTCTTCAATGTTGTCAGTAGTACCACCAACCTAACCAAAAAAAATTTGCAGATACTTTAAGCAATCAATTAATTAACCATGTAAATCTTTCAAGACAAGTCGTACAGATTCTTAAATTCACGGCTCCGTATTAGTAATCTAAATGCAATATCCCATTCAAAGCCAGCGTAGAATCCAACAAAAGTAGAGACGTTTTGCAGACACTGCTTGAAACTTTTCTCCACAAACTGAGCATCAAACAACAAATTAATCATTCATGAGATTAATATATCTTTATTTAACACTGTTTTCCAATACTATTGCTGCTTGACAAGGGCTGCACAAAAATGGACCTCAGCTTATCAAAAGATGGAGGATTTTGGTAGTTAGGAAGTAGGAATCGAATAAACATTTTAGATCTCCCTCTCCTGTAAACTTCCTCCTTGCTTGTAGAACCCATCAAACTTGGAACCATATTCTCTCAGGTTTCAGGTCTCAGGTACTGCATTACTACTTTTCCCTTAGCAAAGATAAACAGACTTTCAACTTGCTACATCTCCACCCTTGATCTTCGAAAGTAACCATCCCACATATCTCAACTAACCATAGAAAACCTGATTTTCAGTTTACTAAATCCAATTCTACCCATGTCATACAACCTACTCATAAAAGTAGTCTAGCTAATTTGAATTTCAGACACAAACCAATCAACATCATGCTGAGGTTTTGGTGAAACCAAAAAGGATGTATAGAGAAGATAGTGAAATATGAGGACTTACAAAATCTATTCGATAAAACTCATTATAATAACCAACTAGACTAATTTAGATAACAAGTTTCACCCCGATAATGTAAAACACGACCACTGGTTCTAAAAATTACAGGACTTAGCACTGTTGCCTACAATCCAAAATTAGACTCCTAAATGGGAATTAGCAACTTTTTGAGTTCATAAATCATACTTTAGGATCGATCACATACCGAAGTACCAGCAGGTTTAACCAAAACTACATATGATTCCTCCATAGCTATGATCCTTGATCTCCGGTCAATATAACACCTAAAAATGGCTTTAAAATGTCAAATCATCATTGATACACAATCAAATGCTTAACAAATGAAGCAAAATGAAACTATATATTATATGTGTACCAATTGCTGGCCAGTTTCCTCTCTAAATATGTAAATCCAGATAGAGAGAAGAACCAGCTCTCCTTCCTCTTAAACGATGGCATCCCTATATACAAATTCCAAGAAAATCAGAAAAATCAAAACAGATTCAATATCAGAGAAGCAGTATCACGAGGGATTAACATTTATCACAAGAGAAAATCAGAAAAATATCAACATTAATCACATGAATAAAACCCTAAATAAAACTTGTAACAAAACAAACCCTAAACAAAACTAGAGCAGATTCAATATCATCAACAACTAGAACATAGGAATAAAACCCTATGGTCAATATCAACAGAAATCAGAATCAGAATTAGGGATTAAGGGTTGTACCAAAAAAAAAGAATTAGGGGTTAAGGGTTTTTATTTAAGATAAAATCAAACTCTAAGGAGGGGAGCTTCAGACAGAGGAGCGCGGAAGAGGGAAAGGCGTGAGGGTGGAGCTCACGGCGGAGGGGAGCTAGTGACAGAGGTGCGCGCAGATGGAAAGGCATGAGGGTGTGGTGGTGGTCAAAACTGAGAGAGAGTAAGAGGGTTTTGGAGAAGAGGAAATGGGATGCGTGGAAGAGGAGAAGAAGGGAAGTAAGGTGCGAACCGTGGAGGGAGGAGAGAGTGAGGGAGAGAATGATTCTGAATCTCTGATGCGTGATGCGTGAAATGAGAGGGTTCGGGAGAGAGGTTTCATTTTAATTGGGTTTTCTCCTTTGCGACGGAAATATAGCTTTTTTCGACAGATATTCTCGTCGGAAATTTGCGACGGAATAGGTTTCGGTCGGTAACCCATGCGGGAATTTAACCGCATTTTTTTCTAAACATTTGCGGCGAACATTTGGTCGCAAATCCGTCGCAAATAGCGACAGACTATTTTTCGTCGGAAACATACGTGGGAAATCAGGCTTATTCTTGTAGTGTTTGTCTTGGATTAAGAAAGACCAACCACAGTCATTAAGTTTCAAATCCACCAAAATCTCACATCACTCAACCAACATCACCCTACCTTCTCTTTAACTAGTACTCACTCCATTCCTTTTTATTTGTCTTTTAAGATTGTTTTCACAAACCAAGTTTTCACAAACCAATGAAACGAATACATTTCATTGTTTTTGATAAAATTATAACTCATTTTTTATCATAAACTGAATTGTTTATTATTCATCACACTTTTTATCTCCTAATAATAATAATAATAATAATAATAATAATAATAATAATAATAATAATAATAATAATATTAATAATAATAATAATAGTAATAATAATAATAATATTATACTTTTTTTTAAATATCAATTGTAGAACTGTCGTATTTTTATACATATTCACCAATTTCTTAATACATGGTCATCCATTGTGTTGCCTTAAGCCTTGCATTTATGTTGATGACATATGTTTTATTTTTGACAAAATGTTGATGACATATGTTGCTGTCATATATTTTTGGTCAAACTTGGTGGCACCTTCCACTTGCCAACCCAAATTAAATGCAAAGGAAAAATTGCATTATGCAAATTTTTTTGGACGGTACAGTAATTGTTGAAAGAATTACAAAGGCAACTTGCTCAAGTCTATTCACTTCTACAAATAAGGCATATGCAGCAACTGAAAATCATTCCAACTCCAAACAAATGTGAGTAATACTGAAAGTTAGAGACAATTGATAGAGAGAGAAAAATTGGGAGCAGAGAGAGATGCGACTAGAGGAAGAAGACTCTGAACACTCCTCTGCTTTTTCATGCTGAGATGCTCTCCACCTCCTCTGTTTCCTGCATGTCCTTTGTTACTTCATCGGTGGTTTTCACTTTCGCTTTGTTATATGATTCCTCTCCTTCTTTCTTGTTATGGACCTAGCAGTAATTTGGTAGGCTGCTGTTGGTAGGTCTCTTGCTGCCCTGGTAGGAGGTCTGTGAGCGCCCGGGGGTACCTGCAAAGCCACTCCGACGCTCAAGTCAGTATGAGAATAAGCTAGTGAATTTGCAAGGGAATAGTGAGTACCGTATAAATGGCTATGCGAGCCGGTATTTATAGAAAATCGACGCTCGTTGTGGATCGTCGGATCAGTGGAGGCGATCTGAACCCTCCAAGTGTATTGGGCTTGTGTGTTGTGGATATGGGCCGAATCGGTTGGGCTGATCCATATTCAATTGTTAAACGCACCCCCTGGTTTTGCTAAGGGATCTCTTCGTCTAGTCCAGAACAGTTGCCCCCCAAGCCGAGATTATTCCGGAGGATGGTCTTGGCTTGAAGGATTTTCGCTGGTCTACCGGATGTGTGAAGTCGCGCGGG